>OX637391.1:14917050-15469550 GCA_951799425.1 Ilex aquifolium | reverse complement strand
CTGCTCCAATTACTTAGGCTCAATATATCTTTGCTTTCAAATGGTATCGAATCATCCAAGGTTAATCTTATAGGTATAGCCATTCTTGGATCATTGACATAGGAGCCACAAATCATGTGTTCCGATGTTTCATTCTTCTCATCTTATTTTTCATATAAAACACCTATCCATGTCTCATTGCTTGATGGAACACGAGCTTTTGTCACTCACAAGGGAATAGTTCAATTTTCATTTGATTTTTATCTTACTAATGTTTTCTTTGTTTCGTAAGTCAACTTGCTAACTCTCTGGCATACTTAATTACCTTTTTCTTTGATCATTGCATATTTTAGGACCAGTCAACGAAGAAGAAGATTGGAATGGGAATGATGCATGATGGCCTCTATGTCCTTCAAATCCCTCAAGCCTTGATAGTCTCATCGACAACTCCATTTGATCTTTGGCATTGGCGACTTGGGCACCTTCCTAAATCTAGAACAGATATATTAGCAAGGGATTTTCCTTTTATTTCTAGTTCAAGTAACTGCTTGTGCAACATTTGTGCACTTGCAAAGCAAGCTAAACTTCCTTTTCCTGTTAGTTCAATCCATTCAACTGCTCCATTCCAGTTAATCCATTATGATATTTGGGGTAAATTTTATGTCCCATTATTAACTGGTGCACATTATTTTCTCATAATTGTAGATAATTTTAGTAGATGCACTTGGGTGTATCTTATGCGCTTCAAGTCTGAAACCAGATTCTATCTTCAGTCATTTTTTATCTTATTGCAACACAATATCATTCCCAGGTTAAACAAATTCAATCTGATCAATGGAAAGAATTCTTAACTGATGAATTGCAACAATATTTTCATCAAAATGGAATAATACATAAGCAAATGGAGTCATTGAAAGAAAACATAGGCATTTGCTAGAATTTGCTTGTGCTTTATGCTTCCAAGCCAATCTACCTTTGTTTTTCTGGGGAGAATGTCTACTCACTACAACATTCTTAATTAACAAAATGCCAGCACCATTAATTTCTAGAAAAACCCCACATAAGGTATTACTCAACTCAAAGCCTAATATTGCAGTGCTTCGTGTTTTTTGATGTTTGTGTTTTGCTACTAACACTACACCCACAAAGCACAAATTTGATCCAAGAACCAACCAGGAATTTTTGTTGGTTATCCATTTGGTCAAAAAGGACACTGGATATATGATCTTCAAACCAAAAAAATATTTACCTCTCAGAATGTCGTATTTCATGAGACCACATTTTTGTTTCATGATTTCGATCTTTAAAGACAAGAAGGACTAGTTTTACCATTATCCTTACCTAATTATCCTTTTTCAACTCCTTCATTTACTCAATCTTCTTGTGATGGGCCTTTACCAATGTCACCAGATTCCTCTCAAGTGTCTATGTCTAATGAAGATATAAAATCTACCACTATTCACCCTCCTCATTCATCCACATGTTCTGTTCGGAATGGTTGTTGCCCGAGTTACCTTCATTGTTCAATGGTCAGTCATGCACCTTCTACATCTTCCATCACTTCTTCGAAGTCATGTACTACTTATCCTTTGCACAATTTTCTTTCCTTTAAAAATCTATCTTTGTCATAAGTCATTTCTATTTGCACTTGATTCAATTGATGAGCCTAAATCTTTTTCAGAGGCTATGAAAATACCTCATTGGAAGGATGCTATGGCAGTGGAAATTGCAGTTCAAGAGAAGAATAATACATGAAATTTAACCACATTGCCTGACGGTAAGCGGGCTATCGGTTGTAAATGGATTTACAAAGTAAAATTCAAGTAAGATGGCACAGTTGAATGATATAAGGCTCGTTTGGTTGCTAAAGGTTTCACTTGGAGAAGAGGACTAGATTATGGTCTATTCATCAGCTTGACATTCATAATGCATTCCTCCATGGAGATTTGAATGAAGATGTATACATGCATGTTCCACCAGGTTTTCAAAAATAGGGGGAGAATCTTGTTTGGAAATTAAATAAGTCCTTATATGGGTTGAAGCAAGCATCTCACAATTGGTTTGCAAAATTTTACTCCGCCCTTTATGACATTGGTTTCATTCAATCAAAGGCTCATTACAAAATTTGAAAGGATAACAACAAAGTTTCACATAAAAAATCTTGGCTCATTGAAATATTTTCTTGAAATTGAAGTGGCTCATTCGAGTGACGACATTTTCTTATCTCAACATAAGTACTCTGTTGATATATTACATGACATGTGATTACTTGGTGCACATCCAACTCATTTTCCCATGGAACAACATCTCAAATTGCTTCCTAATGAAGGTGAACCATTACCAAATCTTGGGCAATATCGTTGTCTTGTGGGCCGCCTTACTTGGTTGACTAGTACTAGACCTGATATTGTATATTCTGTTAATGTTCTTAGTAAATTTATGCATCAACCTAGTCAAAGTGATATGGACGCTGTTGTTTGTCTTCTTTTGTATTTAAAGGGCACAACAGGCCATGGCATTCTCTTGTCTTCTTCGAGTTCTCTTCATATTACTGGATATTGTGATTCAAATTGGGCTAGTTGTCCCACCACTCATCGTTCTACATCTGGGTACTGCATTATGCTTAGGACTAGTCCCATCTCATGGAAATCCAAGAAACAACATACCGTTGCCTGTTCTTCAGGCAAAGCATAATATCGTGCCATGTCACATTTGGATTGCGAACTCCAATGGCTTCAATACCTACTTCATGATCTTGGTATTTCACATTCTCAACCTATGACAATGTTTTGTGATAGCCAAGCATCTATTCATATTGCTTCTAATCCGGTCTTTCACAAAAAAACCAAATGCATTGAACTTGATTGCTATTTTCTTCGTGAAAAACTTCAATGTAGATTCTTTGTAGTGTCTTACATTCATACATCTAAGCAAATTGCAGATATACTCACCAAGGCATTACGCAAAGGTCAATTTCAAAAAATCAGTCGCAAGTTGGGCCTTCATTCCATTCATACTCCAACTGGGGGGGGAGTATTAGGACTTGCACAGCTTGGACCGATCAACTCGAAGTTATTTGGAGTTCAATTTTAAATTCAATTGTTTTATAATTTGTTTTTTTATCTTGTAGATTTTGTAGTCTTTATCTAGTATTCAAATTCAAGTGTAATCATATCTTTTAGTGGTAGGATAACTCAAGTAACTATTATAAAATCTTGTAATGTCTAGTATTCAAGTTAAGTGAAATAGACTTCAATTTCAAAACTCCTCTCTTCTTTCTTCAAAATATTGGAATAAAAAGGAAAATTTTTAAATCTTCTTATTAATTTTTTGAATATCTAGCCCTTTAAATTCTAACGTTTAGAAATATTAGCTATAATCATTAAATTGAACATAGGTTTTTATTCTTCTGTTACATGAGTTTATATTCATAGCTTCATGAATGTTACAAGAAGGAAAACAAACAATACAATTTTTAAAGGATATAAGAAATAGCCCAAAGATTATCCTACTAAAAAATCAGCTTGGCTTGTCTTTTGTCCTATACTAAATTCAACAGAGACCTCACGTCTCAACCATCACATGTCATAGACATTATAAGATTTCAAAGCTGCCTATTTTTTATTATCTGGATTTAGTTTATTTTGGGCAATTAGATTCAAGTTGGGTTCACTCTTATCTTTCGGTGGACGTGATTGTTGAGGAGGTGCTGCTGCGAGCGTATGAGTTGGATCTTAGAGTCGCTAGTGCTCGTCATTACCTTCACGTGGGGAGGTGTAGCTGTTTTAGTACAATGATCACACGTCTCTCAGGCCCGTAGGTCAGCTCTTTCTTTTTACTCTTATAATCTATATTTATATTAACTTTATATCCTATTTTATCAAGTGTTACTTAGATATTGGTTTTCCCATCAATTAAACTATCACCAGTAGTACTAATCACAATATAATACATCTTATCCGTTTATGTTTTGATTTTATATTTAGTTTAATTTGTTTGGTTTACTTGGTTAATGTTGCAGTACTCTTCCTATTATATTAGTGCTAATTGGTTTGGCTTGAACTGTTAATACTTGATCCACTACTGCGTATCATCTTCAGTTGTTCAAGTTGCTATGTTTTATTTCCGGCAAGGTGTGAAAACATATTTTATTTAACAATCTAAAGCAGATAATGTTTGTTAAATTACCTGTCTTGTACTGTTTGTTAAATTATTGTTTACCGCGTCTACTAAAATTTTCTGGAAATTATTTTAAGGAAAATTAGTTTTGAAAATCTACAGTCAAAAAGTTTTCTCAAAACAATCATTTTGGAAAACCAAGAAAGAACAATTTTTTTTTTAACGTTAAACTATTAACTAGAACATTTAAAACAATGTTTGATAAAGAGGAAAAACATATTAAAACCAACTTCGATACTGGAAAAGAATAAATAAGTTGCAGTAGTTTCAATTTGAAACCAGGTTTTAATTCACTTGTGATCTGAGTATTTTTAGTGTGTGTATATTATATATATAAAGAAGAACATGTTGTTCGTTGACTACTATGGATGTTGACTAACAGGGTATTATCTTTAGGACTTTTCTTTAATGCCTGAACGTTCAGGTTCGTTGTTATGCATATATAGTAAATCCTATAGATAAGTGCTATTGATCTTGCTCCTTCTACCATATGCTTAAATTCTCCTGTAATTGTTATGCCTAAGGTTAGTGCCATTAATAAGGTAGGATCTTCCAGACTTAGGGTGAAGTTTGGAAAATAGTTAAAGTATACTGGTCCACAGTTAAGACTGGCTTCCATTATGCCTAAGATACTGGGTTCATAGTTTATGAATCAAGCAGCTCTTAAGGATAATAGAACTGCAGAATTTTTTCCTTCTTGGCTTAATGGTTTTACTGCTACTTGTATTAAACCAAGGTGGATAAATTTATATCTTTTTGCTCTATGTCTTTTTATGGCTTCTTTGCTAAGTAATTGACAAGTTTCTTGCTCTTTTGTGAGTGTATAAACTTGTTCAATTGTTTTTACTTGAAGTTCTGACTTAAAATCAGCTGGGATCCAGCTTGTTTTATAGATTTCTCTATGGGGAACTTTAGGGATGTTCCATCCACTACAATCTACTTGTGACTCATGATATTCATGTTCTTCTTCATTTACTATATTTGGTAAAGTGTTTAATGAAGATCTAGATGAGCTAGCCATAGCATTAGATCTGAATAATCTACTAATATCTAAATCTTGGATTTTTCAATTTTGCAAATTACTTGTAAGTTTTTACTTCGTTGTACATACCTCTCTTATGCACATACCCTCTAGATTTGTTGTCAATTTTCCCCTTCACTGCCTCTCACTAGGAGTTACATTGGGATCTAGACTCTCTAGGCTTAGGTAGCAAAGCTAAGGTGACAAAGAAGATAAGACTTAAAAGAAATTTACTAATTGAATCATCAAAGATTTATCAACAAGTAAGATGAAACAAATATAACTCAATGGTTAACTATCCAGGCCTTCAAATGGCTCTAATACCAAAATATAACAAGATGCATGTGGAAGCCATGAGTATAAGTAAGCACAAGCAAGATACAAGATGGATGATTCAGTTAAAAGACTAAATTTTATTTACTATGGTACTAAAATAATTCAAATTACAATAGCTAAAATTAGCTTACAGATAGTTAACTGAAAAGAAATCTCTTGCTGCATCATGTGAAGACTAGTGATACAATGAGAGAGAAGAGAGAAATTTGCTTTGAATCCCAAAAGATTTTGGTTTGCTAAGAAAATTGGAGTCCTTATATGGGCGTAAGGATTTCTGAGATAATCTTTGAAATTATTTCTCTTTTGACTATTGTTGCTGCTTTAACTCAGGTAACTTGCTTTTACTTGGGTAGAATATTTTTCACTTTTTCTTTTCGGTGGAAAAGTTGGAGTGAATAACTTTAACTCTGGTAAATGTTGACTTTAAGGACTGTTGGGCCCTTGATGTCGACTAAGAATCTGCTTTTGGTGGAAAAGTAGACTGACTGATTGACTAGAGGCTACTTTGCTAGTGGAAAGGAGCCTTGTTGCTGAATGATTATATCGGAATGTGTAATAGACAACTTTTCTTTCTTTAGATGAAGAAATTAGTGATTGAAGCTATTACACACGGAGATAAGAATCATGGACTGCTGAGGTCATAAGCATCATTGGGGTCTTGGGCATCCTGGAAGGGATCCATAGATGGACTAACTGATGCTTGTGAGGATGCAGAGGAACTGCTCTGGCTTGCTGCTTGCTGGAGAAGCTTCTGTGCTAATTCTATCAGCTCAGATGACTTATTTTTCTGCTACTTACTGGAATCCTTAGAGGAGGATTTTTTTTTTTGCTTTGTTGATTGATTTGCTGATGGCTGTGCCTATTCTTCTAGTGAAGAAATTCTGAGGGCTGGCATAGCCTGTTTTGCTGGAGTGCTAATTTTTGTTCCTGTAACCTTGAATGGTGTAGAAACTTTTACTGGAAATTCTTTTTCTACCTGGTCAATAATACGTCCATGGTTGAACCTTGGCCACCACTTGACGTAGAACTGTCTGGCAACATTATTTGCTATAATCTCCCACTACCACTTACAGATCCATAGGACTTTGTATTTACTAATAAATATTAATAACGCTGAAAACTGACTCTCATGTTTACTAGGTTTAAAAGTAGATGAGAAATAGGTTACTTGATATTCAAGATCAGTTGGTAAGATTTCAAGCATGGGGTCGTGAATATGCCACCACTGTAAAAATCAGGAAGGAATCTGACTCTTGAAATCTTTGCTAAATTGCGTGAACCAAGAGTGAGCGTAAGACTCATCTTGATAGAGGATAAGTTTGAACCCTGACTCCTTGTAGTCATAGTAACTAAAATTTTTACTATGTCCAGGAATATCTAGGAGGGAAGAAGGGTGAGATGCCCATTCTTTGAGGGGGATAAACTTTTGGATATATAAAGAATGATAAATAATTTTACTAGGGTCATCTCTATCAGCAATTGGTTTGATAAAGACTGACTGAGTGAAGAACAGGATATCCTAGTAAAACGTTTTGTTTTCTCAGGATCAGAAGAGATAAAAGTCCATCATGGTTCAAGATAGGCGTTGACTAGGTCAATTAAGGATAGAGTTCTAACTAAGCAAACTGAGGAAGAACGTGCCCTCATTGATCTCATTAGCAAGATTGAAAATCCAGAGTTAAAAGTTAAATACATTAAAAAACTTAAAGATTTGTTTGTCAAGAAAGACATCAAGCAATCTTTGAGTGAAAAACAATTAATTAGTTTTAACAAAATTATGGAAAGATTCAGTAGGGATAAAAAGAAAGAAGTTACCTTACATGATCTCCAAAGTGAAGTTAACAAGTTAAAACAAGAAATAAAAGATTTAAAAGCACAAGATAAAAAATTAGAAGAAGCTTTAAATCTTCTTAAAGCAAAAAATAAGTTTAGCAAATCAAAGGACTCTGATCCTGAAGAACAGCCTGAAGCTGAACAATCTGAAGCTAACAACTCAGATAGCTCGCATAGTTCAACTGGAACATGTTCCCAGCGGATACCCATAACCTCCATCTATGATATGGATCCTTTGGGTGTAACGAAGCTGCCATCTAACGATGGATGTTCGCAAACTAGTAACAATGATAACAGGTTAAACTTAATTAACAAATTAAACCTCCAAAAATGGCATTCCATGGTTAAAATCATAGTCGATAATGATTTTAAAATTGAAGTTGTAGCTCTTATTGATACTGGTGCATATTTAAACTGCATTCAAGAAGGGTTTATACCAACCAAGTATTATCATAAGAAAACTGAAAGACTCAGTCCAGCAAATGGTAGCAAAATGAGTATAAAATACAAGTTACCAAATGTGCATATTTGTTAAGACAATGTATACTTTAAAACATCATCTATCTTAGTACAAAATATGACTGACAAAGTCATTCTTGGTATACCATTCATATACCTGTTGTATCATTTTACTACAGATATAGAAGGTGTCTCTACCAAGCCATTTGGTCACTAAGTAACATTTAAGTTTCTAACAAAACCCCAAGTTAAGGAATTAAGACAACTTGAAGATTATTCAATCTCTAAGTCTCTTAATTTAGTAACTCAGAAAAGTAACCAAGTAAAATTTCTTAAAGAATAAATTAGTCACAAAAGAGTTCAAGAACAGCTAACCAACTCAATCTTAATTCAAAAGATTGAAAGGTTTAAAGAAAAGTTAGAAAATGAAGCATGTTCTAACTTTCCTACCGCTTTCTAGAATAGGAAAAAAGATATGGTAAAACTTCCTTACATCAAAGGATTTGGTGAACAAAATATTCCAACTAAGTCAGGACGTATCCAAATGAACCATGAAGTAATGGAAATTTGTAAAAAAGAAATTTCTGAATTACTTAAAAATGGTATCATTAGGAAAAGTAAATCTCTTTGGTCATGCCCAGCTTTCTATGTCATCAAAAATGCAGAGTTAGAAAGAGGAGCTCCAAGATTAGTCATTAATTACAAACCTTTAAATTTTGTATTGGAATGGATCAGGTACCCAATTCCAAACAAACAGGATTTGATCAAAAGACTTAGCAACTCAGTAATATTTTTGAAATTTGATTTAAAAAGTGGCTTCTGGCAGATTCAAATATCCCCAAAAGACAGATACAAAATTGCATTTACCACTCCCTTTGGACATTATGAATGGAATGTAATGTCCTTTGGGTTGAAAAATGCACCTAGTGAATTTCAAAATATAATGAATGAAAATTTTAAGCCAGTTATTCATTTCTCTATAGTTTACATAGATGACATTCTCATCTTTTCCAGATCTATAGAAGAACATTGGAAACATTTTAATGCCTTCTTAGAGATAGTTAGACAGAATGGTCTAGTCATCTCTTCTAGCAAAATTAAGTTGTTTCAAACTTCAGTTAGATTCCTTGGATGCAACATCCAACAGTCGACATTCATTCCCATTAGTAGATCTATCCAATTTGCAGATAAGTTCCCTAATGAGATTACAGACAAAACCCAGCTACAAAGCTTCTTAGGATCTTTAAACTATGTTTCTGACTTCTATCAGGATCTTAGAAAAATAGTCAAGCCCCTGTATGACAGACTCAAAGGAAATCCTCCTCCTTGGTCTTCTGTTCATACATCCATAGTTAAACAAGTCAAAAAATATATCAAGACTTTGCCTTGTCTTGGTATTTCCTCAGCAAATTCATTCAAAATTATTCAAACTGATGCCTCCGACATTGGCTACTGTAGTATCCTTCTTCAAAGAGTCAGTCCAAAATCCCCAGAGCAAATTGTTCGTTTCCACTATGGAATCTGGAACAAAGCACAAAGCAACTATAGTACTCTTAAAAAAGAGATTTTATCTATTACCCTGTGTATCTCGAAATTCCATGATGATATATTAAATCAGAAATTTTTAGTCAGAGTTGATTGTAAATCAGCGAAATATGTATTGGAAAAAGATGTACAAAACATTGCTAGTACGCAAATTTTTGCCAGATGGCAATCCATTTTAAGTATTTTCGATTTTGATATTGAATATATTAAAGGCAATAATAACTGCATCCCTGATTTCCTAACCCGTGAATTTTTGCAAGAACCTCATGACAGGCAGGAAACCTAGTAAACCCAGCACTTCATCTGAAAAACCCGGGAGGGATACTGGCAAACAATTAGCATTGGCTAGCCCAAATCCCAGACCCAGCCAATTACCAGCCATTGAAATAGCAAACTATTACCAACCCCTTGGTAACATAATCAGACCAACTTACCAATCTTCCTTGGTAAACCCAGGAACATTCCTTTACCAAGCCCAGCAATAAAGCCCATCTATCCCATATATGGCCCGACCCATATCTTTAGAAAAGCCTAGCCAACTAGTTAACCCATACCAATCTCAATCAACCTACAAAGGTCCAAAAACAGAATATGTTCCTAAGAAACCAGCCTCTAACATATTCTCTATTGAACGAGCCCATGCTCACCTAAGCAACCCAATTGAATTAGTCAACACCTATCTTGTACCAGGATGGACTTTATCCCTTCTGATCTTGAAATTTTTTTTATGTTTTACCAGGATATCCTGTTCTTCACTCAGTCAGTTTTTATCAAACCAATTGCTGATAGAAATGATCAGAGTGAAATTATTTATCATTCTTTATATATCCAAAAGTTTATCTCCCTCAAAGAATGGGGATCTCACCCTTCTTCCCTCCGAGATCTTCCTAGACATAGTAAAAAGTTTAGTTACTATGACTACAATGAGTCATGGTTCAAACTTATCCTCTATCAAGATGAGTCTTACGCTCACTCTTGGTTCATGCAATTTAGCAGAGATTTCAAGAGCCAGATTCCTTCCTGGTTTTTACAGTGGTGGCATATTCACGGCCCCATGCTTGAAATCTTACCAACTGAACTTCAAGATCAAGTAACCTATTTCTCATCTACTTTTAAACCTAGTAAACACGAGATTCAGTTTCCAGCATTATTAATATTTATTAGTAAATACAAAGTCCCATGGATCTGTAAGTGGCAATGGGAGATTATAGCAAATAATGTTGCCACGCAATTCTACGTCAAGTGGTGGCCAAGGTTCAACCATAGACGTATTATTGACCAGGTAGAAAAAGAATTTTCAGTAAAGGTTCCCACACCAGTCAAGGTTACAAGAACAACAATTAGCACTCCAGCAAAACAAGGGCCCAACAGTCCTTAAAGTCAACATTTACTAGAGTTAAAGTTATTCACTCCAACTTTTCCATCAAAAAACAAAAGTGAAAAACATTCTACCCAAGTAAAAGCAAGTTACCTGAGTTCAAGCAGCAACAATAGTCAAAAGAGAAATCATTTCAAAGATTCTCTCAGTAATCCTTACGCCTATATAAGGACTCCAGTTTTCTTAGCAAACCATAATCTTTTGGGATTCAAAGCAAATTTCTGTATTCTCTCTCATTGTATCACTAGTCTTCACATGATGCAACAAGAGATTTATTTTCAGTTAACTATTTGTAAGTAAATTTCAGCTATTGTAATTTGAATTATTTTAGTTACCATAGTAAATACAATTCAGTCTTTTAACTAAACCATCCATCTTGTATCTTACTTGTGCTTACTTATACTATATATACACACATATACATACAACTTTTGTATTTCATATTCTGGAATAGGTTTTCTATTGAAAACTGAACCTGTTGCAATAAAAAAAAAAAGTTGCCAGATATTACAATAACAAGTTTTGATATAAAAAACCTGCAACTTTAAAAGGTTTTAATATAAATAACCAACAACTTTAAAACCTAAAACAACAGTCTTTTTGAAAGTTTTGAGTTAAAAGAAAATTAGTGTACTCTTCAAACTTTTCTAAAATTAGAACAGTTAAGTGTTTTTTATTTAATTTGAAGAATCGCAGTTTAGTTTAAACTCAATACATGCTATTCACATATCTCTTACTATATATTTGCCCTTGAGTTCTAGAATTAAATATGTCTAGATTAAAACAAGCTAATAGTGTCAAACCCAGAAAGTTTGGCGGATGGTTGACTCGTTAACAATTTGAGTATCAAATGGATCTAAGAGCCCAAGTTAATGTGTCAGTGGATGGAGACAGTTCTTCCAAACCCTCGTTTAGGAATAATACTTAGTTAATTTTACCTATGAAAATAAATATTGGTGGCTAGACTTGGGGACTAATATACATGTTTGTTTTGATCGTGACTTGTTCAAAACTTATCAAAAATTAAGTGGAGGAAGTGTAACCCTAGACAATGATTTTGTCGCACAAATACATGAAATTGGAGACATAGAGTTAAAAATGACATCTGGGAAGACATTGATTCTAAAGGGAGTGCGTCATGTTCCTGAAGTTAGAAGAAATTTGATTAGTGGGTCATCCTTAGTCCAACAAGGTTATATGGTTGTAATGGAGTCAAATAAAGTTGTGATAGTTAAGAATGATGTATTTGTTGACAAATGTTATGTTTGTGATGTTTTATTTACATTGAATGTAATTTTAGAAATTAATGAAATTTCTGCTCAAGTTTTTAATGTTCTATCTAGTAATGTATGGCATGAAAGATTAGGCATGTGGATTTTAAGAAAATTAAAAAGATGATGGACCTTAATCTTATTCCCAAATCATCGGTGGATTTTAAACACGTGTGAAATTTGTGTGCAAGTTAAACAACCCAGAAAAGCTCATAAGAGTGTACAAAGAAATACTCAACTTTTAGAACTTATAAAAAGTGATGTAATTCTAGTAGACCACCCACAAGAGCTGTAAATAAATATTTTGTTATGTTTATAGATGATTGTTCTAGATTTTTCCATGTCTATCTTATTAAAACCAAAGATGAAGTGTTCAATAAGTTCAAGATAGATAAGAATGAGGTTGAGAATCAATTAGAGAGAAAAATAAAAAGACTAAGGCCCGATAGAGGAGGTGAATACACCTTAACCGATTTTAGTACATTTTGTGAAGAACATGAAACGATACATGAAGTGACTCCTCCTTATTCTCCTCAGGTGAATACACCTTAACCGAATTTAGTACATTTTGTGAAGAACATGAAACGATACATGAAGTGACTCCTCCTTATTCTCCTCAGTCAAATGGAGTAGTTGAGAGAAAGAATAGAACCTTAATAGATATGATAAATTCAATGTTGATTAGCTCCAGCTTATCTGAGAACCTGTGGGGGGGAAGCTATACTTCTTTTTTTTTTTTGGAGGAGGGGGAAGGGGGAGGGGGAGGGGTACTTGAACCCTTGACCCCAAGAAGGCAAAGCCTTTACAAGACAAGGAGTACCATTGGACCAAATGCCCATTGGTGGGGAAACTATACTTAGTGCTTGTTTTATCTTAAATTATGTGCATGTGAATGATAATGAAAAAACTCCTTTTGAGATGTGGAAGGGAAAAGTTCCTAATCTTAGTATCTTGAAAGTGTGGGGGTGTTTAGCCAAGATAGCTATACCTGAACCGAAGAGAAATAAAATATGACCAAAGACTGTGGATACCTTTTTTATAGGTTATGCTCAAAATAGTAGTGCTAATAACTTCTTTGTAATTAATTCGGATGTTAGTGACATTTCAAACAATAAAATAATCGAATCTAGAGATGCAACATTTTTTGAAGATATATTTCCTTTTAAAACTAGCATATCCAGTGAAGTGAAAGAAACAACTTCGACTAGTGATAGACCTTCTACTTGTATTGTTGCTCCCTTAGACAAAGATGTAGAGCAACAAATAGAAGTAAGGAGAAGTGAAAGACCTAGATTAGAAAATAATTTAGGAGAAGGATTATTTACCCTTTTAGTAGAAGGAAAGTCTACAAGTCGTAGCGGGTAGTTAGGGGTGCAGGCGAATTAAGGGTTAGTGCATACCGGGTAGTTAGGGGTGTGAGAGTTTAATTTGCAGATCAAATTGTAGGTCAATTTAATGCCCAAAAATTTAATTAATAATTTTATAGTACTTGATTTAATATATGTGTAATTTTGAAAAAAAAATAATATTTTTAATTAATTTTCAAAATTCAGTCAAAATGGTGAAATTACCAAAATATCACTAGAAGCCTAAAGCTTCTTCTAGAAGGCGGGAGGAGGTGTCCTTGATGCATGTTTTCCACAGAGATGCTTGGTGGAGGTGATTCAGCATTTGGGAGGTATAAGAAATAGAGGAAAAATCATTTGGAGAGAAAAAGCTAGAGAGAGAGAAAGCTTAAACTTGAAATTTTTGAATTTTCATGGAAGAAGATTCGAACTCCAACAGGTATACTACTAGCCAAATACGGATGCTAGGAACTCATTTATGTAATTAGATTTTGACTTAGTTTAGTATTAGTGCATGGATTTATGTTTCAAAGTTTAGTGGGTTTTCAAATTTTGAAACAGTTTTGAGATTTGAGCATGCTTTGGGTTAATTGATTGTTATGGTTGTGTTTGGGGGATGTCAAAGAGTTGTTTGGTGATGATGGAACGGTGGCGCAAGGGTTTGAAGAAGTTGAAAACTTAATTTTTAGAAAAAACTTGTTTAAGATTCGAATGAGGACATGGGTGTAGCTAATTTATACCAAAGGAATCCATTTCCGGACTCGGAATTGGATTTAGAGGTCATTTGGAGGGTGAAACGGGTAATTGCAGGTCTGTCTTTGTGTTTAAAAAGTGAGTTTTGGTCAACTTTGACCATGGTTTTGATTGGGTTCAAGTGAAATTCGAGGAGTCAGACTAATTGGATTTGAAACTAAGATATGTGGGGAGTTCGTAGGTTTTGAAACTAATTGGATTTATAAGTGCACAACCTGTAAAGAAGCTATGACCTCTATAGATACATCTTTTTGGAAGGCGGCTATCAATAGTAAGATTAAATTTATATTTCAAAATAATACTTAGGAGATAGTAGATTTGACTCCTGGAAGCAAAACTACTGGATGTAAATTGGTGTTTAAGAAGAAATTGAAACTAGATGGAAGTATAGATAAATATAAAGCCAGATGGGTGGCTAAAGGTTTTACACTGAAGAAAGGGGTTTATTATTTTGATACATACTCACATGTTAGTAGTTTCACTATCATTAGAATAGTAATAGTCTTAGCGTCTATTCATAACTTAGTAAGACATCAAATGGATGAGCAGACTACTTTTCTAAATGGAGATTTAGATGAAGAGATATATATAGAACAACCTGAGGGTTTTATGATAAAGGGACAAGAACATAAGGTTTGTAAGCTAGTGAAGTCTTTATATGGTCTTAAGCAAGCTCCTAAGCAATGGCATTAGAAGTTTGACAAAGTAATCTTGGAGTATGATTTCAGAATCAGTGAAAGTGACAATTGTTTGTACTATAAAGAAAGTGCTAGTGGTGTGTGATCATATGCCTCTATGTGGATGATATATTAATTTTCTAGACAAATGTGGAAATAGTGGAGGACATTAAATCTTATTTGTCTAAGAGATTTGATATGAAAGACTTGGGAGAAGCTCATGTGACCTGGGGAATGAAAATAAAGAAAACACCTAGTGGTTTATCACTTTGCCAATCTATTACCATAGAGAAGATGTTGAGAAAGTTTGGGTTTTATAATTGTAGTCCAGTGGCAATGGCTTATGATCCTCATTTGCATTTGAAGAAAAATAGTGGACAAGCAATTTTACAATTAAGGTATTCACAAATGATTGGGTCTTTGTTGTACATAGCCAATAAGTCAATACCGAGTAATTCTTATGTTGTGGAGAGACTAAGTAGATACACTCATAATCCGAGTAGAGAACATTGGACTGCTTTAGAAAGAGTCTTTCAGTATATAAGAGGAACTTTAGATTGTTCTATATGCTATAAAGGATTTCCCAATGTACTTGAGGGATTTAGTGATGTGAATTGGATTATCGATAGTACAGACATAAAATCCACCACCGGATATATTTTCTTATTAGGAGGAGCTGTTATATCTTGGGGATCTAACATACAAACCTTAATATTGAGAAGCACTATGGAGTCAGAACTTATAGCCATAGATACCACTTGCACTAAAGTTGAATGTATAAAAAATTCACTACTATATATAACTCTAGTGTGAAAAACCTATGCATGTCATTTCATTACATTGTGACAGTAAAGCAGTGCTTGACCTTGTGAATCATATTCATACTAATAAAAAGATGAGTAGACATATACACGTGAGATATAAATCAGTAAAGAAAATGCTAAGCAAAAACATATACTCACTAAACTTTGTGAAGTTTGAGCTAAATATTACTCATCAACTTACTAAAAGGCTTTTGAGGAAATCTATCTCAGAACTGTCGAGGGGGATGAGCTTAAGCCTGCAGGGGAGTCACCTAGGGAGGTAAGCCATCTTTTGTGATTGGGAATGTAATGACCTGGTGTTTGGAGATCGAGAATTGGGAGAGAAGCGAGTGTACGAGTGCCATTAAGGGTTTTGAATCTGAAGAGCCAAAGCATGAAATGATAACTCCGGAGTATATGCGTTGATGATCTGGAGGTGAATAGGGTGTTAGCTAGGTGTAAGAACGTGATTGGTGAAGAGAAAACGAGCCAGGATGCACAATCGACAGAGTTAACAGTTAGCGTGTACCGACTAGTTAGGGGTGTGGGAGTTTCATTTACGGATCAAATTGGAGGTCAATTTAATTTCCAAAAATTTAATTAATAATTTTATAGTGCTTGATTTAATATATGTGTAATTTTGGAAAAAAAAAATAATGTTTTTAATTAATTTTTGAAATTTAGTCGAAATGGTGAAATTTCCAAAATGCCACTAGAAGCTTCAAGCTTCTTCTAGATGGTGGGAGGAAGTGTCCTTGCTGCATGCTTTCCATAGAGATGCTTGGTGGAGGTCATTCAGCATTTGGGAGGTATAAAAAACAGAGGAAAAATCATTTAGAGAGAGAAGCTAGAGAGAGAAAACTTAAACTTGAAATTTTTGGATTTTCGTAGAGGAAGCTTCGAACACCAACAGGTATACTACTAACCTAATATGGATGCTAGGAACTTATTTATGTAATTAGATTTTGATTTAGTTAGTATTAATGCATGAATTTGTGTTTTAAAGTTTAGTGGATTTCCGAATTTTGAATCGGGTTTGAGATTTGAGCATGCTTTGGGTTAATTGATTGGTATAGTTGTGTTTGGGGGATGTCAAAGAGTTGTTTGGTGTGTGGTGCTGGAATGATGGTGTGAGGGTTTCAAGAAGCTGAATTTTTTATTTTTAGAAAAACTTGTTTTAGCTTTGAATGAAGACTTGGGTGTAGCTAATTTAGACCCAATGAATCCATTTCGGACTTAGAATTGGATTTAGAGGTCGTTCGGAGGGGGAAATGGGAAATTGCAGGTCTGTCCTTGTGTTTAAAAAGTGAGTTTTGGTCAACTTTGACCATGGTTTTGATTGAGTTTAAGTGAGATTCGAGGAGTCAGACTAATTGGATTTGAAACTAAGATATGTGGGGAGTTTGTAGGTTCTAAAACTAATTGGATATGTAACTGCACAACCTATAAAGAAGTTATGATCTCTATAGATACACCTTTTTGAAAGGAGGCTATCAATAGTAAGATTGAATCTATATTGCAAAATATTACTTGGGACATAATAGATTTGCCTCCTGGAAGCAAAACTACTGGATATAAATGGGTGTTTAAGAAGAAATTGAAACCCAATGGAAATATAGATAAATCTAAAGCTAGATGGGTGGCTAAATGTTTTAAACAAAAGAAAGGGATAGATTATTTTGATACATACTCACCCGTTAGTAGTATTACTATCAGTAGAATACTATTAGCCTTAGCGTCTATTCTTAACTTAGTAATACATCAAATGGATGTGCATACTACTTTTCTAAGTGGAGATTTAGATGAAGAGATATATATGGAACAACCTGATGATTTTATGGTAAAAGGACAAGAACATAAGATTTGTAAGCTAGTGAAGCCCTTATATGGTCCTAAGCAAGCCCCAAAGCAATGGCATGAGAAGTTTGACAAAGTAATCCTGGAGTATGATTTCAGAATAAATGAAAGTGACAAATGTTTGTACTATAAAGAAAGTGCTAGTGGTTGTGTGATCATATGCCTCTATGTATATGATATATTAATTTTCGAGACAAATGTTGAAATAATGGAGGACATTAAATCTTATTTGTCTAAGATATTTGATATGAAAGACTTGGGAGAAGCCCATGTGACCTTTGGAATGGAAATACTTGTTGATAGTCATTAAGCGACTTGGAACGGTGGCGTATTGGTTGGTTTTACCATCACTTCTTTCTCGGCTACATGATGTGTTTCATTTGTCGATGTTATGGAAGTATATACATGATTCATCTTATGTGATAGCGGACGAACCAATAGAGGTTAAGGAATATTTGAAGTATGTGGAGGAACCCGTGGAGATTCTTGATCAAAAAGAGTAAGTTGCGTACAAAAACCATACCAATGGTAAAAGTGCTATGGCGAATTGATGCAATAGAGGAAGCTACTTGGGAGACCGAGAAAAGTATGCGAGCGGAATACCCTCATTTGTTTCATCAAGGTAAGTAAAATTTAGAGGGCAAAATTTCTTAAGAGGGGAAAAATTGTGAAACCCGAGTATGCGTAATATTTTATTTTGTAAGTAATTTGGGTTAAAAAGAAATTTATGAATATTTGCATGTAGTTTAAACTGTGATAATTAAACCCAAGAAAATTGAGCATGCATAAATTGAGGAATGTAATTGTAGAATTACGAGGTAATGGGGAGTGAAGAGTAATTTCAAAAGTGTCGGGATTATTGATTTGGTTAAATCGAGGAATAAGCAAAATATGATGGGGCTTTAGTATAATTATGCTAACTCTTGCACGAAAAGGGACATCTGGCTGTGTCTTGCTTCTCCATCCATGTGTTTTCAAATAAAGAAAGAAAATAGTCTCAAGCGGTGGAAGAGAGAAAGGAGAGAAAAGCAAAGCAAGGGAATAAGAAAAAAAGACAGAAAAGCTTAAGGGTTTCAGAGAGAGGAGGTTGCCGGAGTTTGCATGTGCTCTTGAGTGAGAAAAACATTTTTCTTTAAGAGTTGTGTGATCTTTGGTTGAGCAAAGAAGTGTAATTGAGTTGTTTTGAAGAATTGAAGAAGATTCAAAGATTTTGGGTGGAATTCGGAGAAAAACCAAAGGAACTAGGTTGCAACGAAGGTAAGGAATTCTTATGAATTTCTATGTTTTTCTACTTCTTAATATGTCCTTGAAGCTTGTGCAAGTGTTAGGTGGTGTTAGATTTGAGGTTGTGTGGAAGAAGATGAAGTTTGAATCAAGTTCTAAAATTCGGAACAGGGTTCAACCGGTTGAAGGAATTTCAACCGGTTGAACAAAGTTCTGATTGCACACCAACCGGTTGAAGGTTGTGTTGAACCAGGTGATCAGAGTACTAGAAGGGTTTCAACTGGTTGGAGGGTAACGACCAACTGGTTCATCAGAGTAAATTTTTGAAAATTTGTTGTGATGTTCTAGGCTCTTATGCAATTGATGTAAGACCCTGTTAAAGTATTCAATGGACCTTAAATGGGTCCTTTATGAGTGTTATGGGTTGCATATACACCATTGGGGAAGATAAGGAAAAGTGTTAACACGTGTGTGGGTAAACATGCAAACATACATGATGGAATTAAATGGAAGTATTTGATACTTATATGTGAATATTATGATATATGATAGGAACTGAGGCATCAACCTCTACATCAAAGACACCGACTAAAAAATAAATTGGTGTGTTCCGGGACTTGAGGTGAGTGGGTTTTTTCCTTGTGGTTGATAATGACCAAAGTATACTTATGTGATGTTATTGAATGTGTATGATGATATGGCCTTAAAGGAAAATGTAAGTAGCCAATAGTGACATGTTTGCGCTTCTATGGCGGGAGATGGTCATAAATGGCAGACTCGTTATAGCCGTTAGGGTGTATTGATATATTTGAGATGACCATAAATGGCGAACTCGGACTCACTAAATGTGAGATGGCCATAATGGCAGATAAGTAGCCTTGGTGGCAAACATATATATATTTGTGTGAAGTGATTTTTTTTTATTTTCTGTGAATGTTTTATTTGATGACATGTGATATATACTGATGAGTGGTAATTGTTGGCAGTGGCTCAAATTTTTGTTTTGATTGGTTCGGTGACATTATTGTTAAAAAGACTTGTTTTGATTGGTTAATTGACATCAGTGCTAAAAGACTTATTTTGATTGGTTAGGTGATATCACTGCTAAAAGCTTATTGGAGGATACAAGTGGAGTAATTTCATTGCTAAAATCTTATTGGAGGATGCAAATGGAGCAATCAAATACATCACTTAAATGCAAAGAAGTTCATCTACCACCACCTTGAGATGCCTATAAATAGGCATGGGTCTCTTAGTTTTGAGATCATCTCAAAAATTGTATTTGTTCAATTTTCATTTCTTGTTAAGAGTACGAGAGGTTTTCTTTACTTGGGGTTTCAGAGGGTAAGGTTAAGTGGGTTGTACAAAGGGTTAAGAGCTTAGGTTTGGGATTTAAGCCTGAGTGGTGAGACTTGTACCATTGTACCCATGTTCTCTCAATAGTAAAGAAAGGATACCGAATCACGTCTTGTGGGCGTAGGCAAAGCAATTTTTTCGAACCACGTAAATCTTGGTATTGTAAGTTGTGCTTTGATTTTCTTCATTCCGCTTATTTATTTTCTAGTCGTTGTACTGACCAAATTGCTGCGAGGATTATTCCCAAAAAGTGGTATCAGAGCCCTAGGTTCGTTCTGGAGGATTGTAATCAAGAACAAGTGCGCATAGTTCTTAATTATCGACGTTTAGTACGATGATGGGAAAAGACATCTCGAGGGGCAAATCCGAGGCAGAGCCCTTTGAAGGGAAAAATAACTTCGGTTTGTGGCAAAGGACGATTAAAGACATCTTGGTGCAACAAGGACTATCCAAAGCAATACTCGAGAAAGACAAGAAAACAGCAGACATAAAAAAGGAGGACTGGGAGGAACTTGAGATGAAATCTCTAAGTACCATCCGATTATCTCTCGCACCAGAGGTAAAATATAATTTTTTGAATGAAACTTCTGCTCCGGATTTATGGGAAAATTTGGAAAAGGTTTATATGTCAAAATCTCTCACAAATAAATTGTTCCTGAAGAAACAATTATATCAATTGTAGATGGTAGATAGTAGAAGGAACAAATATTGTTGATCATCTCAACTTGTTTAATAAAATTGTTACTCAGCTTTCTAGTGTTGAGGTGAAAATTGTAACGGAGGATAAGGTTATTCTCCTCTTGGCTTCTCTTCTATCTTTTTTTTGATACACTTGTGACTACACTATTAGTTGGAAAAGACATTCTCAGGATTGATGAGGTGATGGCGGCTCTTAGAGACTGAGACACTCTGAAGGCTAGGAAACAGTTCCCAAGCAGAAGGGTTGATGGCCAATGGTGAATCAAGCTAGCAACGAGAAAGAAGTAAAAACAAAGGCTCTGGAAACAAAGGGAGTCAAAATCAAAAGGGAAGAGTGGTAGCAAAATCAAGTGTTACTACTACCATAAGGAATGACATATGAAAAAGGGACTGCTATCAAAGAAACTGAGATTTGGAGGACAAAGGAAAATCTGTGAATTTAGATCAAGTAGGCATTGCACAAGATGGTTTTGTCGGTAATAGTGATTTATTGTCAATCACCACAAGTTTGAATTATCTTGCTAACAATTTGATATTGGATTCTGGATGTTCTTAACACATGTGTCTGTATAGGGAATGGTTTGATAGTTATAAACCCTATAATGGAGGAACTGTTCTATTGGGTAATGATGCAATTAGTAGTACTATTGGGATTGGGACCATTAAAATTAAAATGTTTGATGGTGTGGTGAGAACATTAGGTGATGTACGTCATGTCCCTAACCTCAAAAAGAATTTAATTTCTTTAGGTACACTTGAGTCAAATGGTTTACTTTTACAGCAACGGGTGGAGTCCTAAAAGTTGTTAAGGGGGCCATGGCTATCATAAAAGGAAAACGACAGGGTAACCTGTATACATTGGTAGGGAGTACTGTTACAGGTGGAGCAGCTATGACAACTCTGTTGGATCCGATATTGATGACACTACTCCGTGGCATTTACGCCTTGGCCATATGAGTGAGAAAGGGCTGCAAGAACTTGACAAACGAAAGCTGCTTGATGGGGTAAAATTTTGTAAATTTAATTTTTACAAATATTGCTTGTATGGTAAATAGTGCAGGGTGAGCTTTAAGACCGCGAGACATACAAACAAGGATGTGTTGGAATACATACACTCAGATGTATGGGGACCCGTGCCAATTCAATCCAAGGGTGGAACAGTATATTTTGTGTCATTTATTGATGACTTATTCAGGAAAGTATGGGTCTACTTCATGAAGCACAAAAATGAAGTTTTCGAAAAATTCAAGCAGAGTAAAGCTAAAGTTGAAAATCAGATAGGTAAGCAAGTCAAGTACCTACGGATGGAAAAAGGCATGGAGTATAAACTCTAGGAATTAAGGAAGTTTTTCTAGACGGAAGGGATCACTTGACATTATACTACACCAAGTGGGCCACAACAAACGGTTTCGCGAAAAGAATGAGCAAGACCCTTTTAGAAAAAGCAAGATGTATGAGACTTCTTGCATGTTCGTCAAAATCATTTCGGACTGAGGCTGTTAACATGACATGCTATATTATTAACAAGTCACCGTGTTCGGATATTTATGCAAAAGTCCCTGGGGAGGTGTGGAAAGGTAAACCAGTTGATTATTCTAATTTAAGAATATTTGGTTATCCTGCCTATGTTCACTTGCAGGAGCAGAAACGATCAAAGTTAGACCCAAAGTCCAAACAATGCATATTTATTGGCTACGAAAAAGGCGTGAAAGGTTACAAACTTTGGGATCCAGCTGCATGGAAGGTTGTAATCAGGAGGGATGTTATCTTCAATGAAGAGCATATGCTGAACTTAAACAGGAAGGATGAAGATAAGCAGGTGGAGGCTCATGCAAAAAAAATCTCAGTGCAGATAGTGCCAGATGAAACACAACGACCCAATGAAGAGGATGATGTACCAACGTCATCTCAGGAAGATACATCTGGTGGTGGTGATGAGCAACAAGAATCCACAACTCTAGCTGCTGGAAGAGAGAAAAGAACCCATACGGTGCTAGTCGGGTATGGTTTTGAGGAAATGGTTTATTTTGCATTGGTTGTTGGTAGTGGAGATCCATCTTCTTTTCAGAAGGCTGTCAATGACAAAGAAAGTGAAAACTGGATGATAGCAACGGAGGATGAGATGGAGTCTTTACACAAAAACAACACTTGGGAGCTCATTGAAAAACCCAAGGGGCGTAAGGTGATTGGTTGCAAATAGGTATATCGAAAAGAGGAACCTACAATAAAAAATGGAGAAAAATTTAAAGCTTGTCTTATAGAAAAAAGGTATAGGCAAGTCAAAGGGATTGACTACAATGAAATTTTTTCTCCTGTTGTAAAGCATTCTTCTATTCGTGTTATGTTAGCCATGATAGCTATGCTTGACCTTGAGTTGCAGCAACTTGATGGCAAGACAACGTTCCTTCATGGAGAATTGGAGGAGGAAATATATATGGAGCAACTAGAAGGATTCAAGGTGCAAGGTAAAGAGAATCTGGTATGTAAGCTTTAAAGGTCTCTTTACGGGTTGAAACAGCCTCCTAGGCAATGGTATAGGACATTTGATTCCTTTATGGTGCATGTTCGCTACATGAGAAGTTGTTGTGATAGTTGTGTTTATTATAAGATGCTTAAACATGGTTCTTTTATTATTCTGATACTTTATGTTTATGACATGTTAATTGCTTCAAGTAACATGCATGAGGTAGATTTGCTGAAGTCCAAATTATGGAATGAGTTTGATATGAAGAATCTAAGAGCTGCAAAAAGATCATTGGCATGGAAATTCGAAGGGATAGAGAAAAAGGCAAACTATGGTGTCACAGAATAAATATGTGGAGAAGGTGCTAGAGAGGTTTAACATGGTTAATTCAAAGCCAATCAGTACACCTCTAGCTAACCACTTTAAATTATCTACTAGATTATGTCCATCTACAGGTGATGAGGTGGAGGAAATGTCCCGAGTTTCCGTACACTAGTGCAGTGGGAAGCTTAATGTATGTCATAGTTTGTAGTCGGCCAGATATCTCACATGCAGTTAGTGTAGTAAGCAAGTATATGGAAAATCCGGGAAAGGAGCACTAGAATGCAGTTAAATGGATTTTCAGGTACTTGAGAGGTACGGTGGATTTCGGAATCTTGTATCAAAGAAAAGATGAGACAGGACAAGTTGTGGGCTATGTAGATTCAGACTATGCAGGTGATCTAGACAAGCGGAGGTCTATTGTGGGTTATATTTTTACTCTTGCAGGTGGACATATTATTTGGAAAGCTATGATTGAAGCGGAGTATATGACAACGGTGGAAGCTGCCAATGAGGCTTTGTGGTTGACAGGTTTGGTCAAGGAATTGAATTGAAGCAGGAAATTTTGGAGTTGTATTGTGACAGTCAAAGTGTTATTTACTTAGCAAAGAATCAAGTTTATCATGCTAGGACGAAATATATTGACGGGAGGTATCACACTATCAAAGAATGGGTGGAGGATGGCAAGATAAGTTTGATGAAAAGACACAGAATAATGCAGCTGATATTTTGACAAAGCCAATGATTACACAAAATTTTAAGTATTGCTTGAACTTGATCAATCTTTCGCACTGTTAAAGATCGACGAGGCATCTCAAGGCGTGAATGAGATGAGGGCTCCTCTGTAAGTGGTTAGATGATGTCATTGCTAAAATCTCGTTAGAGGATATAAATGGAGCAATCAAATACATTACTTAAATTCAAAGAAATTCATCTGCCACCACCTTGAGATGCCTATAAATAGGCATGGGTCTCTTGGTTTTGAGATAATCCCGAAAATTGTATTTGTTCAATTTTCATTCTATTGATGAGACTACGAGAGAATTTCTGTACTGGGGGTTCAAGAGGGTAAGGTTGAGTGGGTTGTACAAGGGGTTAAGGGCTTGGGTTTGGGATTTAAACCTGAGTAGTGAGGCTTGTACCATTGTACCTATTTTCTTTCAATAGTAAAGAAATGAGACCACATACTCCAAAAAATTATAAATTGACTCCCAAAATTTTGTAATTTAGCCTAAAAAAATAATTTTTGATATCATAAATTTATGTTTGTCTTTATTATTTTTTATAAAAAAAAAAGTTGAACTAGCTTGTTTTTTTTTTACTCTCTGTGAATTGTCTTTCTTCTACCATTCTAAGATTGAATCACATTTTGGGACAAGCATATAACTTACCCAAGACCAAATTGTATTGTTGCTAATAACAAGATTCTACCAGTCATCGTGAAATCATTAATTAGCCCTGACTAAAGCCACCAAACATAATGAGGTCCATTTGGGATGAGTTTCATATGACTTCTTGCAAATTCCAAGTCCAAAAAGTGGCCAACTTCAATTTTATATATTTGTAATTATTTGTTCGAACTTTCATTTATATAGAAAATGTCCGGCTTAAATTCACGGTAGATTAATTCACTAAAATTAAAAGTGGAGAAAACATGCATTGGACAGAGGAAAAAACAACTCATTTTGTGTGCCCCCCCAAAACCAGCTTCCAAAGTTCACCACAAGTACTACAATAGGTGATATGAGGTGTAACCGATGTTAGAATTGATGATGTACAAAAGTTGATTTATGCACAATCAACAGTCAAGTATATGGTGATGGGCAATTAATAAAGCAATAAATAATAGAAAGACAAAGATTGGCTGGTTGGGTCGAGGTGACCAAACAATTGAAGACGACGACAGTGGCCAAAGAACTTTATTAATAAAGTAGAAGATGGGAGAGAGAGAGAGAGAGAAAGTAAAGGTAAGCTCTAGGTGAGATTGCTATATAAGAGAGATAGCTGTGTAAAAGGTGTGGAGGGATCTAGAGGTGTGTCCCTCATGTGTAGAGGGCTTACATTTTATAGGTATAGAGCCATAGTTCAGGCGGTGCCGTGAGGGATAGGTTACTAGTCCTTCGGGGAGAATAGCTACAACTAAGGATAGATACAATTAAATATTGTCTTGATATTCAAGTAGTGGCTATCCCAGTGTTTAATTCCCCACGTACGCTGACTTCTTGGGTCCTTTGAATCTCGGATTGGGCTAAACCTATGAGCTTAGCTTGACCTGCATTTCAGCTGATTTAGGCTTACCTCAATAATTGGGCTTGGACTAGTAGGATCTGGGCTCATCATTTTCCCCCCATGCCCTAAGCCCCAGTTGTAAGAAAAATGAGGTTGAGGGCATGAGTGAATCCTTCTACGAGGCGTAGTAGGTATCTTGCTTTCCAAGGTAGCCCCTTTAGCCTTCTTTACAAAGCCTTATTCCATACATGGTAACTGACCACCCATATTCCCCTGCTGCTGGGTCTTCCCCAGATTCTAATGAAAAACTCTACTCCTTACAGAAAAAATCTCCTTTTCTTCTCAAGCTTAAAATTTAGGGCTTCAAGGGATCAATATAGACCTAACCTATCTTCCCGGTTTAACCTTCTTCCTCCCAAAAAGCCATTGAGAGAGAGTTTGTAGAAAAAAGGGCATGGAGGCAAGAGGGAGAATGACGAAGAAGAGGTCCATGGAAGGTTTTGCGAAGGAGACAGCTGCAAGGTCCTCAAGAGAGCCTGGCCAAGGCAACCCCATGACACTATGGGCGACACCAAGCAGCGCCGTGGGCAAGGCATCGGTCAGAGACACCGGTCCAAGTGAGGGCGATACTATAGCAAGGGGTGGCGACATATGCGGCACGGGCGATATGCATGTCGGTGTAGGCTGCTAGATACGGGTGTCGCAGATCTCACTGGTGCTAGTCTTATAGATGTCGATGGAGGAGAGACCATTCATAGATAGCTAGGCGGTGTCGAAGGCAGAGGATCCAACAGCCCAGACGACGCCACAGGTACAGACGCCCTAGGTGCTGGCACTGATGGAAGGGGGTGGAGTGGCGACGGCAGAATGGGCAGCTCACTAGGCATGTTGGGCAGCGCCAGAAGCAAGCTGGGCGCAACGGTCATCGATCCACGTGGCGAGTTGGGTGCTGGACTTGGCCTGGGTGATGTCTATGCTGGGCTTGGCCTTGGTGACGCCAGCTTGGGCGCTCAGCTTAGCCTGGGCGATCCTAGGCAGTTAGACGCTGACCTAGGCGTTGGCCTAGACGACACCAGGCATTGTGGATCTGTGATTGTAGGGGCCCAGCTGGGCGAAGAAGTTACCCTTTGTGAGCTTCAAGGTGGCGCCACTACTCGCAGCGATCAAGATAGCGCCGATTTTTGTGACAAGGCCTTGGATGGCGTCTGGGGATGCGGGACTCAATCGGGTGGCGCTAGGCATCGCCTTGGGCCGGTGGTAGATGGCGGGCCACATCCTAGAATGCTAAGCAGTGGAGCTTTGAAGACTAGGAACGTGGTTGAGGAGCCAGGTGGTAAAGGGGACGCCCTAAGCTTTGCTAGAAGGAGGGAGTGTGACGCCTTTTTTACTAGTAAATTGACCTTGCTCGCCCTTCAGCACATTCGTAATTGTAGCGCTCACTTGATAACTTCACGTTGTTGACTTTGCTTCTGATATTGGTTCTGATTCTTGGCAGGCACCACCACTGATAAAGGCGTGATGAGGAATGCTTCGCAGGATTCCCAGTGAGATAAAGGGACCGCTAAAAGAGATGGTTCAAAGGTAACCTCCATATTTAGTTCCATAGATTGTGACGATGATATTGCTCGCATTGTGTCGTCCTATCATATTTCCCCTACTGTCATGTGTCGCCGAGCCAAGGTGGACGAGCTAGTATGTTTTAACTCCTTTGGGGAGATTTTTTTTTACGAGGATGTCCTGAAAATGGGTTTGAGGTTTTGGATACCTGGGCCCATATGTTAGATCTTGGGCCACCTATCACTGGCTCCGGGGAGATTGACTTCCAATGGTTGGAGGGTGATTATGATATTCTTCTCACTATGGCGGTTGGTCCATGGTGCTGACATTCCTCCCCCTTTTGAGGACTTCTTGGCTTTATATGTGCTTCTAGATAATCCTACTCCTCATCAAGGGTGGTACCACTTTACCCCGAGCTCAGGCAAGTCTATTACCAGACTGCCCTCAAATTGCCACAACTGAAAATCTAGATTCTTCTTTGTTGGAGGTGAGTGGGCCGCTGAGGAAGATTGTGACCTAGTGCCTTCGAGGTGGGACACTGCTCCAAGGACCAAGCAAGGTAAAGATTTTACCTTTGATTTTACATTTGACTGTCATATCCCTTGTATTCACTTGCATGTTTGGTTCCTTTACAGCTCCACCCACGTTATCTGCAGAGTAGGAGAGTAGGAGAGTAGGCTCTAGGTCGTGCGGGATCATCCTTTCAAGGAGTTTACAGCCCTCATATCCGCAGCAGGTCATCCTAGAGTATCCCCTAGGCAAAAGAGGAAAGGAATTTGACCCTTCAAATAAGCTTCAATAATTGTAATGCTATAGATCCTTCGTCTTATACCAGTTCTGCAGGTCCCGTTGTTGATAGAGCAATGATGGAGGCTATTTATGCTTCTAGGGTGGCATCTTGCCCTCCTTCCCAGAGGGCGAAGTCTGATGCCTCCAGCGCTTCTCGGGCGGGGTTCGATGGCCATGTTGTTTCTCGAGAGACGTGACCTAGTGGTGCCCCCACTCCTTCCCCGGTTGCGACTCCTTCGCATTCCAGAGCTAGCCCTAGTACCACTATAGGAGTTGAGACTCTAATGTGGTCTTCTACGGGGACTGGTGTTCCACATAGCTACCCTGCTTCTAGTAGCAGCTCGGTGTCCATGTTGCTGGACGTGAATTTGGCCAAGAAGCGGCTTTGGGGGTTTGTGACTGCCATATATACCATAAAGGTCTACTCTCGAGGTCTAGAGGACATTATCAATACCGCGATCGAAGGATTTTCCATGGTACACCTTTCTACTCAACCTTGATTTTGTATTGCCTTATTTCCTTCATGTCCTTGCTTTTTGAATGCTTGTAAGTGGCTTCCGCTTTTCCCTGCTTTTTTTAAGGATGATTAATCTTGGAGAGACATACAGGGATCTGGAAAAAGAAAGGCAGGCAAGAGAGGCTATTGAGGAGCAGTTGAGACTAGAGAGGCAGGCTTGAGAGGTTGTCGATGAGTAGTTGAGGTTAGCTCATGAGAGAGCTGTACCTCTTGAAGCCGAGCTTTTAGCGTCCCAAGAGAGGGCCACCCAACTAGAGGCTGACAAAGAGTCTCGGGAGAGGGCTTCTATGGCAGAGGCTGACTTGCGAGCGACTCACGAGAGAGCCACAAGGGTAGAGGCTGACTCCATTGAGATAGAGATGAGGAGGGAGGCTCCTAAAAGGGCCGTTGCAGGTGCTTTCATTAACGGTTAGGAGGAGCTTAGGGGAAAGGTCTCAGCAGATTTTCTTGCCATTGAATTTTTTGGCTTCTTCCCTTATAAGGCACCGGGGACTGATGGTGACGGGGAGAGCTTTGGTAATAGTGGCTCGGGGAGCAGTAACTGATGTCGGGATTATGACGATAACTTTTATCTTTTGTCTCTCTTTTTGTTGTTAGGTCATATTCTAACTTTTGTAAATTATTTACGAACTTCTATGGAATGAAAGATAGTTTTTGACAAAGTAACTTTTGCAAAAGTTTTATTTCATAATCTAGAGTAATAGATAATAAAAAGAATTGACTGAAACAACAAAAGATAATCTAAATGATAGTCATTGATCCTTATTGACTTGTAGCCTGCTATTCATAATACCTCTTCAGGTGTTCTGCATTCCATGGAAGGGCCAGGGCTTTCCCCTCAGAGTTCTGAATTCTGTAGGTGCCCGGTTTTACAACTTCTATTTATGTCACCATGTAGGGTCCTTTCTAGTTAGGGCCTAAATTCCCTTCCTGAGAGTCCTTGGTGGATAGGATGACTTTTTTGAGGACTAGGTCCCCAGGCAAGAAAAAGCAAGGTTTCACCCTCGATTTGTATTACTTGGTCATGCGACGCTTGTACTCCGCATTCCTGAGCATAGCCATCTCCCTCTCCTCCTCTACCAAGTCGAGATTGATGCAGAGGTCTTCTTCATTAGTGGTAGGGTTATGGTATTGGACCCTGAAGGAGTGTACAACAATTTCGACTGATATTACCGCTTCTGTCCCATTGGCTAAGGAGAATGGGGTCTCTCTAGTAGGAGTTCTTGGAGTTGTCCAATAAGCCCATAGTACTCCTTGGAGCTCGTCCACCCATCGCCCCTTGGCACTTTCCAATCTGGTGTTCAGGTTGTGGAGGATTGTTCGGATGGTGACCTCCGTCTGCCCGTTCCCCTGTGGATGGGCAGGGCTGGAGTGGGGTTGTTTGATATGTAGGTCAGCACATAAGCTATTAAGGAGTTTGTTGTCAAACTGCTTAGCATTATCGCTTACTATTGCATGAGGTATTCTGAAACGGCATACTATGCTCCTCCAGATGAAGTCCTTCACCTTATGGTCCGTTATTCTGGCCAAGGACTTGGCCTCTTCCCACTTTGTGAAGCAGTCAATGGCTACTACCACAAACTTGTTTTAGCCCCGACTCATTGGTAGGGGACCTAGAATGTCGATCCCCCACATGGAGAAGGGTCATGGGCTCAGGATGGTGGTGAGCTCTTCTGGTGGCTATCTGGGCATTGTTGCAAAATGTTGGCACTTGTCACACCTCCTTACAAACTTACGAGCGTCTCTGATCATGCTAGGCCAGTAATAGCCTTACCTTACTACCTTGTGAGCTAGTGCACGCCCTCTTGAGTGATTTTCACATATCCCCTCGTGGATTTCCCTCATGGCATAATCGAATTCCTCGGGGTTGAGGCAGCGGAGCAGTGGCAGTGAATAACTCTTTTTGTAAAGAGTGTCACGTAGGATGACATACCTAGATGCTCTCATTCTCAACTTTTTAGCTTCCACTAGATTTGTTGGGAGAGTGCCTTCCTCTAGGTAGGCTCGAATAGATATCATCCAATTGGCTCTAGAGGATGCGAAGTTAACATCGTCCTCCCCTGCCTTGAGCCTGGTCGGCTCAAACTAGTGGACTGTTAGTGCTGGGCCCATGAGTATGTTTGCATATGCGAACTTGGCGAAAGCATCTGCCATGACATTCTCCTCTCTGGGCACATGGTAGATTTGGAAGTGGTTAAACTTTTTCAATAAAGCTTGGATCACTAACAAGTATTCTTGTATCTTCTCATCCTTCACTTCAAAGTCTCCCTTTACTTGATTGACTATCAGTTCGAAATCGTTATATACTGTCAGGAAGAGAGCTTCCATCTCTATTGCAAGCTTCAAGCCTTATATGAGAGCTTCATATTCTGCTTGGTTGTTTGATGCCGCGAAATGGAGAGAGATAGCGTACTTGAGTGGAGTGCCATGGGGGCTGATTAGTATCAACCCTGCTCCACCACCCTCCCTAGTAGAGGATCCATCAACATATAGTCTCCAGTATATGACTGTGCCAATGGGCGACGCTTGCTTAGGCATGGCAGGGCACGCAGACAAGAGTGTGGTAGGCTGTGGTATGTGTAACGAGGGCGCTGAGGAATTTGGAGGAATAGGTGCAAGGGAACTGGGTGCCTCTAGCCTAGAAGTCTGGACTCCAGGGGCTTGGGGGGCCGTCTCCAAGGCGCCAGGCTCTCTGGGGATGGTGTTTGGGCTTGCCTCATGGTGATTCGAGGCGCTGTGTACTGGGCAAGTGAGTGTAGGGGCGTAGTGCACTCCTTCTTGGGAATCTTCTTAAAGTGGCATAGATTCACCCACAAAGTCCGCAATTGTTTGCGCTTTTATGGTTGCCCTCGGCTAGTACTGCACGTCGAACTCACTCAGCTCGATGGCCTATTTGAGGAGTCGGCCAGATACATCCGGCTTTCCCATGATTTCCTTGAGCGGTTGATCTGTAACAACCACGATGGTGTGGCTCTGGATGTAGTGAAATAGGCGTCTGGCGGCGGTGACAAGTGCGAGTGCCAACTTTTCTAGCTCTGATTATCTTACTTCCACTCCTTGGTACGCCCTGCTTACATAGTTTACTGGCCTTTAGACTCCTCTATCGTCCTTGACAAGGATGGAGCTCACGATAAAGGAAGAGGAGGAAAGGTAGATATATAGGGTTTCTCCTAGTATGACATGGGAGAATAAGGGGGGCCTAACAAGATAGGCCTTTAACTTTTGGAAGGCCTCCTCTGCGTCCGGTCTCCACTAGAAAGATTTACGAAGGATCTTAAAGAATGGTGGACATTTGTCTACTGATTTTGAGACTAACCTGCTGAGGGCTGCTATCATTCCGTTAAGGCGGTGGACCTCCTTCACAGAAGTTGGGGACCTCATCTCCAAGATAGCTCTAATCTTGTCTAGATTGGCCTGGATGCCCCTTTTTTGACCATAAAGCCTAGGAATTTTCCTGAGCTCACTCTAAAGGCGCACTTTTTCAGGATTTAGCTTCATCTCGTTGGCTCTCAGGATGTCAAAGGTCTCCTATAGGTGTGTGACGTAGTCTACTGTAACCATGTTCTTTACCAACATATCATCTACATAGACTTCCATGGTCTTTCTGATCTGTGTCTCGAACATCTTGTTCATGAGGTGCTGGTATGTGGCTCTGACATTCTTGAGTTAGAAAAGCATTACCCTATAGCAATAGGTTCCTTTCAGAATGATGAATAAGGTTTCTTCCAGGTCTGGAGGAAACATGCTAATCTGGTTATACCCAGAGTAAGCATCCAGAAAACTCAAAAACTTGTGTCCAACAGTGGTATCAATAAGGTTGTCGATGCGTGGGAGAGGATAACTTCTTTGGGGCAGGCTTTGTTGAGCTCTGTGAAGTCCACGAAGAGGCTTCACTTCCCATTAGCTTTTGTTACCATCCCTACGTTTGATAGCCAAACTAGTTAGGCTACCTCCTTAACTAATATGTTAGCCAGCAGTTTTTCCATGGCTTGGCCTCTCTCAGTGCTTATGTTTCTCTACTTCTATCGGACGGGCTTCTGTCTGGGGTCCATGTTGAGCCAGTGGGTGGCCACCTCAGGATCAATGCCCTCCAAATCTTCATGGGACCAGGCTAACACGTCCATGTTCGGCTTAAGGAAATCTACAAGGTGGGCGACTCACTCCTGAGAAAGTGAGGATCCGATATAAATTCTTCTTCTTGGAAGGTTCTCGTCCAGCTCTACTGGCTCAAGTTCCTCTATTGGCTCTCCCCTTTCCAACGTGCTGTCACCCCGAGGGTCAAGCACTTCGACTTGGAGGGTCTCTTGAAGCCTTATGGCCCTCATAGAAACCACGTGGCATTCTCTGGCGGAGACCTGATCTCCTCTGACTTCTCTGATCCCACTGGGATTTAGGAAACAGAGGAGTAGATGGTAGATGGACGACACTGCCCTTAGGGTGTTGAGTGCAGTGCGTCCAAGGATGCTGTTGTATGCGGAGGAAAAGTCCAGTACTATGAAGTTCACCATGATGGTGGAACTTCTTGGCGCTGTCCCTACTGTGACTAGCAGAGTGATGGAACCCAAGGGATAAACCATTTCCCCCGAGAATCCAATGAGGGGTGTCTTGATGGGTTGCAATCTCTCCATGCCGAGATGGAAGTTGTCATAGACTGATGCAGACATAATATCGACAGAGTTGTCTCTACCCACCAGAATTCTCTTAACTTGGTAGTTGGCTACCATCATGGTTAAGACCAGAGGGTCATCATGGGGGGCTTGAATCCCCTCGAGGTCCTTGTCCAAGAAGGAGATGACATCTTCTTCCCCGTGCTGGGGGGTGTCTTTGTCTGGCAAAATTCATTTGACACTGCTTGTCTGGCTTTCCTGTTGTGTGCTTTCCTGATAGAGTTGGAGCCACCTCCTCCTCCTAGCCCTTTGGAGATTGTCTGAATTTCTCCAAGGGGCTGGTATCGCTCTCTGTCCTTCTAATTCCTGTCAGGTGGCGGGGCTTGTCCTCTGCCAGCGACGTATTGCTGCAACTGACCACGCTGAATGAGCTCCTTGATCTGCCTCTTAAGTTCGAAGCATTCATCAATGTCGTGGTCGCGGTGGAAACTGCAGTATTTGTTTGGGTTTCTACGGTTCAAGGCAAACTTCATCTTTCCTGGCCAACGAAGCGTAGGGTCGTCTTGTATTTGGAACAGAATGTGCTCCACCGAGGCATTGAGAGGCGTAAAGGCTTGTCGCACCCTCAGAGGTGCTAGACCAAGGGGGTCCTTGACAGAGACTGTCTTTGTCCTATTTCTCTTGTTCTTTGCTTCCCGTTTGTCCTCGCGGGTGTTCTTCCTTTTCTCACTCCCGCGAGAGGACTCATCTCATCTAGCTTTGGTGACGTCCTCGGCATTCATGTATTTATGTGCCCTTGACAGTAGCTCGGGCATGCTGGAAGGTGGCTTCTTCAGGACAGAGAACATAAAACTTGAGGAGCGTAGACCTGTTATAAAAGCGATCATGGTCACCTTGTCGTCTGGCTCATCGATATGGATTGCCTCCTTGTTGAAACGAGTGAGGTAACTCCTTAGCCTTTCATCCCGATCCTACTTGATGGTGAGTAAGTGGATAACTGGCTTATGGTGTTGGCATCCCCCAATGAAGTGGGAGACGAAAGATTTTCTTAACTCCGCGAAGGAGTGGATGGAAGAAGGTTTGAGCTTGACGAATCACTATCTTGCAGATCCCTTAAGGGTGGTAGGGAAGGCTCTGCACATGATCTTATCAGTCACATTGTGGAGCAGCATGAGAGACTTATATGTGTCAAGATGGTCGAGGGGATCCTTAATACCATCAAAGATCTCCATGGTAGGCATCTTGAATTTTGAGGGTAAAGGGTAGTTGACAACATCCACCATAAATGAAGTGTTCGTATGCCTTACCAGGTAATCCACCGTCTCTGGGGCCTGTGCTTTGATGGCGTTGAGGGCATCAGCAAGCTAGTTTTTCACCTCCATAATCTTTTCGTCCCATTGGTTTGGGACACCCTCAGTCGGATCATGGTAGTAGCTCTTGTGATCCGCATACTGGTTCTCCCCCTCATCCTCTTGCCCTGGATGGTCGGCAGAGTGTGGGGGCAGAGCAGGTACATGAGGAGGTGGAGCATTCGAGGCACCTGGGCGCTGAGGGGTGACTACCTGGCGAGGGGTACCTGGGCGTTGCATGGGGCACCTTGGCGCCCTGAGGAAAAACTGTGTGGGACTTCTCCTATTGGAGGGAGTGCGGCTCCTCCTGCTTGTTGGGGGTGACGCCTCCTGAGGCGAGCATCAGTTGGAGAATTTGCTGGTTTTGACTCAACAGCAACTGCATGGTCTCCAAAAGTTGTTGCCCGACCACAGGATTTGCCGCCGTGGATAGTTCCGCTGGTGGAGGCGGAGGCGGAGCTCCCTCCCAATGAGTCGGGTCGTTATCTTCGGGTTGTTGATTCATTGACCTGGTTTTGATTGCCATGAATTTGAAAGAAAATAAAAAAAGTAGTAGAAAACTCAATCCTTTCTCGCAGACGATGTCAAACTGATGATGCGCAAAGTGGATTTATGTACAATCAACAGTTAAGTATATGGTGATGGGCAATTAATAAAACAATAAACAATAAAAAAGCAAAAATTGGGTGGTTGGGTCGAGGTGATCAAACCACTGAAGATGGTGACGGTGGCCGAAGAACTTTATTAATAAAGTAGAAGATGGGAGAGAGAGAGAGAGAGCAAAGGTAAGCTCTATATAAGAGAGATAGCTGTGTAAAAGGTGTGGAAAGATCCAGAGGTGTGTCCCTCATGTGTAGATGACTTACAATTTATAGGATAGGTTACAAGTTCTTCGGGGAGGATAGCTACAGCTAAGACGGTGGCGTGAGGGATAGGTTACAAGTTCTTCGGGGAGGATAGCTACAGCTAAGGATAGATACAATTAAAAATAGTCTTGATCTTCGAGTAGTGGCTATCCTGATGTTTTATTCCCCACGTACGCTGACTTCTTGGGTCCGTTGAATCTCGGACTGGGCTGAACCCATGTGTTGGGCTTGACCTGCCTTTCAGCTGATTTGGGTTTACCTCATTAATTGGGCTTGTACCAATTGGATCTGGGCTCATCAAGAATAATTAATATTAAAATGAAAAATATTTGAGTAATACCCTACCTACATGATGATGATTTTTAATATGATTATTAAATTACTATTCTCCCCTAAAATTTCATAGTAACGGTTACATATATGTTTTTATATATAAAGTAAGGGAAATATATGTAGATATAAATAATATATAAAGCATTAATATTGCTTTTACTATGTATTGAATTTGAACGTCATTTTCAAGCATTAATAATGTTTTTATCGTGCATTGAACTTGAACATTACCCCTTGGGAATAACAGCTCCAAAAACAGTCTATATATGGCTATCACTATAACTCTTTTTGGAAGGATTCTTGATGAAGGAGATACACTATTTTTATATTACTTCATAAAAAATATTCATCTATTTTGTATGTTTTTCTAGGCAATTTGGGTTGTGATTGTTCGCAATAGAAAGGTTCAAGTCTGCACCATAGCTTCTCTAGGATTGTTGTATCTTGGGAAAAGAACACCGGAATACTCTGTGCGGAGGAGGTATATCTCTTCTTAGGACAACACTTTTGGCGTGCCTCAATTCATGTTATTCTAAACTTATCTTAATATGAATTCCTATTATGTTTACTTGATATACTTGTTTGTATGTATGATATTAAAATCTTATTGTGAAACATAAGTCCAAATAACTCTTTACCAACACTATAATTCAACTTATTTCCAACAATCTAAGAAGACATAATTATTGTTGGTTTAGAGTAGCATAGAAAATTATGCTTCTTCATTTACTTGGATCTTACATATATTTTCATTTGGAATAAGAGTACTTAGAATTCAATACTAGCGTTGTAAAGACTAGCGTTGTAAAGATGGGTGGTACAGGGACGTTTGGAGAAGATGAAGGTAGTTTTGAGTAATTACAGATAGATCCCCTTAATTTTAAATGTGTTATATATTTGTTTAAATCATAGAGAATGTAAAAAGAAAATCCTGAATTTTTAGAAGTATTCAATTTTAGGTATGAAAATATTAAGAGTTTTGAGGAGAAACTATAAGAAATATTAAAGTTTTGTGGCTCATTTATAATGTATGAAACAAAGAGGAGTAGAGTGTAATTAAAAAAATATAATTACTGGTAATTACTGTAAGTCATCGGTTAGGTGGTGGAAAAGAAAGAAAACAAGAAAAAGGAAGGAAAAGAAAGAGAATGTGTTATGGGCTAAATAAAAAAAAAGTTAAGGGCTATTAAACAAATTTGGGATTTATTACGATTTTTTAAGTTTTTGACTGTTACGAATTAACTACTAATTATTTACTTGTGGGACTGTTACACTTATGTAAGTTTCTGGAAGTAAGATTATGTTACTATAGAGAAAAAATAGTTTCTGATTTATCATAAGAAATCTGTGTGCATTTTCTTGTAATTTATTGTGTATATTAAATTATAGAGTTCTGTAAATTTTGTAACTTATGAAATATTTACTAATGGACTGGTGCTTCTTCTTAATAAAGTTGTTTGAGTAGCTTTTATTATATAAATGTACCGGTCATAATCCGTGCCTAAAGGCACGATGAACCATAAGATTCTAGAGTTCCAAAAATTAATCTCACTATACTAAATTTAAAATTAATTTCTTTGCTTACATCATTTAAAATTAATTTCTACTTATCATTTTCTTAAAAGTAGTGTCAAAATTTTATCAAAATGCATAACTGGACAAAATTTTTTCAATATGTGTACACTATTGCTAGCTAATTTATTATATAGATGTTACTATGTATATGACCGTTGTACACTTGTTAATGAAATTAAAAGAATGAAGAGATTCTTGACCTTTGGTAACTTTAATATAACTAGCAGTGCATTACGTGTGTTGCGCGTGAAATTTTTTGTTAAAATATTTGATAAAATACATAAAAATTTAAGGGAGAATTACACTCACACCTCTTGAGGTTTGTCATTTAATCACTCAGACCCTTGACATTTAAAATATTATACATAGACCCCTGAGATTTGAACGCGCGTAACACTTAAACCTCTGCCGTCAAATGTCCGTTAGTAAATTACACCCAGACCCGCTAAAGTTTGTAAACATATAATAATTAGACCCCTCAAGTTTAAAACATTATACTTAGATAAAAAAATACTCCAATCAAAGATAGAATATCAAATATTTTAAATTTCACAACTAAAATTCATGTTCTATTGTATCATTTATTGAAATAAAATCAAAAATAAAAAGCCATTTTTTTCTCAAAAAAATCATGGAATTATACTATCAATTGAAATAAAACTAAAAAAAATCAAAAAAGAGGCTTAAGCTATTAATAATAGAACATGAATTTTACAACCAAAATTAAACAAGGGGTCAAACTATAATGGATACAATATATTCTATCTTTAATCGGGGTAATTTGGTAGTTTAATTTGGTCGTTTAAACGACCGAATTAAATTCTAATAGATAGTATAATTGTATATTAATTATAATTTTTTAAGAAAAAATTAGAACTTTATTTTTAATTTTATTTCAGTAAATTTCATAATAGAATATGAATTTTTGTTGTAAAATTAAAAAAAAAAATTGATATTCTCTCTTTGATTGGAGTATTTTTGATATAATTATAACATTTTAAACATAAAGGTTCTAAGTATTACACGCTTACAAACTTCAGGGGATATGAATGTAATTTATTAACAGATATTGACGGCAGGGGTCAAAGTGTTACGCGTGTACAAACCTTAGGGGGTCTGTGTGTAATATTTTAAATATCAAGGGGTCTGAATGATTAAGTGATAAACCTCAAGGGATCTGAGTGTAATTCTCCCAAAGTTTAATTATATAGCTAAATTAGATATTATCTCATGTTTATCATATTTTAATTATTTGTAGTATGGATGGAAAAAATGTGTATTAATATTGGGGTTTTGAAAAAAAAGAATAATATTTTTATATATTTTGTTAAGAGTAACATGACCATCAAAAAGTTTACAAAGATAGAAATTTATATGATATGCTAGAGGTTAATTTGTTATTTAAGTATAGAAAGATATAATGGTAATCTGCGTATTTAAATACAAGAGGACATGTTAATCTTTATAATTTTTTATAAGAGCAAAATAGTTGATCAAAAGTTTTTCATGTAAGGTATTTTTATTAGTAGTATAGATAATTTTTTATAAGGGCAAAAGAGTGAATCAAAAGTTTTTCGTGTAAGGTATTATTATTTGTAGTGTAACATATAATCTGGAGACTGATTGCATAACATATAATCTGAAGTGCCCTTGAGATATCGTAGTATCCTTTTGACTGCCTTCCAATGAGCTATTCCAGGATTTCACTGAAAACGACTAACTAGGCCTACCTACAACACTGGCATAGGGAACACGAGTCATCTTTTCCTTTTCCTCAGGAGTCTTAGGACACATCTTTAGGCTTAGGCTCTCGTCTTTTGTTTGTCGTTTTGCATCTGAAATCGTTCAAGAACTTTCTTAATGTAAGTCTCTTGAGACAAACCAAAAAGTTTATTCGAACGATTCCTTAGGATCTTAATTCCGAGCACATAACTTGCTTCGCCCAATGGGTCTTGAATTAGTATTATCAATGCTTTAATTATTTAAAGTTCTTTGAAAAAAAAATGAGATAAATGCTTTTTTTTTTTTATCTAGCCTATTGATATGTATAGAAAAATATTAGCATGCTTGTTATGCTAGTTTAATTCATTTCATTGTTTAGCGCAATTTAAATTAGAATTTCATATCTAGTATTATTTAAATTGCATATTCTTTTTTATTTAAAGTGGAAACATGCATGATATGAAATTAGAGATGATTAGTATGCCTAGAGATACTAGATCTAGTGGGAGTTTTATTTTGTTTGGTATTAGGAAACCGAAATTTTGCGCATTAATTAAATTAAGTATTATTAATAATCACTTATGGTGAGGGAGATGATTGGGAACTTAGTGAACTTTCGATCTCCCGACTTGTGAAAGTTGTTAATACTTGAATTTAGATTTTTGCGGCAAAATTATAGAATATGTTGTGCTAATATCTCATACGCGTTGTCTCTGCATGTAGATTAAATCATAATGACTACTAAAAACATAGTGGCTGAATTAACTAAGGGCGAGAAATTGAATGGCGATAACTATGACATATGACATCGTAAGATTCAATATTTCCTGGCTCTGATACCAATGTTGGGAATCGTATATATATTGCGGAAGTATAGGATCAAAAACATATCTTGTTCGCTTTAATCCTAAAAACCGTTTGAAAATGTTCCACGTACTTTAGAATCTGAAAATCGTCTTTTCTTCGATTGCTCGAACAATATGGTGTTGTTACACAATAGGAATCAACACCGAGTTTCATATGCTCCCATGATGGTGGAAGGGAGCGAAGTACAGTTTGAGCTTGATGTTCATTGGTCAACACATGACCAGCAGCGCTTAAATCACGCATCATAGAGGCCATAGCTCTCAGATGTTGTTTCATTGTATGCCCTGACTTCTTTTGATACGAGTCAAACCTCATGGTCAAACCACGAAGCCTAACAAGAGAAGTAATACCAAACTTCTCTTTGAGGGCCTTCCACATGGCGTGACCTGTGGAGTAATTCTCAAATTCAGGAATAAGATCATCTTGCATGCTCGCTTGCATGGTATAGCGGGCAAGTCGATCCGTATTCTGCCAAGACTGATAATTTTCTTGTTCTTGGCGGGTTTGAGGTCGCTCATGCTCTGGCAACACAGAGTCAAGGGTATCCAAGACTTGTTGCTCATACAGGACAAATTGAATCTTACGATGTCATATGTCATAGTTATCGCCGTTCAATTTGTCGCCCTTAGTTAATTCAGCCACTATGCTTTTAGCAGTCATTATGATTTAATCTACATGCAGAGGAGATGTGTATGGGATATTAGCACAACACATTCTATAATTTTGCCGCAAAAAACTAAATTCAAGTATTAACAACTTTCACAAGTTGCGAGATCAGAAGTTCACTATGTTCCCAATCATCTCTCACACAACAGGTGATTATTAATAATACATAATTTAATTATTGCGCAAAATTTTAGTTTCCTAATACCGAACAAAATAAAACTCCCACTAGATCTAGTATCTTTAGGCATACTAATCACAATTAATTTTATATCATGCATGTTCTCAATAAAATAAACATGCTATTCTAAAATAACACAGATATGAAATTCTAATTTGGATCATACTAGACAACGAAATAAATACAACTAGCTTATCCATCATGCTAACATTACTCTATGCATAATATCAATATCTTATAAAAAATCAGATATTTATTTCAATTTTTTTTAAACAATTAAAATTTGATCTCATAAACAATTGTAATAGACCATGATCTATTTTTTTTTAAACAACAAAGTCATTTGATAAAAGAGAATTACATTAAAATTCATCTTTTATTTTAATGCTACTGATCAACGTGAAAAGAGCACTATATATCACCACACAAGTTTTTTTTTTTGGGTAGTACCGCACAAGTTGCAGTAATTCATGTACATATATGACAAAAAAAAAAATTAATAAGTCAATGGTCACAAACACAATGGGTCCCACAAACCCATGTGGATTTATGAGAAATCTATCACCCAAAAGTTTCTTCTCAAAGCTATATGTCCAGTGTATTATTTTTTTTTTAACGTCATTATGGCACAAGAAACTTCCCAATATTTAAGAACAATTCTAATTCATTACTAATGGACAACGATAATGCTTTCGAAAAATAGAACCGCATCACACTTTGCCGCAAAACGTGAAGACTTAATCAATACACTGTGATTCGGCGATGGCTAGATTCATTAAAATTAACGGTCTTATTTTTCTTTTTAAAGTTAAAATTTCAGTTTTGTTCTCAAATTGTGAGACCCACGAATTTTGTTTTTCTTCTTCAGATTTGTTCAACCATGGATCATAATGTACTAAAAATTTCAAGGCAATCCGTAAAAACGATTATAAAGAAATGAGAATATCTTAAATGGCTCTGATACCAATGTTGGGAATCGTATACATATTGTGGAAGTATAGGATCAAAAACATACATTGTTCGCTTTAATCCTAAAAACCGTTTGAAGATGTTCCACGTACTTTAGAATCTGAAATCGTCTTTTCTTCGATGCTCGAGCAGTATGGTGTTGTTACACAATAGGAATAAACACCAAGTTTCATATGCTCACATGATGGTGGAAGGGAGTGAAGTACAGCTTGAACTTGATGTTCATTGGTTAACACTTGACCAACAGCGACTAAATCACGTATCATAGAGGCCATAGTTCTCAGATGTTGTTTCATTGTATGCTCTGGCTTCTTTTGATACGAGTCAAACCTCATGGTCAAACCACGAAGCCTAACAAGAGACGTAATACTAAATTTCTCTTTGAGGGCCTTCTACATGGCGTGAACTGTGGAGTAATTCTCAAATTCAAGAATAAGATCATCTTGCATGCTCGCTTGCATGGTATAGCGCACAAGTCAAACCAAGAACAAAAAGAATTGAATATATTACTCAATAACTATATCTATGACATATAGCGTCGTAAAATTCAATGCTCGCGACCTCGATCAGTTCTCAAAATCTTAATGTTATTGTCTCGTTGATTCTCAACCTCTTTAATGTAACGTTTGAAATAATCCAATGCTTCGGATTTGTGAGAAATCAAATAGACATAACCGAAACGCATAAAGTCATCTATAAAAGTGATGAAATAGGATACACCATGTCTGGCCTTCACATTCATTGGGCCACATATATCTGAGTGTATTAATTGCAATGAAATAGATGCTTTTTTGGACTTACCAAATAATTTTCTAGTTGCCTTACCTGTGAGGCAATTTTCACATGTGGGCAAGTTGATTTTAGCGAGTGGGCCCAAAAGTCCCCCTCTAGCTAATCTATTCAGTCTGTCTTGCCCAATATGACCTAATCTAGCATGCCATATAATAGAATCAATATTATCCATAGATGTAACATAAGAATAAATTTCATTACTAGAATGATCAATATCTAATACAATAAAACCATATGTGATATAAACTATAAATGTCAACATGCTGGTCTTCAAACGAAAAATAAAACCTAGTCTCATTAAGCTAGTAACTAACAACAAATTTCGTCGGATTCCTAGAGCATATAATACATCATGAAGTTATAGAGTGCGCCCATGTTGCAATTCCAGTTTGTATGTGCCAATCCCCAGCACATCTATACTAGTCTCGTTCCCCATGTAAATTCGTTTGCTTCAAGCTGGAACTCGACGGTACTACACAAATCCGAATTTGTGTCTCGTTATGTGGTCTGTTACTCCTGAGTCTACAATCCACGAATTAGGAGAGTGAGAAACAAAAACTTGACTAGTAATTAAACAGTCAATGCGAGATACAGAACTAGAGAGTACCTTCTTCGGCTCAGTGCATTCATGAGCGAAGTGACCCTTCTTATTGCAGTTATAGCAGACTATGTTGGCTTTATTCTTCTTACCTGCTCTTTTACCCTACTTGTGCTTGTTATAATTAGAATGACTAGTCCCAGTTTGAGCATCAGACCTATTTCTACTGCGCTTGCGCTTGGACCTGAAGGTCTTGCGTGAGCCAACTTTAGCCACTTAAGAGCTACTCTCACCTTTGATAGCCTCCAAGCGCTCAGCCTCAAGCTCAAGGTGACCTGATACATTTTCGAATGTTTTCACACTCTCATTATGCATCATGTTTGGTTTCATATGCTCCCATAATAGTGGAAGGGAGCGAAGTACAGCTTGAACTGGTTGTTCATTGGTCAACAGATGATCAGCAACGCCTAAATCACGTATCATAGAGGTCATAACTTTGGCTTCTTTTGATACAAGTCAAACCTCATGGTCAAACCACGAAGCCTAACAAGAGAAGTAATACCAAACTTCTCTTTGAGGGCCTTCCACATGGCGTGAGCTGTGGAGTAATTCTCAAATTCAGGAATAAGATCATTTTGCATGCTCGCTTGCATGGTATAGCGTGCAAGTTGATCCTTATTCTGCCAAGACTGGTAATTCTCTTGTTCTTGGCGGGTCTGAGGTCGCTCAGGCTCTGGCAGCACAGAGTCAAGGGTATCCAAGACTTGTTGCTCATACATGACAAATTGAATCTTACGGTACCATATGTCATAGTTATCGCCGTTCAATTTATCGCCCTTAGTTAATTCAGCCACTATGCTTTTAGTAGTCATTATGATTTAATCTACATGCAGAGACAATGCGTATGGGATATTAGCACAACACATTCTATAATTTTGCCGCAAAAATCTAAATTCAAGTATTAACAACTTTCACAAGTCGCGAGATCGAAAGTTCGCTAAGTTCTCAATCATCTCCCGCACCACATGCGATTATTAATAATACTTAATTTAATTAATGCGCGAAATTTCGATTTTCTAATACCAAACAAAATAAAACTCCCACTAGATGTGGTATCTCGAGGCATACTGATCATCTCTAATATCATATCATGCATGTTTCCACTTTAAATAAGAAGAATATGCAATTTAAATAATACTAAATATGAAATTCTAATTTAAATTGCACTAAACAATGAAATGAATTAAACTAGCATAACAAGCATGCTAATATTTTTCTATACATATCAATAGGCTAGATAAAAAAAAAATGCATTTATCTCATTTTTTTTTCAAAGACCTTTAAATAATTAAAGCATTGATAATGCTAATTCAAGAGTCATATGCACAAAAACCCAAGTCAAAAAAAAATATGAAAATTATTTTAAATTTTAATGCAACTGGTCAATGTACATCGTGCTACAACTTAAGTTTTTTTTCGCTGGGCAAGAACAATTTCAATTGTTCTCATTTTTGTTTTTTAAACCATATGTACCCATTCGGTTAAACCACACATACAATGACAGTACATGAAAGCAAATGGCCAAAAGTAATGCATCCCACAAAGAAACCAAAAGCACAAAGTAAGTACAATCTGCAAACTAAGAAGGTCCAGATGTCTAGATGGGTGGAAAAGAGGAAAGATAATTAAAATTTGTTAACTCCATGACCGGTTAGTCAAATGAATATGGTAGTGGAATTGAAATTCTTTTTGGCTCTACAAATTAAATTAATTGATAAAGGAATTTTCATCCTCCAATTCAAATTTTCTAAAACAAGTTTCGCAATTGTTTTGCCTTTATGAGTATCCACCTGATTTGATATATTTGAAGGATTTATTTTTAAATTTTGAGGAATTATAGAGAGAGATAGAGAGAGAGAGAGAGAGAGAGAGAGAAAAGAGAGGTGGTTTCTTGTGCTGGCAAGGTCCCCTAATCCTTGTTTGAGACTCATTGTAATTATTTAACAACTAATTCCTTAATCATCTCTTAACTTATAAAAATACAACAATTTAAATTAATTCAATTTTTATCTATTTTAATTCAATAGTACAAAATTCATCTCAAATGATTTAAATTGATCTAATTTTTATCTATTTTGATTCAATAATACAAAATTCATCTCAAAAATATTTTCCCTCTATAAAACATAATTTTCTCCCTCAATATCAAACGATGCAATGAACACTCCCTCCCTCAATATCAAACAATGCAATGAACACTCCCCAACGCTAAAAAAGTCACCATTAATCCACACCTACATCTCTCATCTCTCCATGTAATGAACCTTCTTAGTTTTTCACCATTAACCTGTTTTTTTTGTTTTTGACACTTCTTGGTTCTCTTGCTCAAGTCACTGATGCAGATGGGTGGACACGCCGCCTCACAAAATCAATATGGTGTGTCACCGTTTTCGTTTATAAATTACAACCACCGTGACAGTATCGGATTTTGGGAAAAAGGTTTCAATTTTTTTTAAACGCGTGACTTTCCTCACAGTTTCTTTTTCAGAAAGATACATAAATATGTGGGTCATATTATACTCAAATTTCAAAAGATTTGATAAATTTTACGAGAACATCCTAATGGCTCTGATACCAATGTTGGAAATTGTAAAACATATTGCGGAAACATAGGATCAAAGACATACCTTGTTCACTTTAATCCTAAAAACCGTTTGAGGATGTTCCACATAATTTAGAATCTAAATCAACGTCTTTTCTTTAATTGCTCGAGCAGTATGGTGTTGCTACATAAGATGAATCAACACCAGATTTTTCACAGCACAAAAGCCTTTCAATGTTATGTAGAGAGAGAGAGAGAAGATAGTAGGAGAGTTTTAACGTTTGATTATTTATGGGAGATATCATCTATTGGATTGCCTTGAGTTTATATAGGCAACCAATAGGTGTCATTAAGAGACACATCTTATAGGGACATGTCTGTTAATATTTAACAGACATGTATTTTGGTTGAAGGATACGCACCGTTGTGTTTGGTTCGTTAATTTTATGCTTTTGTCGAGTCTCTAAATGTGGAAGGAATGCATGATGATGAGAGGCAAGGCATGTTTCTGTTTTTTTTAATTTTGTTTTTGTGCTTTCTTCATTGTGTCTTTCACGTTCTTGACATAAGGAATAAGAAAAAATCAAAACCAAATGCATAAAAGCTACTTGGCAGATTTGTTTTCTTGTGGGATTCATTGCCTTTGGTCTCTTGTTTTATTTTCTTGCTATAATGATGCATATTGTACAAAATGCAATAGAATACAATATTTACAGTTTTAAAATATTAGTGAAAAATATTGTAGAGACCTAGATTGGTTTTCTCAATCCTATTTACCTTATTGTTTATACTCTAATTTCTAAGTGGAACCCATTTTTTTTTAGAAACAAAACTTGTTACTAAGTTATGGGTTTATTAATATGTCTTAGAAAAGAATTGAAATAAATGCTCAATTTTTATGAAATACTGATATTTTGCAGAGAATAATATTAGCATGATTGATATGCTAGTTGCATTTATTTCATTATTTGGCATGATTTAAATTAGATTAATTGTGATTAATATTGCTTAGAGATACTAAATCTAGTGGGATTCTTTATTTTGTTCGGTCTTAGGAAACCGAAATTTTGCGCATTAATTAAATTAAGTATTATTAATAATCACCTGTGGTGTGGGAGATGATTAGGAACTTAGTGAACTTTCGATCTCGCGACTTGTGAAAGTTGTTAATACTTGAATTTAGATTTTTGCGGCAACATTATAGAATGTGTTGTGCTAATATCTCATACGCATTGTCTCTGCATGTAGGTTAAATCATAATGACTACTAAAAGCGTAGTGGCTAAATTAACTAAGGGCGAAAAATTGAACGGTGATAACTATGACACATGGCATTGTTAGATTCAAATTGTTCTGTATGAGCAACAAGTCTTGGATACCCTCGACCCTGTGCTTCCAAAGCCTGAGCGACCTTAAACTTGGCAAGAACAAGAGAATTACTAGTCTTGGATCGACTTGCGCGCTATACCATGCAAGCAAGCATGCAAGATAACCTTATTCCTGAATTTGAGAATTATTCCACAGCTCACGCCATGTGGAAGGCCCTCAAAGAGAAGTTTGGTATTACTTCTATTGTTAGACTTTGCGGTTTGACCATGAAGTTTGACTCGTATCAAAAGAAGTCAGAGCATACAATGAAACAACATCTGAGGGGCTATGGCCTCTATGATACGTGATTTAAGCATTGCTGGTCATGTGTTGACCAATGAACAATAAGTTCAAGTTGTACTTCGCTCCCTTCCACCATCAGGGGAGCATATGAAACGAAACATGACGCATAATGAGAGTGTGAAAATATTCGAGAATGTATCGCGTCACCTTGAGCTTGAGGCTAAGTGCTTGGAGGCTAACAAAGGTGAGAGTAACTCTTATGTGGCTAAAGTTGGCTCGATCAAGACCTTCGGGTCTAAGCGCAAGCGCGGTGGAAATAAGTCTGATGCTCAAACTGGGGCTGGTCACTCTAGTTATAACAAGTAAAAACAGGGTAAAAGAGGTAGTAAGAAAAATAAAGCCAACATGATCTCCTATAACTGCAACAAGAAGGGTCACTTTGCTCGTGAATGCACTGAGCCGAAGAAGGTACTCTCTAGTTCTGTCTATCGCATTGACTGTTTAGTTACTAGTCAAGTTTTTGTTGCTCACTCTCCTAATTCATGGATTGTAGACTCAGGAGTAACAGACCACATAACGAGAAACAAATTCAGATTTGTAGAGTACCGTCGAGTTTCAGCTGGAAGCAAACAGATTTACATGGGGAACGAGACCAGTATAGATGTGCTTGGGATTCACACATACAAACTGGAATTGCGACAGGGTCGCAATCTATACCTTCATGATGTATTATATGCTCCAAGAATCCAACGAAATTTGTTGTCAATTACTAGCTCAATGAGACTAGGTTTTATTTTTTCGTTTTAAAGGCCAGCATGTTGGCATTTATAAGGGAACTACATTCTATGGATTTGGTTATACCACAGATGGTTTTATTGTATTAGATATTGATTATTTTAGTAATGAAACTTATTCTTATGTTACATCTATGGATAATGTTGATTCTATTAGATGGCATGCTAGATTAGATCATTTTGGGCCCACTCACAAAATTCAACTTGCCCACATGTGAAAACTGTCTCGCATGTAAGGCAACTAGAAAACCATTTGGTAAGGCCAAAAGAGCATCTATTCCATTGCAATTAATACACTTAGATATATGTGGCCCAATGAATGTGAAGGCAAGACATGGTGCATCATATTTCATCACCTTTATAGATGACTTTACGCGTTTCGGTCATGTCTATTTGATTTCTCACAAGTCCGAAGCATTGGATTGCTTCAAACGTTACATTAAAGAGGTCGAGAATCAACGAGACAATAACATTAAGGTTCTTAGAACTGATCAAGGTCGCGAGTATCTATCTGAACAATTTAAAGAGTTGTGTGAAGAAAAAGGAATAATCAGGCAATTGACAATAACTGGCACTCCGCAACAAAATGGTGTAGCGGAGAGACGAAATCACATCTTGCTTGATATGGTTAGGTCTATGATGGCACAGACTCATCTTCCAATTTCATATTGGGGAGATGTTTTATTGACTGTTGCTTATATCCTTAACCGAGTGCATTCTAAATCAGTTCCTTCTACCCCATATGAGTTATGGACAGGTACAAAACCTGACTTAAATAATTTACGGCCATGGGGTTCAGCGGCTTATGTACACAATACTTCTCATAAGTATGAGAAGTTAGGTGTTAGAGGGAAGAAGTGTATCTTCATCCGCTATTCTGAGCACTCTAAGGGCTATGTGTTTATAGGTGAACAACTTGATAGAAGGGTAACTGAAATTGAGTTACGGGATATACAATTTTCCTTGAAGAGGATTTCCCCAGTAGAGGAGATGTGTCTAAAAGAATAGAACTCTATGAGTTAGATGATCCCCAAAGAGATATACCCACTAACCAAGTAGAGATCGAGATAATAGTTTCGTCACCTCCTAGGGACAATGGGAGCGATATACTTAATGGTGGATCAGTTCCAATGGATGTAGATCCATACGACACATAGTTACATAGAAGCAAGCGTGGCACCATCCCTCGACGTCGTTTTGAGATTGAAGGGAAAGTTTTCATGGTTGCACCACATGATGATGCCGAACCTAAAAATATTAAAAAGGCTCTATCATCATGTGCTAGTAATGAGTGGATAGCTGCAATGAATGACGAGATGGAGTCGATGAAAGCTAATCAAGTCTGGGACTTAGTTGACCTTCCGCCTGGGCGCAAGGCCATTGGGAACAAATGGGTTCTCAAAATTAAGCGCAAGGCGGATGGATCCATAGAAAGGTATAAGACTCGCCTAGTGGCAAAAGGTTACACCCAAAGAAAGGGTGTGGACTACGAGGAAACCTTTTCTCCAGTTGTAAGATTTGCCTCGATTCACATGATTATAGCTATTGACGCACATTTGGATTTAGAATTATATCAAATGGACGTTAAAACTGCATTTCTTAATGTAGAACTAGATGAGGAAATCTACATGGATCAACCTGAGAGCTTCGTGGTGATGGGTCAGGAGAACAAAGTTTGTAAACTCCAACGATCCATTTATGGCCTAAAGCAGTCATTCAGACAGTGGTATCTAAGGTTTCATCGAGCTATCACTTCTAATGAGTTTACGATGATCGATGAAGACCATTGTGTGTATGTTAAATGGTGTAAAGATAGCTTCTTGATTCTATCTTTGTATGTTGACAATATTTTATTGGCTAGAAATAATAATGAGATGATTATCACTACTCAAAAGTGGTTGTCCTCGACATTTGAGATGAAGGACTTCGGCAAAGCAATTTATGTGCTCGGATTTAAGATCCTAAGGGATCGTTAGAATAACTTCTTGGTTTGTCTCAAGAGACTTACATTAAGAAGGTTCTTGAATGATTCCATCTGCATAACTGCAAACCCATAGACACTCCTATAACGAAAGACGAGAGCCTAAGCCTAAAGATGTGTCCTAAGACTTCTGAGGAAAAGGAAAAAAATGGCTCGTGTTCCTGCCAGTGCTGCAGGTAGCTTAATGTACGCTATGATGTGTACCCGTCCCGATATTTGCTATGTGGTAGGCCTAGTTAGTCATTTTCAGTCAAATCCTAGAATTGCTCATTAGAAGGCAGTCAAAAGGATACTACGATATCTCAAGGGGACTTCAGATTATATGTTATGCTACCAATCTCCAGATTTACAGATGGTTGGTTATAGCGATGCTGATTGGGGTGGTGATATAGATGAACGCAAGTCCACATCAGGATATGTTTTCTTACTTAATGGTGGGGCCATTGCATGTTACATGGAGTAGTAAAAAGCAATCATGCATATCCTTATCCACCATGGAAGCAGAATACGTGGCTTGTTCTGCTGTTATACAAGAAGCTGTTTGGTTAAGAAGGTTCTTTCAACATCTAGGAGTTGTCACAAATACCTTGAGCCCCGTGACGATTCATTGTGATAGCATGACTGCATTAGCTTATGCTAAGGATCCTACATATCATAGAAGAACCAAACACATAGATCTAAGATATCATTACATCAGATATATGATTGCACAAAAAGAAGTAATCTTGAAACACATACCTACAAACTTAGATGGTTGCAGACCCCCTAACTAAGACTATAGCTAGAGATGTGTATATGGCTCATGTTAGAACTCTAGAACTTCTTAGGTATTGATTATGTGCTAGAGATTGTATGGATCACACAGTCATTTGTATTGACATTTTTTGGGATATTAATACATGGTTGTAATTGCAATTAAATGTTATATTGCTTGATTACCTTGATATTTGAGAAAGCACACACATTAAGTATGTCACCAGGCGTGATTGGCTCACTCACACGAGCAATCGCTTTTGGCGTTTGATATGGCGAGCAAAGATGAGATACTCTAGCATATAGTATCGCTATATTTTATACACGGAATGAGATCTGACATTTGAGGATCGATAATGGACACAACTCCATGTCCATTATACCTGTGTTTTTTGATTAGCCAGATGCGAGATCTTAATTTGGCGTATTTGGAGGGCAAGCAAATAGATAAATCGGGTTAGACACTTGTAGAGCGAATAGACTAAGATCTGTACGGTGTCTGAGAATGACATACGCTCTCATTGGGATCGAGACACTCCACCGTAGCATGTATTTCATACTACATGTGCTTGGCGACAATTAAGGAGGTGAAAGAATGAATCCTTGCTTCCTCACTGTGTGAGCCCTCCGAATCATTTTTATATGACCAAGTTATTTTGTTTAACCAAACATTCTATGTACTCTCTGACTTTTGACTATATCATAAAGTGAAAGAATTAATGCTCAGCTACTTTGACATGTTACTTACGGCCATGAGTGATTCGGCCTTCCGGGATATTGCTAGGAAAGCGGTTAATTTTGAACTAAGTGACATGAGGGCGAAAGGAAGACCATTTGGAACATCACGTGATATATTCATTGTCGACAACTTTGGGCGCTAGTTTAGATAGTGACAAAGTGTGAATGTATAGGCAAAAGGTTCGAGGGGTTATGCATGCTCTTATATTGTGAGGGATTAGAGATGCTTGAACTGGTGTATCCGAATGGGTCTAGAGTACTTGAGACACGATTTTCATTTTTTTTAGGGTTGATGTCTCTATGTTGGCTCTGTAGAGTTTCTAGTGTAGAGCTCCCAAATTATAGGTGTGCTCAGCGGCCGCACGGCTCATTAGCCTGTATGAATTGATGTTGATGTAAATAATGGATTGAGAGAGATGACACTGTCGTGCCCACCACGTGCGAGTGGGAGATGTTAGATATTTGTTGGGTTATGGACCCGAACCGAGCGCCCATGGTAGGTCAACCCAAATTAAAGAATGTTCAAAGGGGCATGTCTTTTGAGGGTATCCTGTACTAAGAGGTATCCTTTACCAAAATGTATCCTTCACCCAAAATATATGCCTATTAAATATTAACAGACATGTTCCGATAAGATGTGTCTCTTAATGACATCTATTGGTTGTCTATATAAACCCAAGGCAATCCAATAGATGACATCTCTGAAAAGTAATCAAACGTTAAAGTCTCCTACTTTATTTCTCTCTCTCTCTCCCTACATAACGTTGAAAGGCTTTTGTGCTGTGGAAATTCGATGTTGATTCCCATTGTGTAACAACACCATACTGCTCGAGTAATCGAAGAAAAGACAATTTTCAGATTCTAAAGTACGTGGAACATTCTCAAACGGTTTTTAGGATTAAAGCGAACAAGGTATGTCTTTGATCCTATGCTTCCGCAATATGTATATGATTCCCAACAATTGGGGTTTTGAAAAAAAAGAATAATATTTTTATATATCTTGTTAAGAATAACATGATCATCAAAAAGTTTACAAAGATAGAAATTTATATGATATGCTAGAGGTTAATTTGTTATTTAAGTATAGAAAGATATAATGGTAATCTGCGTATTTAAATACAAGATGACATGTTAATCTTTATAATTTTTTATAAGAGCAAAATAGTTAATCATAAGTTTTTCATGTAAGGTATTTTTATTAGTAGTATAGATAATTTTTTATAAGGGCAAAAGAGTGAATCAAAAGTTTTTCATGTAAGGAACTATTATTTGTAGAATAGATAAGATTCTTAAATCTGCAATTGTTTTACACTAATGAGTTTTTAAGTTTCTAGACTTCATACTTGGGCATTTCGAACTCTTGAAGGAAAAGGAATAGTACAATATTTTGAACTCTTCCAATAGCTGGTATTGGAATAGTTAATCTATTCTATAGCTGGAGTGATTTTCTAGGACAAATTGATTGGCATAATAAGTCTGCTATTGTGAAATTATTTTGAAGGTAATCTTTAAGTATTTGACAACACATGTTTGAGTAAGACCGGAAGATGTTTACACAATGCTCTGACGTGCATAGAAATGAGCAATCCATTTGTAATTTGCGTTGAAATTTTGAATCTGAAATTTTTATACATGCCACAACAATAATGCATAAAACATGATACATTTGCATATTTTGAGAAATTTGAAACCTGGGATTATATATTTATTTGAGTTAAATTTTCATTATAACTTGATAAATGCGTGGTTGATTGATATGTGCAAATTTTATGTTAGAAAAGAAAATTGATTTTCTTGTTGTTTTCGGTAATAATATATTTTACTAGTCAAGATAATGTGAGTTTAGAAATTCTGGAAATGTGGGGGTAATACTCTATCAATTTATTTCGATTTTTGACTCGATACAATTCAGGACAGTGGTTACTAGTAGGTGAAAGACTAATTATAAAATGGTTCCTAGTAGTTTGAAAACTACTAGTCATATTTGAAATTGTTTTCTAGTAAGTGAGAGATTACTAGCTACAATTTAAAAATAGTTCTAGTAGCAGACTATTGGTCACTAAAATTTTGCGACTCCTAATAGAAGGCTACTGGCTACTTCGTAAAGGTTTCGAAAATCCGATAAAATGATCCGAATATGTTGCCTCGTTGAAAAAATTGGCCCATAATTGCTTGAGAACGTTTTGTGGGAAAACAATTGTCTCAATTATTCAATTTTGACCTGATGGTCCTTGTTGCCTCGATTAAAATGGAGAGTGTATTATTGGACCCAATTGTCGCGATTAATTGAGGTTGGATCATAACAATGATATACTATTGGTTAAAATGAGATGGACTACTAGTCCTAATATCTCGGTCCTCAATGTTGCCTAAAAATATATTTGGACCAATGTGTTGCCTTGATTAAAAGAAATATTGAACCCTATAGTCCCGACTAGCTGTTGCCTCGATTCAAATAAAAAGAGACTGTTTTATATGATGAGTTCATAAACTATATAGTCTCGTGATGCTTATGGAATTGAAAAGAAATATATATTGCTATAGAGCTAACCTGGGAGGTCTTATGAGATTGGGAACCACAAGGGTAGACCATCTTGTTAAAAGGTTAATAAAAGCTACTCCAAGATTTATCGAGGGAAATGGGACTAAAGCGTATTAGTCATCATAGTGGACACCTAACCTCTGTGATTGGAGATCCCATGAAGGAGGTTCAATAGGTAAAAACGAAGTTGTAGTATTACTATACTATGCATTGAAATTATAATAGGAAAATTCCCTGATCCCATTTCTAAGGTGACAATGCTTTAAACTGTGATTATAATAAAGGAAGAGTAAATCTCTGAATCAGGCCAAGACATGATTCTGCTGGGTACTGATCACAGAATACTCTTGAAGGACACACCTATATGTATGTTTGTAGTGATGCCATTACTACAGGATATACACTACAACAAAAAATATTTTTTGCGACGTTTTTTTTGCGACGATTTTCAAATCGTCGCAAAAAGTAGACTATGAGCGACGATTTTAAAAATTTGTCGCAAAATTCTATTTTGGCAAGTTTTTTTGCGACGTTTTTAATAAAACGTCGCAAAAATGCTTTTCCCTCCTAATTGTCTTTGGCGGGAGAGGTGGCGGGAAAGCAAATAACATTTTACAGGAAAAAAAAAGCAACAAAAAAATTAACTTGGTTGATTTTTTGCGACGTTTTTGAAAAACGTCGCCAATAACAGTTTACAGAAAATAAAAAATCAACAAAAAAAATAACATGGGTGATTTTTAGCGACGTTTTTAAAAAACGTCGCCAATAACAGTTTACAGAAAATAAAAAATCAACAAAAAATAACTTGGGTAATTTTTAGCGACGTTTTTTAAAAACGTCGCAAATAACAGTTTACATAAAATAAAAAATCAACAAAAAAATTAACTTAGGTGCTTTTTAGCGACGTTTAATAAAAAACGTCGCAAATAACATTTTATAGAAAATAAAAAATTAACAAAAAAAATAACTTGGGTGATTTTTAGCGACGTCTTTTAAAAACGTCGCAAATAACAGTTTACAGAAAATAAAAAATCAACAAAAAAATTAACTTGGGTGCTTTTTAGCGACGGTTTTTAAAAACGTCGCAAATAACAGTTTACAGAAAATAAAAAATCAACAAAAAAATTAACTTGGGTGATTTTAACGACGTTTAATAAAAACGTCGCAAATAACATTTTATAGAAAATAAAAAATTCACAAAAAAAATAACTTGGGTGATTTTTAGCGACGTCTTTTAAAAACGTCGCAAATAACAGTTTACAGAAAATAAAAAATCAACAAAAAAATTAACTTGGGTGCTTTTTAGCGACAGTTTTTTAAAACGTCGCAGAAGTCAAAATTTAATTTAATGTTATTCGCTACATCTGGCTGCTCGCGCCAGACTCTCTGCCTCTCTCGCGTCTCTCTGTCTCTCTGCCTCTCTCGCTTTTTTCTGTCTCTCTGCCTCTCTCGCGTCTCTGTGCCTCTGTCTCTCTGCCTCTCGCCTCTCTCTGCCGATCAGCGACCGAAGAAGGTTTCATCGCAGGCTCCGCCGAAGAAGGCTCACTGAAGCTTCACCGGCAACCCCATCGAAGAACCTGAAGCGTCACTGACATTCGGGCTCCACCGCCATTTGCCCTAAAAATTGGTCTTGTTTATGGACAGCTAGATTATTATTTACAAAATAATTTTGTATTTGTGGAGTTGCTCTAAAACACATCACAGACAAATAGGTAACGCGCTGAGCTCCCAAATCTCACCTCGTCGTCTCCGGCTAATCTGCTTCAAAAACAACAAACTTCCGATCGATTCTCCGGCATTATCACCAGAAAATCAAGGACCGAAGATTGCCATTTATAATCCCATTTCAGGGTACCTCTCACGTCGCCTCTTTTTAATAATTTCATAATTGCATACAGGATTTACTTTCGAATGGTGCATTCAATTTTAGTCCCATACGCAGCTTATCTTTGCATAAACTGTATACAAAATGCTATTTAGTATAATTGTGTTTTTTGCCCCTTTTAATCTGGTTGAATGTGTGAGCAGTAGAGTGAGCTATGGAGATAATGGTGGTGGTGACAGTGGTATTAGGTCTTTTATTGGGTGTGCTCATTGTGATTCCGCGGTTGCATAAATTGGGTAATATTTCTCTTCCTCTTGTTTATTTGTGTGGATCTGAATCTGGGAAGTTTCTAAATACCAAATGATTTGTAGTGTTTATGTAATTGAATTTTTGATATATTGAAGTATGTATAATGCAGATCATAGCAAAACGGTTCAGTCAAGTACTGCCAGCAAGGTATTTGGAGCTCATAAACCCATTATTCTGTAGTTAACAAACTGATTTGGAGCATTCATCATTGTTTCTTACTAGTTAACAAACATGTAAGTGGTTGCATACCTGAGAAAAGGGATGTGGAATAGATTACAATTGATGCATCCTAGAGGTGCATCTAGATGATAAAAAAATGAGGTAGGTACCTCGATTTGGAGAGATAGACAAATTATCCAAGTAAACAGCAAGAGTAAGCAATCACAGTTTTAAAAAGTGCATTTTTTGCATTCCGGAGTGATTACCTGTGGTGACTGGTGTGCGAAGCGACTTTAAATGATTAATCGTAAGAATGGCTACACTGCCTCAATGCCTTATCTTTTCTTGTCATTGTAGAGTGTAAAAGTGGAATGATTATGCCCAATTCTTGACTGCTATATGAACCCTTGCTTCTAACTTGAAAAGATATACTGCATACTGCACTCGATAAATTCTCTTTTTCTTTTTCTATTTTTTGTTAATCTTATGCCGATTGCAGCCACAACATGCGACCCGAGTCTTTGACTTGATCGATGACTTTTACATTGGAGAACTGGACAAGTAAGCTGCTAGATCCATTCCTTTGTCAAACAATATTTTGACTGCCTTGTAAGAATGTTATAATTATTGGGGCTGATTTTCCCTTGATAAATTAAGGCTCACTCCTTTTTACATTGTTGCCTGAGCTCATTGAAATAGTTATCATCTGTGTCACCTTGTGTGAGGTTAATTGGTAGACTAATTGTGAAGTTTGAACTAGCAACAGGTTAAAAAATAATCTATAAATGGCACAATTGGAAGGGAATGGCAAACTCTGAAACATGTCAATTCCTCGTGTGTTGCTACTGCCCCAGCTATATTCTTCTACGAATTTGGATGTGTTTGTGGCTTACAAGTATTTTGATTCTTAATGTGTGTGGGTGTGTGTGTTTGTTTGTGAGACTATGGGTGCATGCCAATGGGTGTAAGGGTGTGGGTTTTTAGGGTTGAGGTTGGGTTGGAGTTGATGGTAGTGGGTGGTGGTTACTGGAGGTAGAGGTGTGCATTTTATGTCCAATTGATAATTGAATGAAATTCAAACTTTATATGAGGTGTCCTTGAAGGTTCATTAAAATGGGACGTCCTTGAAGATCCGACAATGAACAAGATTTGGATGGCAGATCATATTTCTTTTGCTGGCGCCACTGAATAGAACTCCTTGACAACGAACCAAGGATTGAGACCTTGGGTGGAGCTCCTTTCTTCCCATACAAATGCTTTCCTCCCTAATCTGTGAATTTCGGACCCTTATCCTTGCTTCTTTTAATCTGAAAAGGGCAAAAAACTCGAATCAATGTTGTTGAAAGAGTAGTGAAACACAGAACATGCTTCTTTTTTTGGGACTTGCAGAATATAAGCTTGCTTGGTAACATTTTGTTTATTCCAATGTTCGTAGAGGGGTTAACAAGCAGAGTTTAATTATTTAGGTAGATTGGAATTATAAATAAGGTAAGAATGAGATTGAGTACAATGCACCATAATAGACAAAAAAAACTAACTTAAATAACTAAAGCTCTAACAGTTATATCCTCCATTGTTTGGCTCCTGACTGTAAATGGGAGGTCAGTCTCTTTGAGTTCACTCCTATTTTGAGTACTTAGGCCCATTTTGCCTACTCGTGAGCTGCTCCATTGGCTTCCCTGTATGTATGAGTGATGTTCCAGTCCGCTTGTTGCTTGAGTACATGTTGAGGTATGATGCTTTCTAGATGGCAGCTTTGGAATCGTTCGTGGTGTCTATGTTCTAATAAGCATCGCAAATGTCCATGGGTGCTAGATTGGGGACAAAGAAGATCATGGATTGTGATGGGAAAGCTGGATTGTGAACTAAGTGCTATTTGTTGGTAGAACTTTGGATTTAAATAAACCTGTCTTGTGCCTTTTGTTTTAAATCTTGTTGTCTTTAGCGTCAGAAACGTGTGAGCAAAAGCCCAGAAAGGCACAGTCCAAGCAGGAGCAGGAGCAAGAGTGTATCCAGGTACTACTATGTACCTTCATTATCTTCCTTTTTATGGAGCTGCCATTTTTTTTAATGGTTATTATGACATGCCTCTCGTTTGCTGCTCTACATTATATGGTTTCTGATTCCAGTTGTATTTAACAGGTGAGAAATGGTTGTAATTGATCTGTTGATCCAGATGCTGTGAATGTGGGTGTGGGTTTATCACCAGTAAGGTTTTCTGCGGGTCAGCAGCAGCCTGATACAATCACCCAATCACCTTAGCTCTATTGAATCTTTTCAAACTATCTTTAAAAATGTTTGTTGAACTGAACCTCGTGTCTGCCAAACTTAAATCATGTATGACTTGTGTTCTCTCAAAGATTTGCAAAAAAGATCTGTTAGTTTTTATTTCTGAGTTGTTGGCTTGACTATTTATTGCAAAAAATACCTGAGCTCTACTATGACACTTTTGGCTTTTTTTTGAATTTAAGCTTGCAAGTATATCTCGAGAAAGATTGAGTGACAACTTTTTCGCTGAACTTTCATGTTGTTATTCTTGTTTTGGATATGATAATGTGAATTTACAGGTATTGCAACCCTCGTATGATGACAATGGCTGTGTGTTTCTTGTCTTCAGATTGTCTCTCTCTTGCTCGAATCGGGGGTAGATATCAATCTCCGGAATTATCGGGGACAGGTAGAACTAATTATGTGATTGAAAGTAGTAGTTCTTTCTCATCTGTCTCTCATTGTCATTCCAAACTAGTCATAATTTGTATTGATATCAATTGGTTTGAAACCTTGCTTTATAAGTAAAATATTATATCAAAGAACTTAAAGAATGGTTTATGTTTCTTCATGAACAGATTGCTTTGATGCAAGCTTGTCAATATGGTCACTGGGAGGTTGTTCAGACTCTGGTTTTATTCAGAGCCAATGTATGAGTATTTATAATGCTGTTGTATAATTGCTGCATTGCTTTGCATTGAATGGTTTAAAAGACATGATATTGGATTCAGATCCACAGAGCGGATTATCTCAATGGGGGTACTGCACTCCACTTGGCTGCTCTGAATGGTCATTCTCAATGCATGCGGCTAATCCTTGCTGACTACATTCCTAGCATTCCTAATTTTTGCAGTATCCTAAGGAAAAGATCAAGAAATGAAGATTCTATTTTAGAATTTGTTGAAGGGTAACCTCATGTGAAATTCTACTTGTAAATTGTTTTAAATGTCTTTCCAGCTTCCAAAAAAAAGTATGCTAATTTGCTTTTCATATGATTTTGTTTGCACCAGTGCACTCTATGAGGTCATAAACAGACCTGCCGATGGGGGCATCACTGCCCTCCATATGGCTGCACTGAATGGGCATGTCGAAAGTGTGCAATTACTTCTGGACTTGGGGGCTTCTGCTGCCGAGGTCACTGTGGAAGATGGGACTACAATTGATTTAATAGGTAGCTCATTTAGTCCTTTTCTTGAATTCCTGCTGCTTAATAACCAACGATAGCATTCTGCTCTAATGGTTTTTTCTTTGTGATGTAGGTTATTATCATATTACAAACTTGTTCAGCTTCTAAAAAAATTTATCACTCATTCCTCCTGATTGTTGCTACTACTTTTTTTTTTGTTTCACATGTTCCTTATACTATAGATTGCAAGCTGTCAACATATATATGTATATGCCATGTTTGTGTTTGAATGCTTACCTAACCAAATGCAAAGGCAGACCCGAAGTTGTTGGTCTGGAACACCTTAACTTTGCAACTGTCCTCATATGCATGACAGCCACTCTAGATATTTATATGGCATCCATAACTTTTTTGTATCAACTATTGCTCTCAGGTTTGAGAATGTATAATTAAACACAAGGAGCTGCCTTGCTTAAAGATATATTTGTATTTATTATGTTCAGTATTAAAGTGTCTGAACTTTCCAAAGCAACCCAGGGCTCCTGTGCTGCTCGTAGTAAAAGGCGTTTATTATTATTTTTTGTATAATTTTTTAGGAGGTCATACACTCTCTCCCCCCCCAATTGACATATAATGATGATCCATTGGCTTTCAGACCTTGTGGTTTTGGCTTCTGTCATTGGAAGTTTCAGGGATCTTGTTGCACATGAGATACTTATTTGATATTATTATCATCTGTACACCCCATTGTACAATTAGATAAGAACAGCTTGCTTAGTTTCATTTCTACCTTCTTGTTCTGTTTATCAAGATTGGAAGCTTTTGAACTGCGGACTGATCTTGCCATCCATTTCTTGTTCGTATGTACATTTCAGTTTACTTCTTCGTGAGTCCTTTTATAGCATAAAGTTTATAGGCCTCCAACATGTACAGCCACCTGTTTATTACACTTGTCTTTTCATCAGAAAATCAAGCACTTCATGCAGTTTTTGTTTTTTATATTCTCCTGTTAGTGCTTCCTTGACATTTTTTGCTCAATTCAACAGAAGAGAATAGGATAAATTTAATATGCTACTTGATTTCTAATTTCATTGCTAAAAACAAGGAGCTCGAGTCTAAGGACAAGTAAGTTGTGCATTAATGCTGAAGGTTAAGTTGTTCTACCAGTCACTCCTGCTAGCACCTCATGTGTGCAGGACCAACTTAGGACAACGGCTTTTTCCCATTCCATGGCAAATAACTTCCCCAATTTGTCATTACAACTGTTATTGCCAAAATAAAGGACAGTGTTGTTGACGCATGCTTTTCGTATTCTTGGTGCCAGGTCTGTTCTGCTGTGATATGCTGTTGGTTATATTGAAGGACATGTTTGAGCTCAAAGTGGCTGCAGGCAGTCTGTGGTATGGGTGAGCTGGAGCATGGAGTGGAGTCTGAAGGCATTTAGTTTTTTTGACATTTCCAATTTGTAATTAGAAATGGTTTAATCCATCTTGAAGGATTAAAGCCATTATATTTTTTTGTAGTGCTGTTGTTCTTTCCTTCTTGTAAATGCATTTTTTGGAATAAAATTTTCCTTTTTTTAACAAAAAAAAAATGTTTTTTTTAGAATTTTATTATAATACCATTTTTAATAAAGGTATTATTGGTGTACAGGTGAAAAAATTTATTAGAATACCATTTTTTATAAAGGGTCATTTTAAAAAAAAAAAAACTTGTTCGCGACGAAATTAAAATCGTCGCAAATTTATTTATTCAATTATTTTTTGCATTTTTTATTTAAAAAAATTATTTGCGACGCTTTTTTTACGTCGCTAAAAATTCATTAAATTATTATTGTTTTACATTTTTTATTTATGTACAAATCTATTTGCGACGTTATTTTTTCGTCGCGAAAATTTAATTTAATTATTATTTTTTTACATTTTGATTTTTGTAAAAAATTATTCGCGACGATTTTTTTTACGTTGCAAAAAATTAATTAAATTATTATGTTTTACATTTTTATTTTTAAAAAATTTATTCGCGACGATTTTTTTACGTCGCAAAAAATTAATTTAATTATTATTTTTTATTTTGTTACGCTGGTGGAATAGATTTTAGCTAAGTTTTTTTTTACTTTTAGCGACGTTTTTTTTTCGTCGCTAATAATTTTTTTTTGCGATGAAAATAAATTTGCGTCGCAAAATACTTTCTGCGACGAGGCTATTGCGACGAACACGCGACGAAAAAAAAAACGTCGCAAAAAATAATTTGCGACGATTTTTTTGGATTTAGCGACGAAAAAACTCGTCGCAAAAAATAATTTTTGTTATAGTGATAGGCTAATCCCTATTAGAACATACATGAAAATCAAGATACACGCACATGGCTATAAGAGCGCAAAACTAATTCGAACTTGATCTAATAACTGTACCATGTGTTTGACAAGTAGAAATCTAAACCAAAGAATCTAATTCAGGACTTGTTCACTATGATTCTTTCATATGGAAGCAGAGGTAACTCAACAACATTTGGGGCCTAAAGCAATGGCCATATTTAAAATCTATTATTTTTACTTTTTGATGATATTCGAAATTTCTAATTATTTTTTATTCAAATTTTTCTAATATATTTTTTTTGATTAATAATATGACTTTTGATCATAAATATTTAAAAGAATAAAATTAATTTTTTCATTAATATTTTTATGTTCTTTTTATTTGTTTTATATGTTTTTTTATCGAAACTATGGTATTAGATGATTAACTTTATTATAAATAAATTCATTGTTATCTTTCTTTTGAATTATTTTACTATCTTTGAATTTTAATTATTTATCTATGCAAATTTCTCATAAATTTCTGTTATATTTTATTTGTTACGCATAAAAAATTTATCAAAAATATTTTTTTAATGAGAATGAATGGTTTAATTGTTGTTTTGCTTTCAAATGAGAAAAAAGACAAGTTTAAGAGAAATAGAGAATGTGTTTGGTTTGATTTTTTTTTTATTTTTGACTAAAGAAATATACTTATTACACCTCTTTCGATTGGAAAAAGAGATGAATTTTGTCGGCACTTTTGTTTTGTTAACTATTTTTTGACCTTTAATAAATGTGATTGGGTGAGGTGGTCTGGATTTTGGGCTCCAAATTTTCAATTTTTTTGTTGGTTTACTCTTTCAAAAATTATTTTGTTAGGCTATATTATAGTAAATTTTATTTTTTAACTTATATTACATTATTGATCTTTAAATTTGGGTCTTTTTTCATATGTGGCCTAAAACTCACGCTTTTATTTATATACTATAAGGCTGGCCCGGATGGAAGCTTGTTAGAGTGAAGGTGTAAGTCCGAAAAACACCTATTACCCATTGCATGGTATTGTTGCTCAAATTTTATTTTGTTTAATTTTCTATTAATTTTAAATTATGTGGGGAATTGTTAGAATAATTTAATATTAAAATGAAAAATATTTGAGTAATACCCCAGCTAACCCTAAAATTTAATAGTAACGGTTACATATATGTTTGTATATATAAAATAATATATATATGTAGATATATAATATATAAAGCATTAATAATGCTTTTACTATGTATTGAATTTGAACGTCATTATCAAGCATTAATAATACTTTTATTGTGTATTGAATTTGAACGTCATTATCAGACATTAATAATGCTTTTATTGTGTATTGAATTTGAACATTACCTATTGGGAGTAACAGCTCCAAAGACAGTCTGTATAAGGCTATCACTACAACTTTTTTTTGGAGGATTCTTAAGGAGATATACTATTTTTATATTACTTCATATAAAATATTCGACTATTTTGTTGTATGATTTATATGTTTTTTTGGGTAACTTAGGTTGTGGTCGTTCGCAAAAGAGAGGTTCACACTTACACCGTAGTTTTTCTGGGATTGTTGTATCTTGAAAAAAGAATGTAAGAATACTTTGTGCGAAGGGGACGTATATTTTTAGGACAACGATTTTAGCGCACCTCAATCCAAACTATTATAAACTTATATTTATATGAATTCCTATTATATTTACTTGATATATTTGCTTGTTTATATGATGTTAAAATCTTCTTGTAAAACATAAGTCCAAATAATTTTTTACCATCATTATAATTCAACTTATTTCCAACAACCACAAATCCTAAACTATTGTTACATTGTTGAGACACTTGAACCTTAAAGCCGTGCCAACATCTTTCACAAATGCACCCATTGCTGCGTACTCTGCAAATCCTCTTTCCATGGACTTACACCTCAAAAACGGAGGAAAAAACAGCCAAAATGCGGTAACCATCACGAACCCGATAGTTAATGGCGCCGTGGCGATCCAAGGCAACCCCCACCGGCCGGGAAATGCCTTCTTGATTGCAACCTCAACCATCAAAGAGAGACCTTGGAGCAAAAAGAACCCTGTGATTTCCCATGTGGGCCATGTACGGCCCAAGTAATAAAATATAAGCTCGTGCATTATGGCGGACACCATAAATGTGCTGAAAATGGCAGGAAGTGGAGACCATTTTCGACCCATAACCCGAGTTGAAGTATGAAGAACAGGTTCGTAAACAGTCGGGCGTAGAATTCGGGTCACCATAATGTTCCATCTTCTACCCCAGAAGTCTTGGAGAGAAGTTGAGAGGTAGGGTTCATTAAACTGTGGCTCAAGCTCCATGCCCAACAGTGCTCGAGCCAAGGCTGCCACTATGGCTAGTAAAGTTTCCAAACCTAAGTATATATGGAGACTATAGAGACACCACAAGACCTTTGCATGTAAATGCTCACTATAACCATACAAACGGAGCAAAATAGCTAAACATAGAAACTTTATAGCATAATTCCAAATTGATTTTAGGCCTTTTTGGGAGGTTGTGGGAGATGGGTTTTGTTCACTATGGCCATTTTGGGAGGTTTTAGGAGATGGGTGTTCTTTATTATGGTCTTTTAGGGGTTTTGGAGAAGGGTGTTCATTAATTTTGATAGGGAGACAAGCAAGTGCTATAAAAAGGGCAGGAGAGAGAAATGGGGAAGATAAAGGACCCTTACCAAATGCGAAAAGGAGGAGTTTGAAGTTGGCAAGCCAAGCTAAGAAGAAAGCAGTTGAGCCTGCAAGGTGCATGGTGTGTAGATTGAGGGGTAGAAGTAGGTTGAGACATACCACAGGGATGAGAGAGAAAAGTCTGAGCTTTCCTTTGGGGACAATCTTGCCTGCAACATAGCAGTAGAATAAAGACACAGAGGCTAAAACATATACCTTGATACAGTTGTTGATCTCTCCCTCCATGTGTGCTTTGACAATGGTGATGATTTCTAGCTCCATCTCTCTCTCTCTCTCTCTCTCTTGTTCTGTTACACTTGTTCTCTTTTTCTGAAACATTTTCTTGGTCCCCTTATTTATGGGCTAATTCTAAGGTACTAAAAAAATTAAGTATCATACCAAATACTATTTTTTGAGGTTAAACTATACTTTTTAAAGATAAAATTATAAATGTTTGAGTTAATTTTATGATCAATCATGAAATGTTAAAATCGATCATAAATATCCCTAATCAGTTATAACTTTACCTTTAAACTTTTCTTTAAAAAATAATAACTTTATATTTAAAAGTTATATCAATTATAAGTTCCCTCAAAAAAGTATAATTTTATCTTAAAAAATTATAAATTTTAATGCAATATCAAAATCTTTACCATAGTTTTCCTTGTGGGGACGGGAATGAGAAAACGTGTTGTCGGACCAAGCAAAAGTTTTAATGGTACAAATCTTTTTTTCTTTTTTGGTCAGGAAATGAGAAAGAATCTTATGCTAATGGCCCAAACCGGTTTGTCCAATATATAATTACTAGTTATTGCCTGTGCCTGAAGGCACAGACTAATAAAAAATTGTAAACAATAAACATATTTGTATTTATATCCAAAATCAAATCACCAACAGAGAGGAGGGATAAATGAATTTAAGTATCGGTTGTAGTGGGGGTGAGAGGTGGTGATGGTAGGAGACGGTGATGGTTGTGGTGGGTGACAATGATCGTGGTGGCAGCAGTGGTGGTGGTGGCGATGGTGGCGGTGATGGTGGCGACGGCGACGGCGACGGTGGTGGTGGTGGTGGTGGTGGCGGCGACGATGGTGGCGATGGCGGTGGTGGTGGCGGCGATGGTGGAGGTAGTGGTGGCGGCGATGGCATAATGATGGTGGTGACGGTGGCGACGGCAGTGGTGGTGGTGGCGGTGGAGGTGGCGATGGTGGTGGTGGCAGCGGCGACGGCGACGGCGGTAGTGGTGGTGGTGGTGGAGGTGGTGGGGGCGATGACGATGGTGGTAGTTGTGGTGGTGGCGGGGGTAGTGGTGGTAGTGGTAGAGGTAGTAGGGATACGGTTTTAAACACTATTATTTTTTTTAAAGTACTTATGAGAAATAATTTTTATAAGTACTTTTAAAAAATCACTCCAAACACACCCTTAGGGGTCAATTTTTCCTATTAAATTTAAGGTGTTAATATTAGCCATTAGATTAATTTTAAAGTAAAATTTAAAACGATCTCAACCGCGAATAGCAAAAGTCATTTTGTTTATCTTTTGAGATTTGAATTGTAAGCTACTTTATTATATATAGTTATTGTCTGTGCCTTAAGGCACAGAGTAATAAAAAATGGTAAACAATAAACATATTTGTATTTATATCCAAAATCAAATTACAAACATAGAGGAGAAATAAATGAATTTAAATATCAGTTGTAGTGGGGGTGAGAGGTGGTGGTGGTAGGAGATGATGATGGTTGTGGTGGTGGCGGCGATGATGGTGGTGGTGGCGGCGGCAGTGGTGGTGGCAACGGCGGTGGTGGCGGCGGCCGTGATAGTGGTGGCGATGGTGGTGGTAGAGGTAATGGTGGGACAGTTTCAAACACTATTTTTTTTTTAATATACATATGAAAAATTATAAGTTGTAAAAGTACTTTTAAAAAGTTATCCCAAACACACCCTTAGGGGTCTCTTTTTCCTATTAAATTTGGAGTGTTAATATTAACCGTTGGATTAACTTTAAAGTAAAATTTAAAGTGATCTCAACCGCGAATAGCAAAAGTCATTTTGTTTATCTTTTGAGATTTGAATTGTAAGCTACTTTATTATATAGATGTTTACCCAGCTGGCAGAGCCAGAAGGGCAGAATATGTTAAATATACATTGCACCATATTCATCAATAACATCAACATACTACAAATCAATCACATCTCTTATTCTCATAAGAATTAGATTGACATGTGAAAACAATGAGAGTGGAGCAGAGCAGAGCCCGTGGTCTTGCAAGATCCGGCAGTGATTGGCTTTCTCAAGTACCCACTGTAAAAAGTCCCGCCATTGAAAAGTGTTCGTCAAAAGTAGGGTACTGAATTCGCAAGGAGCACAGAAATTTTGTGAGAAATCTTGTCATATTATCTCATTAGTCATTAACGATACACTTGTTCGTTTGTAATTGGGACGTAACGGGTCTAGAGGAATCTTGGCCTCGTTACCTTTATGACTAAAAATGTTGAACTAACTTTTTTTTTTTGTCGCTTAGTGTGTAAACTACCATTCTTCATGTCTTTCAAGTTTGGTCGACCGACTCCTCTCGGAGACCTTTTGACCGGGTGCCAGTGATGATTCCACCTGTCAACATGGAATCATTGTCCCCAGTTTTTTTTTTTGGTCAAGATCATTGTACCCAGTTCAAATCCTTGCTTTTTGTACTTTTTTAATAATTGAGTAAATATCTTCCACAGCATTTCATTTTATTACACCGATACTCTCGCACATTTTAAAAATTACAATGAGCCACCTTGTCATTTCGAAACTTGTGAGCTGTAACAGTAAAACCCCTTCAGCCAAACAGTTGTTAAGAAGACTCATGGCCAATGTTGATCTCTATTAAGAAAATTAAAATATCAAAAGTACCCTTCTCTTTTCGCCATTTTAATTATTTCATAAAGGTCGTTTAGTTAGGAAGAAAAAAATGATGAAAACTGAAAATGATAGAAAGTGAAGTAAAAGAAGAGAAAATGATAGAACATATATTTTCATATATGTATTTGGTTAGAATGAAAAAAATTTACCGGAAAGTTTTAAAAAATTTCATTCTATTATTTGAAAGAAAGAAAAGTTATAAGAAATTTTTTTATAATTGTCTAAATTATTCTTAATTATATTAAATTTGTCTAAAAGAGAAAAAAAATATGTAATTATAATTGAAAGTTAAAAAATTTTTTAAAAAAATGACTCGAACTTAATTTTAAGACAATCACAAATACAAAGATCTTTGGGCCAAATTATATGATTAATCAAATTCATACCAAAATTTTTTAGAATTAATAACCAATAAAATATTTTAAGAAAAATAAGAGTAAAATAAGAAGTTAGTTATAGATCACAACTTTCTTGCATTTCCTTGTATTTTTTACAAGAAAAAAAATTAGTTATTTGTGAGAAATTCAAGTATGAAAAAAATTTATTTTTTCTATCATTTTCCTTTTCATGCTAACCAAACACATGAAAATTTTAAAAAAATTATCTTTCTTGCATTTTATATCATTCTCCTACTAAACAAACGAACACTAAGAGAATTACATCAGACCTCATGAGGTTTATCACTTAATCACTTAGATCTTCTGATATTTGAAATATTATATGCAAATCCCTTGAAGTTTATACGTGCTTAACACTTAGACTCTTGTTGTCAATGTTCGTTAGAATATCTTTTAGCAAATTACACCTAGGCTCCCTAAAATTTATATGCGTGTAATATTTAGAATCCTTAAGTTTAAAATGTTATACTTAGACAAAAAATATTTTAATCAAATATAGAATATTAAATATTTTAAATTTTACAACTAAAATTCATATTATATTATGTCATTTATTGATATAAAATCAAAAATAAAAACCTAATTTTTTCTTTAAAAAATTATAATTAATATACAATTATACCCCTAATTCTCTGCCCGAATTCTCATTATCCAACAAGGTCGACTTAAATTAACTGTAAATAATCCACCGAAAAGGAAAGTGGAAAAAACATACATTGAAGGGAGGAAAAAACACCTCTTTTTTGTGGTGATATGAGGTGTAACAACAAATCCTAAACTGTTGTTACATTGTTGAGAGACTTGAACATTAAAGCCTTGCCAACATCTTTCACAAATGAACCCATTGCTGCGTACTCTGCAAAGGTTCTTTCCATTGATTTACACCTCAAAAACGGAGGAAAAAACAGCCAAAATGCTGTAACCATCACGAACCCGATAGTTAATGGGGTCGTGACGATCCAAGGCAACTGCCACCGGCCGGAAAATGCCTTCTTGATTGCAACCTCAACCATCACAGAGACACCTTGGAGCAAAAAGAACCCTGTGATTTCCCATGTAGGCCATGTACGACCCAAGTAATAAAATATAAGCTCGTGCATTATGGCGGACACCAAAAATGTGCTGAAAATGGCAGGAAGTGGAGCCCATTTTCGGTCCATGACCCGAGATGATGTATGGAGCACAGGTTCGTAAACAGTCGGGCGTAGAATTCGGGTCACCATTATGTTCCATCGTCGACCCCAGAAGTCTTGGAGAGAGGTTGAGAGGTAAGGTTCATTGAACTGTGGCTCAAGCTCTATGCCCAACAGGGCTCGAGCCAGGGCTGCCACTATGGCTAGTAAAGTTTCCAAACCTAAGTATAAATGGAGACTATAGACACACCACAAGACCTTTGGATGTAAATGCTCACTATAACCATACAAACGGAGCAAAATACCTATACATAGAAACTTTATAGCATAATTCCAAATTGATTTTAGGCCTTTTTGGGAGGTTTTGGGAGATGGGTTTTGTTCACTATGGCGATTTTGGGAGGTTTTAGGAGATGGGTTTTCTTTATTATGGTCTTTTAGGGGTTTTTGAGAAGACTTTTCATTAATTTTGATAGGGAGGCAAGCAAGTGCTATAAAAAGGGGGGGAGAGAGAAATGGGGCAGATAAAGGACCCTTACCAAATGCGAAAAGGAGGAGTTTAAAGTTGGCAAGCCAAGCTAAGAAGAAAGCAGTTGAGCCTGCAAGGTGCATGGTGTGTAGATTGAGAGGTAGAAGTAGGTTGAGACATACCACAGGGATGAGAGACAAAAGTCTGAGCTTTCCTTTGGGGACAATCTTGCCTGCAACATGGCTGTAGAATAAAGACACAGAGGCTAAAAGATATACCTTGATACAGTTGTTGATCTCTCCCTCCATGTATGATTTGATAATGGTGATAATTTCTAGTTCCATCTCTCTTTCCCTCTTTCCCTCTTTCCCTCTCACTTGATCTCTTGTTCTGCAACACTTGTTTGGTCATTTATTTGTGGGACTTTGATTACGGTAGGTAAAAAAAAAAAATATTGGTACCATATCTTTAAATTTTATTTTTTTATGGGTGTTGATATAATTTGTGTGTATTTTTTAACAAAAAAATTTACCCTTTTTTTGAGTGATAATTATTTTTATCACTTTTCTTCAACATTATAAGTGATAAAAACACGTACAACAGTAACAAAAATATTCAAAAAAATACCTACAATAAAGATAAAAATATTCAAAAAAATGACAAATATGGATATAATATAAATTTTTTTTTTTGGATACATGGTGTTTTTTTTTGGATACAAATGTGGATAAAAATACTTATTTGTGAGGACGGCAATGTGGATAAAGGTGTTCTTGTACCGGCCAAAAGTTTTAACGGTGTAAATCAACATCTGCCTTTGAGAGAGAATCTTGTGCTAATGGCCAGGACCGATTTGTCAATCTCCGCCGTTGGCTGTTCATTGATCGGATAGATATTTATGCTAAGTCACCTTGGTGGCTTGGGGTGGATGCAAAATTTCATCAACACTTTATTTAAAAATTTTATTTTTATTTTTTAATCAATAAAAATAAATAATATATTTAAATTTATTATATTATATTTGATACTACAGACAACTCGTGACTGAAGTCACCGTGTAATGTGAATGGTTTCGAGAGAGATATTGGTGGCTATTTGATAAATTTATTTGAGACTGTTGAATGAATTTATTGAAGTCTACCCTATTTTATATTATAGATTTAAAAATTTATAAAATAAAAAAAGTCAAACGTCAATAAATATAGCGTATACAAATAAAAAAAATAAAAACAAGCTAATTACCAATCAAATATACTATAATATTTCTCAATATAACCAATCAAATCGTTAGTTGTTGATTACTCATTCAATTATGATATCTAGTTTTTATAATTTTTATAACTTAAAAAATGAATGTTACATGTCAAAAATTTATCTAAATATATCCAAAAAATATCCAAAAGTTCATAGTTATTTAAGTATGAGACTATACTAATTGACACAACAAAAAATAATAAAATGGGTACACTTAAATATACTTACAATTATTTAAAATATACATAAATAATATTTTTAAAAAAAAAATCAGGGTGAGCCCGTGCCCCCACCTGGTCCACAAGAGGCTCCGCCCATGCTGGTGGCTTACATGACATCATGTTGGCTTCTAGACATATCCAGAAATTTATTTTTACGTGGACAGATTAATTATAAGGTTCGATTTTTTTTTTCTTTCAACCCTTAAAATTCAATTCAATAATATACAAACATAAAACAGACAAACGTAACGTCTGAATCACAGTTAATTAGCCAAATTATCTTTATGATTAAAAAAGTTGAAATAAATTTGTTATTTTCTATCTTGAGTTAATAAACTACCATTCTTTTAGCCTTTAAAATTTGGATATTTTCTCTAGACAGACCGAAAATCTAGATACAATCGAGTCGAGACCTATTTGAATACTGTTCTCAAATTATATATGATGATTAGCTATCTATAATTATGAGATTAAAAAAAAGTATTAAAAATGAATACAATTCTCAAATTATTATTATTATTATTATTATTATTATTATTGCACCACTACGATTACTGAATCACTGCCATTGAAAGACAACTCAAAGGCTCACATTAATGCGATATTGATTGCTCAATTCCACATCATGCGCACTGGCTGAGCTTCGCTGAACTACAGGAAAAGAAAAAGGACAAAAAAGAAAAAGGCTCTTCAATAATGTAGTTCTGGTCGGCTAAAGGACAACTTGAACCATTTTAATTGAAAGTTTTTTATTCTAACATATTTTTGCGTTTGTAGTTTTTATATTCCAATTTTATGCCTATATGCATTTCAATTGATAGTTAGGCTACTTTACTTGGTAGATAAGATTTTATTAATTTAATTTTTTTAAAAAATAAATTTTGTAGAAGTGACTTTGCATGTTATATCGATAATATTCTTCAAGTAATGCATTAAGTAGAGTATTTTCTTCTCTTTATAAAATTCTTTTAAACCAAACCCTTAAAGATGGTTTAGTGGTTGACCCTAGTATTTAGTAATCACGAATCCTTAGGTTCAATTCTTTCTCACACCCTCTAAAAGTTAGCCACCTTTGTCTCTTGAGGGACATATTCTAACCCAACTTAAACCATAATGACCAGTTGCTAAACTCGATCGAATAGTTTGTATAAGTCTAGACAGCCAGTAGCAAAAAAAAAAAAAAAATTAATAATTCTTTTAAACTTTTAATTCCAAATACAAATTTAAACTATCAATATCAAAAAAAAAAAAAAAAAATTCATATTTCAGTATCCATTCAAAATCAAGACTTCTTTTAAATTTATCATTTGTAATGAAAAAGCTGTAATTAATTTTTTTTTTGTTTGTCTAGGCTTACATATGGGTTTTTGACTTTTAGATCCCGACTATGTTATAAAAATATATATAAACATGTAATTTTTATAAAGAGTGGGTCTAAACTGAATGCTTTGACGAGATAATGATAAACCCAACCTAACGAAATTTGTGTTGACCTCGGCTCTTCATTGGTGGTGGCCATCTTTCTTCGTGAATTGGATGCTAGGAGCTTGAGTTTTCAAAAAAAACTCTATGGCCATAGGGTAAAAATTTATAAATTAATATGATCTTCTCCAACCCATGCAATAATAAGAGTCTCATTCATGGAACTGTCTCGTTTAGAAAGCTTGAATAATAAGAGCTTGGATGCTACGAGCTAGAAAGCTAATGACGTCTCTTGCTCCTTGGTGATTTTCTATTATTTGGGGAAGAAGAAATGATTACAATAGGTTCGATCCTTTCACATAGAGAAGGCCTTGGTGTTTATATACCTACGGATAGGGTGGTCTCTCCCTCATCATCACATAGTACCCCAATTTGTTAGGATTTGATGGAGAGAATATTGAAGTCGTTAAAGACTATATTCCCTAAGTGTGACGTGACAATGTCTTCTAGAAGTAGGATGACGTTATTCCAGTAGGTGTTGAACTCCTAATGCCCCTGCACAAGCTGTTGTGTTGGAGCCGGTTGGTCAACGCACCTTTCCCTGCTGGAAATGGTTCGCTAGTCATCCCATCTATGACACTAATGAAGTCTTTTCGTTTGAGATCGAGTTGCGATGAATAAAAATCTATTTGCTGATCGTGGTATCGTCAAAATATGTGTCAATCATGCATAAATTCATTTAAGAATAATACAGCCTTCGGAGCATTTGATTCATGGATGAGTCTCATAAGCAGTATCACGTTGAATTTTTGTATACTTACGTTCTTTCATTTTCTCTCGTTACTCTAAAACTTTATCACCAAGTACCCCTTAAAATCATATTTCTATTATACGATTTTTTTTTTTTTTCAAAGACCCACCCTTAAATTTTGGAGCTGCCCCAATATGTAGCTAATCTGATGCCAACATTATGACCAAAACAACTTAAAGGAAAGTTGCTAGTGTGATCATTTCAGTGGACACTTGAGAGTTGAGATGACTTGTGAAATTTAGAAATTTTATTTTTAAATAGGTATTTGTTAGGACTACTTTATAAGGAAATCACTTTCATTAGTAAGTATTGTTTGAATGATCACAAAAAAAATACTTACATAAAAAGAATTTTATTTAATAAAAAACTACATTTTAATGGTCAACAAAAAATACTTATTTATGTTACAATTACTAATGTATTCCCAAATACACACACACATACAAACATATATCTGGCATCGACGATGGTGGAAATGCTAGTGCAATCCCAAATGAAAATGGTTGCAGTGGCTACGACAGTTACAACAATAGCAATTGTGGTGGAGGTGAGGACAACGATTATTGGGGGGGTGGGGTTGTGGTCGATGGTGTTAGCGGTGATGGTAATGGTGGGATGGCGATTTGTGGTGGTAATAAATGTAAAATGACAAGTGTTTTGTGCAAAATTATTTTTAAGTATAATTTTTTTTTTCTTTTTGAACTTTTGCTTATGGACTTATTTAAATCGTAAATTTACCTCTATAAGTTTACATGGTGTTGTGCCTAATCCCTCGGATTGAGAGGAAAATAAAATTGTCTTTGTCTAAATTGTACTGCAAAAGATCTTAGTCTCTTGAGATGCGAGATACTAGCTACAATAGCATTATTTTATATACTAGGAAAGTTATTCCTTGAGTACCTCTTTTGATAGTTACTTCAGAAAAGTAACAGACATGTCTTGAATTGTATTGTATATTAAAATTTTGGATCAATGAAATTATTTTTTCCAATGAAATTGGAATCAATTTTTTTATTGAGAATATTTATGATAAATCACAAGTTCTAAAATCAATTTTTTTAAGCTATTCTAAACCTCACCAAATCTTTTTGATGAAATTGTAAAAAAATGAAAAAGATACATTAAGGCATTAAATTAATGCTATTTAATTTATCCCCAAACCTGGTAACCTACCACCTTGGACGAAAATGTTACCTTCATCACTTATTCATCAGAGCAGCACGGTGTGCAGATTGAATTTTGCACCGAGTTCGGAAAAAACAAGAGGTTCAGATCAAGTTTTGAACATCGGATATTTGTGAGATTTTGTAGAACTACCTAAGATATCAAATTAATAGACTTGCATTTTAGTGGAGCAAGAAGAAGATTAGTCGAGGTACGTTTAAATTGATTCGAACACCCCTGACCGTTAAAAAAAAAAATTTAGATTGAATTATTTTTATGGTGAAAACACGTGTGAAATTAATAATTGATATCCTTGAAATCTTGGTAATTTTTTTTTTTAACAATGCAAATATTCAATCACGTGATTGTAATTAGTAGCCTAACCACATGATACATGAGACAGAGAGAGAAAGAGGGAGAGAGATGTCAAAGTCTGCTCTCAGTTCAGTCTAGGTTGTGAACTTGTAATTGAGAATGCTTGTGGACATGCTGTGAATATTGCTGAATCAAAAAAATAAAATGATGAAGAGAAATTGTGCTCTTGATTAATTATTCTTTTATAAATAACAGGGGCGGCCTAAGACTGTTTGAGGCCTAAAACGACTACAACAAATGAGGTTTTTTATTTTTAATATTAATAATTTTTTATTCAAAAATAATTATTTTTAGATTAAAAGTAATCTAATCTTTATTGTGATAATCGATCTTAGGGAAGATTTTATCAATTTTAATTTTAAACAATTATAATCTATTGATTTTAATTTTTATAATTTAATAAAAAAATATTGATTTATTTTTCGTCATAGAAATAAAAAAAAATCGTAACAAAAAAAAAAAAAGAGAATTTGTATTCACTTGAGAGTGAGTGAGAGGGAGGGTCTTAGTTTACTATAGAAGAGAGAGAGAGAGAGAGAGAGAGAGAGAGAGAGAGAGAGAGAGAGAACGATTACAAATGAATGGTGTATATTGGTTGACTAGTTAAAAATATTTTTTTAACCCTTAGCTTTTTCTTTTTTATAAAAAAATTATTTTAGTATATTTTTAATATTATGGGTTAGGTTCATGAGCCCAGCTTTTTTTAATGCCTAAAATCTTATGGATTTAAAAAAATTTGATTTGAACTAACTATGCACCTAAAAAAAAAAGTTGGGGTCTTCTTGAAATATGGGGCCTAAAGCCTTGACTTTGTTGGCTTTGTGATAGGGCTGGCCCTGATAAATAACTGAAATGGTGAGAAAAAAACTTACAAAATGACTCTAACACTTGTGCAATTTATAGGACTATCATACCATGTATCTAGACAAGTACACAAACTTAGACAATTAATAGGTTCATGAACAACTCTTAGACTCCATATATGATTAACCCTGAGTGATATCCATGCACCACTTACATATATGAACCATGTGTGAAATAGATATTGCCTAGCTACCAAAGTAAAACCTTCAAATGCCAATAGACAGATACATTGCATTGCTTAGAATTCCAACAACCCCCATTAAGCTAGACAACTACCATGCCAAGCTTCTCTTTCAGTTTGTTGAAAGTATCACTCTTCAAAGCCTTTGTAAATATATCCGCAAGTTGATCTTGAGTCTTACAGAACTTGACAATAATCTCTGCGTCTTTAACCAAGTTACGGATGAAATGAAATTTGATCCTTATGTGCTTGCTTTTGCCATGAAAAACTGGGTTCTTTGTGAGTGAAATAGCTGAACTACTGTCACAAAATAGTGCTGTCCCTTTCTCTTGCTGATGCTTGAGTTCTTCTAAGATCAATCTTATCCAAAGAGCTTGACAAGATGTCAGGGCAAGTGAAATATACTTAGATTCTACTGTAGAAAGAGCCACAACTGATTGCTTTTTTTATGCCCAAGAAACAACATCTGAGCCAATGCTAAAAACATAACTAGAAGTGTTTTTGCAGTCATCAACACTTCTCTTGCTGATGCTTGAGTTCTTCTAAGATCAATCTTATCCAAAGAACTTGACAAGATGTCAGGGCAAGTGAAATATACTTAGATTCTACTGTAGAAAGAGCCACAACTGATTTTTTTTTTTATGCCCAAGAAACAACATCTGAGCCAATGCTAAAAACATAACCAGAAGTGCTTTTGCAGTCATCAACACTTCCACTCTAGTCACTATCATAATAACCAACCAAACTCAAGTCTTCAACTCTTCTATAAAGTATCACATAAATATCACAAAACTCTTGTTCCGGCATCTCAATGACTTCTTTTTGGTGATTCCATGTATCTACTGAGCATGCATACCGAGAAAGTAAGATCTGGTCTAGTTGTAGTCAAATACATGAGACTACCAACAAGACTTCGATAAAGAGTACCATCAACATTGTCATCTTTATCAAATTTGTTCAACTTCAAATTAACTTCCATTGGAGTACTTGTTGGTTTAGCACCCTCCATCCGAAATTTCTTCAACACGTCCTTTGCATATTTCTTTTGAAAAATAAAAATTCCATTTTTTTGTTGTTTAACCTCAATGCCAAGAAAGAAATGGAGAAGTCTCATGTCGGTCATTTCAAATTCTTACATCACAGATCTTTTGAATTCTCCACATATAATTGAACTAGTTCCCATAAAAATCAAATCATCAACATACAAGCAAATGATCAAATATTCACCATGCGTACCTTCTTTGATGTAGAGAGTATGTTCAAATGGACACCTTTTGAAATTGCTCTACATAAAATAGCCATCAATATGACTATACCATGCTCTTGGTGCTTGCTTGAGCCCATAAAGTGCCTTTTTCAAACAACAAACCTTCTTTCTTCACCAACCTTCACATAACCTTGTGTTTGATTGATAAACACCTCCTCTTCAAGAAAACCATTTAAAAAGGCTGATTTGACATCCATTTGATAAACTCTCCAACTGTTTTGAGCTGCCAAGGCTAGCACCGCTTGAATTGTCTCAAGACAAGCAACCGGAGCAAAAAATTCTCGAAAATTAACTCCATATTTTTTTTGTAACCTTTCACGACAAGACGAGCTTTGAACTTATCAATCTCTCCATTTTCATTCAATTTTGTCATGTACACCCACTTCACATCACTTGTCTTCTTCCCCTTTGGAATATCCACAAGCTCCCAAGTGTGATTTTTATGTATTGAATCAATTTCTTGATCCATGGTTGGCCTCCACTTATCTTCTTTAGAAGCTTCCTCAAAATTGATTGGGTCGGCATCAGCGAATATAGCAAAATTAGCTAAGTCTTCTTCTAACATTTTGCTGGTACATTCATAGAGTTCTCTTATACTTCTTGTCTTTATGGGGGCAGCACTTGTACCTGAACGTGAAGATGATGATGACGAAGAAGAATGCAGATGAGTAGGAAGTGGAGAAGTTGGAGGAGTACTAACTTCTTCATTCCCTCAAACCTCAACATTTTGGTCATTGGATTCTTCTTCCAATTCAACACAACTTCAATTTCCAGATTCATCATTTTCATTCCAATTCCAAGATTCTTCTTCATCAAACTTCACATCTCTGCTGACAAAAAGTTTCTTAGTGATTGGATTATACAACTTGTATGCCTTTGAAATTTCATTATAACCAACAAAGATACATTTTTCAGATTTGTCATCCAACTTCTTCCTCTTTTCATCTGGCACATGTGAATATGCAACACTTCTGAAAATTCTCAAGTGCCTAACACTTAGTTTGTGTCCACTCCAAGCTTCTTGAGGAGTCTATTTGCCACACTTTTGGATGAGGCATGGTTCAAAAGATAAATAGCACAACCCACAACTTCAGCCCAAAAAAGAGTAGGAACTCTCTTTGCTTTTAATATACTTCTAGCCAACTCCAAAATAGTTTGATTTTTTCTTTCGGAAACCCCATTTTGCTGAGGAGTGTACCGAACAGTAAACTGATGTTGGATGCCATTTTCTTTGAAAAAAATTTCAAATTCTCCATCAATGTATTCACCACCTCGATCGGTACGCAAAACTTTTACCACAAAACCACTTTGTTTTTCAACCAAAGCCTTAAATCTTTTGAAACATCCAAATACTTTAGATTGTTCTGTAAGAAAATAAACCCAAGTTTTTCTGTTGTAATCATCAATAAAGGTGAGAAAATAACAATTACCTCTAACTGAAGTGACGTTCATTGGCCCGCAAATATCTAAATGTATTAACTCGAGTGGTTTTGTTGCTCTCCTTGCTTTTCCAACTGGGAAGGAATCTATATGATGCTTCCCAAGAACACATCCTTCACAAAATTTCTCTTGTAAATCAACACTAGGCATGCCATTCACAACATTCTTCTTGCTCATTTAGAGAGAGTTTTGAAACTCAAATGCCCAAAACGAAAGTGCCACAACCAAGATTTGTCCTTGATAAAAGTGTTGAAACAAGAACCAAACTGATTTTGAAACTTCAATGGAAACATCTTGTTTTGAGTCATGCTCACCTTAGTAATGATAACACCATTCTTGTCTTTGATCTCACACATGTCCTCCTTGAAGTTGACTTCATAATCCTTCAATAAAAGCTGTCCAACACTCAAGAGATTGTGCTTGAGGCCTGGAACATAATGGACATCAGAAATACGCTTTACCCATTTGTTTGTGTCAACAAGGATAACGTCACTGCCCTTTACGGAGAGCCTCTTATCATCACCAGTTCTAATTTCACCTTGAGTAGATTGATTCAGCTCCACAAATGCCTTCTTATTTCCTGTCATATGATTGCTACACCCATTGTCAACATACCATACTTCACCAAAATGAGCCTCTTGTTCATGGTATGTGAGAAACAAAGAATCAACTTCTTTATTTTGAGCTTTCTCATGCATAAAACTAGAATTGTTCTTCTCTTCATCCGCAATTCTTTTCCTACAATATTTCTTGACATGCCCAAATTTTTCACAATAATGGCATTGGGTATTCTTCAAAGAAGACCATCATTTCCCTCTTCCTCTATTTTAATTAGACGAGTGACTTTCATTCTTTTCGTCATCTTGTTGTCTTACACCATGACCTCTTTCCTCCATTGTTTGCCTAACTTTCATCTTTCTGACCAAGACAACTTTCTCCATTATTTCTTCCTCTTCCACGAGAAGAGCCATGTCCTCTACTACCTTTGAAACTTTCCATTTGAGAAACTTGTGTATGGAAAGCCTGCTCAAAAGGAGAAGAATCATATTGTTTCATCCGAAGTTCATGGGATTGTAGTGATCCCATTAAACTCTCCACAGACGAACTAGACATGTCTTTTGACTCTTCGATCGCAGCAACAATTCCTTCAAATTTATAGGTTAAGCTACGTAGTATTTTTTCCACTACTCTTTGATCCTCAGTCATTTCACCATTCAATCTCAATTGGTTGCAACATAAATTACCCAATTAAAATAATCTTCAATGCTTTCAAAATCCTTCATCTTTAGTGAATCAAACTCAAACCTAAGGGATTGAAGTCGTACCATCTTCACTTTGTTATCACCTTTGTATGAAGCGAAAAGTATATTCCAAGCTTTCTTTGACGTAGTTGCTACTGTAACTCATTGGAAAACAGTTTCAATCATTGTTTGATAAATCATAAGTAAGACCCTCTTGTCCTTCTTAAAATTTACACTCATCTCAGTCGTTTGAGCTGCAGTAAGAGTTACTCCTTCTGCTAGTTCTTCATACCCGTTCTACACAATATCCCATAATTCTTGAGTTCCAAGTAAGACCTTCATTTGAATACTCCAATAGTTATAATTCTTCCTATTGAGGTGAGGAAATTGGGGCAATTGGGAAATCACAGTATTGTTGTTAGTAGCCATGATTTTCCAACCCAAGCTCTGATACCAATTTCTTGGATCAAAGAAATAAAATGATCAAGATAAATTGTGCTCTTGATTGAATACTCTCTTATAAATAATTGAAATGGTGACAAAAAAACTTACAAAATGACTCTAACACTTGTGCAATTTATAGGACTATCCTACCATGTATCTAGACAAGTACACAAACCTAGACAATAAATAGGTTCATGAACAACTCTTAGACTCCATGCATGAATAACCCTTGAATGATATCCATGTACCACTTACATACATGAACCATGTGTGAAATAGATATTGCCCAGCTACCAAAGTAAAACCCTTCAAATGCCAATAGACAGGTACGATGTATTGCTTAGAATTGCAACAAATATGACTTATTGGTCTCATTAAATTTGGTCATCCAAGTTATTATATCACATTATATATGTTGATATCGGAAATGGAACGCTGGTCGTTCAAGGGAAACACATGAAAAGCAAGTTAAAGATCGGAGAAGTTCTGGGAGTTGACCTTTTGACGCTTTAGTTAGAATTAATGTGAGGAATTGGGAACCAAATTGGAGTTTGGATTGCTTATTACTTGTTTGCATCGCCTTTCCTCTCTTTTCTAGACTGCAAGTTACCGCTATGGGATTTTTATCCCTTAGTTTGATTTGGGGTGACTCTCGAGTTTTCAGATCTGAGGTGGAGGTAGACGACTTCTTTGAGTGGGACTATGGATGTCACATGTTGGATTGCCCAAGGATGTGAAGTATAATGCTACATATCACACGAGCCTGTTATACGATAACAAAACATAACAAACGATAAACTCGGCCCAACCCACATACAAACACAAGTGATATATTTAACATCCCTTAATAATTAATTACATAAAATCTCAAATCTAAGACACATGGGTTCAAAAATAAGTACTTTGATATGATTGAGCTAAAAAAAGAATAGTTATTTTATATATAGATATAATGTAAAATGTTAAATTGAAAGAGCCAAGTACGAAAACAGTTAAACAATACCAATACAGTGTCACATCGAAGAGCTAATATTCTAATTGACCACTCAGGGTCGGTATGAACCATACAATCAAACCTTTTAGGAGACTTGCACTACAAGGAATATACGTTCCCTAATCAAAATTGGCACCCATGTTCGAATACCAGCTAGGTCATCCAGACATTTAGGAACTCAATGAAACCCTCTATGGTCTCAACCTAGAATGTAAACACTCTACCACTCGATCCTGTGTGCACTTACATTTCATATAAAAGGATCCCAGATTTCGAATCAATACGAAAAGTTCGAACAATCGCACAATGCACATTTCAAAAACCCTAACTGGGTTTGAAGTTCCAATGCAAAGAGAACCACTTAATAATGAGTTTATACACATTTAAACATCATTAATAGCATAATGGATAAATTTGGCAAGATTTATAAAATTTTCACCTATTTCGGAACTGAAAAACCCCACCTCGTTTCGCGTGTAGCTTGGAAATTACAAAAAAGTAGAATAGTGAACTTTTTTTGTTAAATTTCACACAGAATTACATTTTAACTATTAAAAAAAAGTATATGAAATTACTTTAGTCAAATTTCCCAAAAATTAGGTCAAATTGGGACCTAAAGGGCAAAATAGTCATTTTACACGGTGCTTGCATCAAGTATTGGATGTGAGATTGGAGGGGACCTTCCTTGGGAAAAGGGGAGGCCACTAACCAAGGATGGAGCATCAACCCTACACGAGCTCGTGCACCGTCAGGGTGGGGTGGGATGGCTTCTAGCCCTTCTTCGTCTTCCTCCTTTTTCTTCCTTTGTAACCTAGTTTCTTTTGAATTTCCAGCAAAACCCCAAACTTCATCCACTTTAGTGTCACTCCAAATTACACCAAGCACCTTGAAAACAATGTCAATCTACTCTCTATACATTCTAGTTTCAAACCCCCATAGGGCTCCTGCTTCGAATCCACACCATACTCCACAAATTTGATGTCAAAGTAGATCAAAAAACCATTTTAGCAAGGTTGACCAGACCTTCAAATTGACTTTTGACCCACTAAATGCCTCCCTTTTCAATTCTAATGCTAGTTTTAGATTCCTTGATATCAAAATAGCTAGACCCAACCTCTCTTTACAAGTTTTTCAAAGATTTAAATCACTTCCACGCACCGAATTAAGCCATGCATTCCGAGCCCTAACCCCTAATCAGCCGAGTTCCCTCATTAACTTTACCCCGTTTGGTTTCGCGACTCGACTGGTTTCCCACAACTTACTCAACACATCCAACACTCAAATTCAAGGCCACATCCTCGGGACCGGACATGACTATCGGAACCCAACTATCGAAACCTCGGTCGTTACACTGTAGCTAAGCTGAACTGGTCAAACATACTAAGTTGGAGAGTTGTCGGGATGGTGAGCTGAAGATCTCCCGAGCTATAGAGCCACACTTTTCAAGCTCCGTGGGTTCTCTACTTTTACAACCTGAGCTAAGGCCATCTTTTGGATAGTAAGATACCTAACTTCTGTCCCCTTCATTGTTTGGCTAACGTAGTAAGCTAGGCGTTGAACCTTATCTCTTTCACTTACGTGGACAACATTGTTAGCCTCATCTGATACTACAAGATACAAGTATAAATTTTCTCCAGGCTCAGGTCTCACCAAGAGTGGAGACTTGCTAATATATTCCTTTAGGGCTTTAAAAGCTTCTTAAAATCTTAAAGAATGGCAGACACTTATGATTGGCTTAGGAAATGAATCTATCTAGAATGTCATTCTTCCAGTGAGCACATGAACCTTCTTGTTGCTCCTTGGTGATCACATATCTACGAGTGCCTAGATTTTTTCAAGGTTTGCTTCTATGCCCCTCTAAGTTATCACAAAACCCAAGAAGTTTCCTGAGGAGATCCCAAATGAGCACTTGGTGGGGTTAAGTTTCATGTTATGTCTCCTAAGAACTTTGAAAGCTCCCTTTAGGTGGCCAATGTATTCACAAGCTTGGAGGCTTTGACGAGCATGTCATCCACATACACCTTCATGGTACTTCCTATGAATACCTTGAACATTCGATTAACCAATTTTTGTTAGGTCGCTCCTGCATTTTGTTGCCTGAAGAGCATTCCCTTATAATAATAAGTTCCTCCCTCAGTGATAAAGGAAGTTCAAAATAGGCAATGGACTAGTTATAGCTCATCCATTAGTTGGGGTCGGTCATATTAGATCATATTTTGTAATTTGTTAATTTAGTGGATTTCATTGTAAATATCAACATTTTTCATGGTCATGATGCTATAAATTTGAAGATCCGAAAGCGTCTTTGAAGGGAGGAGATCAAGTGTTAAAGTAACATTATTCAACCTCCGTATGCACCTTCTTGCTTAGGAAAAAGGTAATGAACTAGAAAACTAAGATGAACCTATAGTTACTTTTAACTTAGGATGATTTGGGTGAAAATGGAATTAGAAGTAATCTGTGTATGGCTCCTGATGATTTCAAAAGGAAAGATTTTTTAACAATTTTGTGATTTGAAAACATAGATTGCATCATTATCAGACCCCTCTTGAGTAACACCCTTTAGTGTTCAAGATGACTAGTTTTTTCTTGGTTTTGTGCCTAAAAAATCGATAAGGACCGAGCTATACTCATCAGCCTTAACTAGAACAGTTTCTTGATGACTTAGGAAATTAGATGGGAAAAGGCCACGGAAGAACAACACAAAGAAAACTCGAGTGGTCCTTCATGATCGCTCAAGCAGTGCTGCTCCTAGACAAGATGGAAACATGATTTTCATTTCAATGCCAACCGCCCTCCCACCGATCGACCAGTCGTTCGCGAATATGAGTTTTCTTATTTATTAAGACTACCCTTATTTCGGAACATAGTTTTTAAACTCAGCCTAGACAGTAACCGGACAAAATGACTGAGTCAACGGGTTATTGGTTCAACCATTAGGTCACCGGTCAGACCGGTTATATAATAAAAAACTAAAAAAATATATTAATAAGAATAATGTGTGCACATTATACATTCAAAGACATTCTTTATGCAAAATCATGAATATAATTTAAAGTTTAAACAAATATATACAAATTTTAGAACAAAAAACTGTCAAATTAAAAATTGAAAACTCATAATCTCATTTTATAGCATCAATATTCAATCAATCAATATAGATGATAAATATTAAAATTATTGATTCAACCTTACAAAGGTCCTATACATCTACTAAACAAACCAAACCAAGCCTTATTTCCCAATCATTTGGGGTCGGTTATATGAGTGTCTTCGCAATTCATTTCAATCATGCGCTATACACTCATTTAATTTAAATATTTTCATATATTTTCTTATTATTTCATTCAATGTTAACTTAGGTCTACCCATACTTCTAATACCATTAACAGAAATTCTATCACTTTTTCTAATCGGTGCCTCTATCGACCACATTGAACATGACCAAACCATCTTAATCTATTTTCTCTCAACTTGTCCTCAATTGGAGCTACTCCTACCATTTCCCTAATACGATCATTCCTTATTTTACCATTTCTAGTTTTTTCACTCATCCACCTTAACATTTTCATTTTTGCTACACTCATTTTGTCACTATGTTGTTTCCTAGTTGCCCAACATTCCGTCCCATACAACATTGTTGTCATTATAGTTGTTCAGTAAAACTTATCTTTCAATTTTATTGATGTCTTTCTATGACATAATATGTCAGAGACTTTTTTCCACTTAAGCCAACCAACATTAATTCTATGAGTTACATCGTCTCCATTCTCTCCATCATTTTTAAGGATCTATCCTAGATATCTAAATTATTTACTCGTTGGTATTTCTTGATTTTCAATCTTAATTTTTTCACTATGTCTACTTCTTTTATTACTAAAATTGTATTATATATATTTAGTCTTACTCCTATTTATTTTAAACTCTTTCAACTCGAGTGTCTCTCTTCAAATTTTTAGCTTATTGTTAATCCCCCTTCAAATTTCATCTACTAAGACAATATCATTTGTAAATAGCATACACCGTGGGACATCATCTTCAATGTGTCTAGTGAGTTCATCCATAATTAGTGCGAATAGATATGAATTTAGGGCTGATCCTTGATGTAATCCCACCGTGATTGGAAATTTTTTACTTTTTCCCACAAAAGACCCAATTTTAGTCATAGCCCCATTATACATGTCCTTTATTATCTCAATATATCTATTCATCACTCTTTTTCTCTCAAGCACCCCTCATATAATATTTTTAGCCACTTTATCATACGTTTTCTCAAGATCTATAAATAACATATGGAGATTTTTAATCTTCTCTCTAAACTTTTTTATTAGTGTCCTTAATAAATATATAGTCACCATAGTTGATCTACTAGGCATAAACCCAAACTGATTTTTTGACATTGTAGTCTCAACTCTGATGAAAATAATCAAAAATCCATGCTATAAAATACTCAACTAACTTTGAATAGAAAAATGATTTCAAGATACATTAACAACAAGAAACATAAATGGCGAAAAAGCAGTGGAACAAACCAAGATTCAACAATAGGAGTCACGGAAAATAGGCTAAAATTTTCAAATTTGTTGAATATTCACAAATTAATTAGCCCCAAATAGACAAATATAAGCAACAAGCCCACAAATACCATCGTAGAACATAATAATCACTATCCAAGAGTGCTGAGAGTGATAGAGAGTAGATTATGTCAACAAACTGAGAGAAAGAGAGAGAGAGAGAGATGGTGATGTAATGTACATTAGGAAGATAAACTCAGTGAGTGAAGCATCCATGGAGTGAAATTTTTCACTGAAATCTTTAGACTGGACAATGAAGAGAGGTAGACGCACAGAAAGTTTTAGGGCTAAAATGCTCAAAAGGGCCAAAAGTATAGTTTTTATACTCTTTGACTTGACCCATCCAGTTTGTTACAAACCATCTGGTTCATTGGGTTTGGACAAGAACCAACCAGTTTAGTGGATTTTCACCGGGTTTTGTACTCAAATTATCTAATACACAACCCATCTCAGTTTAATGACCAATTCACTGATTCACCAGGTCAACCCATCAGGCCGGGCCGGGATTTAAAAAACTATTTCGGACCTATAAATAGGAAGAACCTTTTTTCATAGTTAGGTTAAACCTCTTGTGAGATTTCTAATAGAGAAAACACATCTTCTACCATTGAAAGCTTCTGCCACTACCCTAGATCCCTAAATTCAAAGGCTATCACTAGCAATTCTACCCAACCTCATAACTTGCGAATCCTTTGTTGTTATGTTGTTTTCTTTGCCCGCTATCCTTCATCCCATTTGTCAAACCCATTCGTGTGTGTATACCGGGAATCGTTGGCGCGCCCATGATTACTTGAGACCTAGGCAAACTATGCAGCGGGGGAGATCCAAGTGAAGTGACACTAGACATTGAAGTAGAGCCTTTGACGGAGAGACAACATGGAAATGAGCATCTAACCATGGTACTAGTTGAGGTATAAGACTTGAGTACTTGTATGTTGATTTAGAGAATAGTGGATTAGGTTTTGGTGAACTGAGAAGGTTCCCCGTGGTTTTGCTCGAGGAGGGTTTCTACGTCAATAAATTACTTGTGTTATTTATTATTTATTGTACACACTTTTGATCGTGGGCACATACATACACTATGTATTTGTTGATTTGATTGATTGAATATCTATCCATATATAGTTGTGCATTGGGTTTGGGATCGTCATGACATTGATTGTGAGTGAATTAATTCAAGATTAATGAAAATCAATTTTCATGGTTAATTTGGGTTGTGGTGACTAAATGGATTCTCAAATTAATTGCTATATCTTTGTGAGACAAGGTAATTATGGTGGTTTAGGTTTTTATTGATCAATTGGGCTAGAATTGAAAAATCTATTCACCTCCTCTAAGTAAAGTGTCTATTGTTCTATGTGAATAATCTTGAGATAAGATCCACATCGGGTTCTCCCTCCTAAAACAATAGGTCAAAATCCTCTCCCTAGTTTATCGATTTGATTTGCGACACCCAATTTTGTTTCTCCTTTATAGAGGTTACATAGCACTCTCAGACTACTATTTGATCACCGCGTACCTCTCCTACACCAACATTGGTTGGGAACTTCAATAGGAAGTGGTAAGTTGAGGCCACCGTTCTTATCGAGTTGAAGGTTGGTCACCCTAGAATGGCATTGTACGTGGCTACCAGGAAATTTACCATGACTATGGTTTGTTGGGGAGCTTTGTCAGGGTTACTAGCATGATGATTGCCCCAAAAGGATAAACCTTTTTTGCCAAAAAAATTAATTAGCGAAGTAGTGACATGTATCAATTTTTCTCTTCCAATATTTAATTTGTCGAAGGCATGAGCAAATATTTATGTCTATCGAGCTTCCACTGTCGATGAGGACCCTCCACACAAAGTAGTTGGCAATGGTCAGAATCACAATCAAGGTGTCGTCATGAGAGTGTTTGATTTCTTTGAGATCGTTATCAGAGAAGATGATCGGTTGATTAGTCTTGGGCTTCTTATTTGGGTGTACTAAGGTGGTCTCATGCTTGGATTTTGCTTTGCAGATGTGTGCTCTTCTGGCCTTTCAACCTCGAGCAAATCCTCATAAAATCACATTTACCTCACTCATGGGTTTTTGGTGCTTCGTTTCCTCCTCATTTTACTAATAGGACATCCTCTCATGGCACCTACTTTCAACAAACTTGCTTTGGCTTCAATGTTACGACCACCACTATTTACATTTTGGCTTTCTCGTGTGCATATTTAATTTGACACTGATTTTAATAATCGTACCAGGCACATTGATTATATATATACCTGTTATTGTCCGTGCCTAAAGGCACAAATTGATAAAAAAAAATTGTCAACAATAAACATATTTTTATTCACACCTAAAATCAAATCACAAACATAGAGAAGAGAGAAATGAATTTAAGAACCGGTTGTAGTGGAGATGAACAGTGGTCGTGGTGGTGGGCGGTAGTTGTGGTGGTGGGAGACGGTGATGGTTGTGGTGGGTGGTGAAGACCGTGGTGGTGGTAGCAGTAATGGGTGGCAACAATGATGGTGGTTGTGGATTTTGGATGACAATGGTGGTAGTGGCAGTCATGGGTGACAACAGTAGTGGTGATGGGTGTGGGCGGTGATGGGCGACGGTGATGATGGTTGGTAGTGGTGGTGGTGGGGCGATGCCAGTAATGGTGGCAATGGTGGGTTATGGTGTTGGGCAGTGACGATGGTGGTGGTGAGCAGCGATGGGTGTTTTTAGGCGACAGTGTGATGGGTGATGGCGAATGGCGGCGACGGTGGTGGTAGTGGTAGGTGGTGGTAGGTGGGTGACAGTGGGTGGCAACAGTGGTGGACAATGACGGGTAGTGGTGGTAGGTGTGGTGGTCGTGGTGATAGTGGTTGGCGACGATAGTGGGCGATGAAAGGTGGTGGTAGGTTATGGTAGTGGGTTGCGGTGGGTAGTGGTGGGTGCTGACGGTGGGAGACGGTGACAATAGGATTATGGTGGTAGTAGTAATAAATATAAGAATGAGAAGATAATAGTGGTAGGTGGTAGCCGTGGACGACGGGTGGGTGGCGATGGTGGTAGTGGTAGTTGTGAAAAAAAAGTGGTGATGGTGACGGGGCAGCGATGGTGGCAATACTGGTGATGGTGGTAGGGGTGGGGCAGTGGCAGTGGTAGTGGGGTGGCGGTGGTGGTGGAAGTGGAGCTGGTAGTGGTGATGGTGGTGGTGGTGGGACGGTGGGGGTGGTGATGGTGGTGGTGGGGTGCCGATGATAGTGGTGGTGGGGTGGCGGTGATGGTGGTGGTGGTTGTGGCGACGATGGTGGTGGTGGGGTGGGGTGGCAGGTGATTAATCCTAATTAATGCATGAATTAATTAAGTTAATAGGTCAATTGTGTTAGTAAAACAAAGTTAAACTAATCAAAATTGACATATTAGGGTTAGTATGTGAATTAGGGATAATGCATTAATTGTTGTTCTTTTCAGGGTTTTATGCGTCAAAACTACAAACTACCGGGGAGCCAATTGTGACAAAGCTACAAATTCTAGGATGACAATTATTAAAGCTCTAAACAAAGAGAGATTAAAGTAATCCAAATGTCATCTTTTGGAGGTTTGTGAATGATAACTTTTGGAAGCTTGTGAATGACAACTTTTGGAAGTTTGTGAATGACAACATTTGCAAGCTTGTGAATGACAACTTTTGGAAGCTTATAAATGTCATCCCTTGGGCTTGTGAATGGCATCTTTGGGGTTTGTGAATGTCATCCCTTGAGGTTTGTAAAGGCTATCTTTTGGTTGCCTATAAATACCACCCATTTGTGTCTTATAAAGGACATCAAATTTTTGCTAAAGATCTCTTTGGTTGTGGAAAACCCTCAAAAAGTAATTGTTGTTTTCTTGTATTGTTGCTTTCTTGAATTGTTGCTTTCTTCTAATTGAAGTATTGCCTTCTTTTATTGTAATTTGTCTCTTTTTAATTTCATGTCTAGAAGAAAGATAGATTACTTTTGGTTGTGGATCACTCTCCAAAAGTGACTACTTTTCTTCTACTTTTAATTTGTGTTTCATTCACTTCCATTGCTTGAACTTCTTTTTTCCCTTAGAGGAGTGAAACTCTTCCACTTTTCTAGAGCTTCACCAAAGCCGTGAAGGGTGGAACGTGATTCACTCATTCTTTGTCGAAGATCGGCTCCCTATTTAGTGTGCTTTGTTTTGTGATCCCTTTACTTGGAGGAATGAGCATCACTCAATTTTCTAGCTTTACTAAAGTCATGAAGAGTGAGTAGTTTCTCATTCACTCTTTAGTAAGAGGAGAAGGGCATGTATAAATTATCCGGATGTTATATTTGTGCAAATTCGATTATGCTTAATGCTTTATATTCCCCATGTTTATTGAAAGATTGATTGCATCTAGCAAAGCTAAAGTACTTTGTATAACCAAGAGTTCTTTTTATAACATAGATAACTCTTGTATAGAAAGACTCGTTGGTTCAAGGCAAGTACCCCGGCTAGATCTTCATGACTACCCTTCAATTTTCACCATTATTGTGCTTAAATTAAAGAATGGAAATGGAATATTAATATCATGATTGGATGTCTTGTAGAAACACTTGCTTGTTTGTAGACATGTTAAGTCTCGACACAGACAATTCTTGTAAACTTCTAGAAAGACATCGGAATCATGTACTTAATTCTCATAATCCACCTTTATCTTCCGATTAACCTGTTGTTGACATAGGGGTTAATTGAGTTATCACGCACAAGTATAACAAACCAGATAATTAACTACATGTCCAGATTCTTGAACTAAAGAGTGACTCTTTTATATTAAAGTCTATCTCACATTTTGTGTAGAAAACTCTTCTGGAAAGAATCTTATATTCTGTCCAGAAAGAATCTTGAACACCACAATTTCAAATCTCAAAGGATACAACCAACTGGTCTCCACCACTGCTTACTTTGAAACACTAACAACAGCTCCCTGTGGATTCGACTCCGGACTCAAACCGGATTATTACTACAGCTTGACCGCCTGCACTTGGGTGTACACATTTCGGATCAAGTCAAGTTTTTGGCGCCGTTGCCGGGGAGCCATAAAAAGTGTTTGATGGTAAAAGGTAAAAAGACCTTTCTTTCTTTTTTGTATATTCTTTGATTTTCTTTCTTTTTTGTATATTCTTTGGTTTACCGTGAATATTTTTGTTTTGTTTTATTTCTTTATTTTTATGTCTGAGGGCACTCCTCACTATCAGAATTGGCCAGCAGAATCATTTGAGTCTGTGAATCAGCCTGAACCAAATTCACCTAGATCAGTAGCAGGCTCCTGTGAGGGAAATATGGCAAATAATGAAAGAAACGGAGAAGTCCCTATGAGAGAGAGGGAAGTACCTAACATTCGAACTTTGCAGGATCACCTAAATCCCACAAGAAATAGTGTCCCCTCTTGTTTTGTATTCCCTGAAAATGCTCCCTCCTTTACTGTAAAGCCGGGGACAGTGCAACTTTTACCTATTTTTCATGGATTGGATGCAGAAAATTCATATCTGCATATAAAAGATTTTGAGGAAGTATGTGGAACATTTCAAGACAATTCTGAACTGGCCAAGATGAAACTTTTTTCTTTCTCTTTAAGGGACAAAGCTAAACAATGGCTAAGTTCTTTAAAAACTCTTTCAATACCTAACTGGCAGGCATTACATAATGAATTTTTCAGAAAATTTTTTCCTCTACACCGCACTAATGCACTCAAAAGACAGATCATGAATTTTTCGGTCAAAGAAGGAGAAACTTTTTACCAAAGTTGGGAGAGATTCAAAGATCTTCTCCAATCCTGCCCACACCATGCTTTTGAGAATTGGACTTTGGTAGGATTTTTCTATGACTCCTTGCCCTCTAGACTACGTCAGTTCGTCGAAATGATGGCCCAAGGAGAATTTATGAAAAAAAGTCCGGAAGAGGCATTCAATTTTTGTGATACCATATCTGATAGTTCTCATATGTGGGACTCAGCCTCCCCTACCACTATTGAAGTCAGACCATCTCCTTCCCAAAGGAGGTAAGTATGTCTTGAGAGATGATGATGACCTAAGAGCAAAAATGTCTACTTTGTCTCGAAAGCTTGAAGCTCTAGAGATGAAGAAGGTCCATCAAGTTGAGGTTAGCTCTTCCACAGAATAAGTGTGTGGAATCTGTGCGCTAACAGGACACCCTACTGGGGAGTGTCCCACCATCCCAGCTTTCAAAGAGGTCTTGTTGGAACAACCAAATGCAGTTTCCAACTTCAACAAGCCTTACTCCAACCCATACTCTGAAACATACAATCTAGGTTGGCGGAACCACCCGAACTTCAGTTGGAGGAACACACAACCAACGCCCATGAACCAACAACAAGGTTCATACCCACCACCTCAAGGACCTCCCGCATATCAACCATACCAACCACCATAAAAGATGAGCCTTGAGGACACACTGAATCAGTTCATGCAAACCCAAATGAACTACAACACTCATTCCACACAGGCTTTCACGGATTTCAAAACCCAGACCACTCAATCTTTCGAGGATCTTAAAAGCCACATCCAAAGGCTGACCCAATCCATGGCCACACACGAAAAGGGCAAGTTCCCTGCCCAACCAAAGCAACCACAAGACCAATTCCATGTGGGGAACCCTTCAACCACAGGAAACCCACAAGACCAAGCCCAAGTTGTCACTACACTAAGAAGTGGCAAGGTGATTGACCAGACCATCAGAGACAAGCTCATCCCAGTCAACTCATCATTTGAGTCTGAACCAATTGAGACTGAACTTGAAGTAGAACCTGAGCCTATGATTAAGCAAGAGCCAGAACCTTCTGAGGAAAGAGAGCCTTCGTGTTCCATTCCTGCTGCTTTTCCTCATAGACTCAAAACCAAACAGAAGTTGAAAAATCAGCCTGAAATTTACGAGTTTTTTAAGCAAGTAAAGATCAACATCCCTCTTCTGGATGCAATCAACCAGGTTCCTTCTTATGCCAAGTTTCTGAAAGACTTGTGCACAATCAAGAGAAGCCAAAATGTCCAAAAAAGAGCCTTCTTGACGGAACAAGCCAGTGCCCTTCTTCAACACAAAACCCTTCCAAAATACAAAGACCCAGGGTGTCCGACTGTGTCGTGTGTCATTGGAAACTTTCGAATTGAACAAGCACTGTTAGACCTTAGAGCCAGTGTTAATTTGCTACCCTACTCTGTCTACCAACAGTTGGGTCTGGGTGAACTCAAACCCACTTGTGTCACACTTCAGTTGGCTGACAGATCTGTCAAAACAGGAATGGAGGCATTGTTGAAGATGTACTTGTCCAAGTGGACAACTTTGTCTTCCCTGTGGACTTCATTGTTCTGGACACTCAGCCAGCAATACATTCGGAGAACCAAATTCCCATCATTCTTGGTCGACCTTTCCTAGCAACTTCCAATGCACTAATCAATTACAGGAATGGAGTCATGAAATTAACTTTTGGGAATATGACTCTCAAACTGAACATTTTCAATATTGCTAAGCATCCAGAAGAAGACAAGGAAGAAAGGGAAATAAACTCCATTGAATCTTTGCTATAGGAACATTTGAATGACACATTCTGTGAGAACCCTACTGAATCTTCTCTGCTAGAGTTCATCTCATCTGAAACAACAGATGATGGCCCAAATCCACAAAGTTGCCCTACTCATGCTGTTGAGACATGGGCCCCCAAATTCGAAGAGATTTCACCAAGTGGTACAAAACCACTCTCATCAAGTATCAAGCCACCAAAACCTGAATTGAAACCTCTCCCTTCTGACCTCAAATATGCATTCTTAGGAGATGACGAGTCATACCCAGTGGTGATTTCATCTAAGCTTACGGACTTGCAAGAGTCTAAGCTGATTGAAGTTCTCAAACTCCATAAAAGCATCATTGGGTGGACCATCGCCGACTTGAAAGGTATAAGCCCGTTAATCTGCAATCATGCTATATACCTTGAAGAGGATTCAAAATCCTCTCGTCAAATGCAGCGACGACTGAACCCTCATATGAAGGAAGTTGTGAAAACTGAGGTGCTTAAGCTGTTAGATGCAGGGATAATCTTCCCCATCTCTGATAGCAAGTGGGTTAGTCCAACCCAAGTTGTGCCCAAAAAGTCTGGGGTCACAGTGGTAAAAAATGATGCAAATGAACTAGTACCAACTCGAATCGTCACAAGATGGCGAATGTGTATTGACTATCAAAAACTCAATTTGGTTACTAGAAAAGATCATTTTCCTCTTCCATTTCTTGACCAAGTCCTAGAGAGAATTGCAGGCCACACATTCTACTGTTTCCTAGATGGCTATTCTGGATACAATCAAATTGAGATAGCATTAGATGATCAGGAGAAAACAATCTTCACATGCCCCTTTGGCACTTTTGCATTCAAAAGGATGTCATTTGGACTTTGTAACGCTCATGCAACATTCCAAAGATGTATGCTAAGCTTGTTCAGTGACATGGTTGAAATTTTTTTGGAAGTATTCATGGATGACTTCTCTGTTTATGGTGACTCATTTGATTTGTGTCTGGCTAACCTAGAAAAGATGTTAATCAGATGTAAGGAAGCTAATCTAGTGCTAAATTGGGAAAAATGTCATTTCATGGTAACGCAAGACATTGTCCTTGGTCACATTGTGTCGTCTGAGGGCATGAAAGTTGACAAGGCAAAAATAGATCTGATTGGAAATTTGCCTACCCCTAAGACTATAAAGAATGTCCGATCATTCTTAGGACATGCAGGTTTTTACAGGAGATTCATAAAAGATTTTAGTACTATAGCCAAACCCATGTGTCATCTTCTGAGTCAGGATGTAATTTTTGTGTGGAATGAAGCATGCCAGAAAGCTTTTGACAAGCTTAAAGGAATGTTAATTTCTGCTCCAACAATGCAACCCCCTGACTGGACTATTCCATTTGAATTGATGTGTGATGCAAGTGATTATGATGTAGGTGCTGTGTTGGGACAAAGAAAAGATAAGAAACCTCATGTGATTTACTATGCAAGTAAAACTTTGAATGATGCTCAAATGAATTATTCAACAACTGAAAAAGAATTGCTTGATGTAGTTTTTGCTCTGGAAAAATTCCGTTCTTATCTTGTTGGTTCTTCTGTTACTGTATTCACTGACCATGCAGCCCTAAAATTCTTGCTCACAAAGAAGGACGCCAAGCCAAGACTCTTGAGATGGATACTCTTGCTCCAAGAGTTTGATCTTGTCATCAAAGACAAGAAAGGTGTCGAGAATGTGGTGGCAGATCATCTGTCTAGATTAACATATGAATTTCGTGAAGATGGACTGCCAATCAATGAGAAATTTCCTGATGAACAACTGTTCATGATTGATAAGACACCATGGTATGCAGATATTGCTAACTTCTTTGCTACTAGTACGTTCCCACCGTCCTTTACCATGATGGACAAAAAGAAATTTCTGAGGGAGGTTCGTAACTTCTTTTGGGAGGATCCTTACGTATTCAAGTACTGTAAGGATCAAATCATAAGGCGTTGCATCCCCGTTCATGAAAGCAGCCAGGTAATAACATTTTGTCATTCTGAAGCATGCGGTGGCCATTTTTCATCAAGGAAAACCGCTGCAAAAATCCTGCAGTGTGGATTTTATTGGCCCACACTTTTCAAAGATGTACATGCCTTTTGTTTAACTTGCGATAGATGCCAAAGGTTGGGAAGCATTTCTAAATGAAACATGATGCCCTTAAACCCCATTCTGGTGATTGAAATTTTTGACTGTTGTGGCATCGATTTTATGGGACCATTTCCCCCTTCCTTTGGCTACTATACATTTTAGTGGTCGTAGACTATGTATCTAAATGGGCTGAAGCAATTCCATGCCGAAACAATGATCACCGCACAGTGATCAAATTTTTAAAAGAAAATATTTTGTCCCGGTTTGGAATTCCGAGATCAATCATAAGTGATGGGGGTGCTCATTTTTGCAATCGTCCATTCTGGAATTTAATGAGAAAATACTTGATCTTTCACAAAATTGCAACCCCTTATCACCCACAGACTAGTGGACAGGCTGAATTAGCTAATCGGGAGATCAAATTAATTTTAGAAAAAATGGTAAATTCAGACCGCAAAGATTGGTCGTTAAGACTAACTGATGCACTCTGGGCATATCGCACTGCTTTCAAAACAATTTTGGGCATGTCTCCTTATCGATTAGTCTATGGAAAGCCATGTCATCTACCTATGGAATTGGAACATGGGGCATACTGGGCCATTAAAGCAATGAATCTTGACCTAGACAAGGCCGGGCTAGCAAGGAAACTTCAGATAAATGAATTGGAGGAATTAAGAAATGAAGCATATGAGAATGCTAAGATTGCGAAAATCAGAATGAAAATTTTTCATGATAAGAACATTGTACGAAAGTCTTTTAAACCTTCTCAAAAAGTCATATTGTTCAATTCAAGACTCCGCCTCTTTCCTGGTAAGTTGAAGTCAAGATAGACTGGGTCTTACATTGTCAAAAAGGTGTTTAGCCATGGAGCAGTTGAAGTAGAAAACTCATCGAATGGTAATATCTTTACTGTTAATGGTCAACGGTTGAAACCATTTTTGGAGGACTTTGTTAAAAATGTGAACACCATTCTTTTGATGGAACCAGAATATCCCTCCGAGATTTGTGCCTGCCGACACTAGTGCCTGCCAACACTCTAAAAAAAAAAAAAAAACTGACCCACTGGGATGCCTTTATTAGGCCTCCCACCTTTTTTTTTTTCCATCCACCGGTGTTGGCCCCCTTTTCTTCTTCCCTTCTTCTTCTTTCATTTCCCTTTTCTTCTTCATGTTTGTGGGAATATTCTGCGCGAATATTCGCGCCTGCCGACACTCTAATAAAAAAAAAAAGCTGACCCACTGGGATGCCTTTATTAGGCCTCCCACCTTTTTCTTTTTTTTCCCCATCCACCGATGTTGGTCCCCCCCTTCTTCTTCCCTTCTTCTTCTTTTATTTCCCTTTTCTTCTTCTTATTCTTCTTCATTGTTCTCTGTAAAAACAACTCACCCCCTACAAATCCATGGTTGTAGAACCCGAAGACCCAGTCCTTTGTTTAATAATTTGCATTATATGTCTGTATTTGTTCCTGGGTGTTCTTCTTCTGTTCGCATTTAAGATTAAGGGTTTCCAGCCGAACCCAGATCTCCCTAGAAGATGATTAATTGGTGTGTGTTGTTTGTAGGTTTCGGCAAATGAACAGATCTGTACCTTACAACCTCATTTCCAAACTTCATACACTGGTAAATTCGAAACATTGGGGACAATGTTCAGTTTAGATTGGGGGGTGTGGATCTACTTTCTCTAGTTTTGTATTTGTAATTCTACTTTTAGATCTGAACAGTTCACAGTCCTGCAAAAAAAAAAAAAAAAAAGAGTTCTGTTTATTTTTATTCTGGATTGCGTATTTTTACAGTATTTGTGCCTATATTTCATGATCACATCGGATGCAGCTTCAATTGTCTTTGTGACTGGCAGATGTTAAAGAACCAGATAGGGTGTCTCTAATTTTAGCAAGCATGGATAGTAAAATTTTTTGGTTCAGTTTAGGCATTTTACGCACCTTTCCATCCGATGTGTATGCTGTGATAATGAAAAAGGCAAGAGTTGTGAGAAAAATTGAAATCCGGGAAGCACAAGCAAAACCATTGTGTGGCAGAAGCACTTTTGCTAAACGTCGTCGTGCCAAACGACTGGGTGCTTGTAAACAATGTGGCAGGTGTTTTCACATGAAAAAATACAATCAGTGTTCTGAACCAATTTCGGGTCGTGCAACCGATCGATTAAACTGGATAGTGTATGGGCAGAGTAAGGATTTTCCTGACACGCCATCTTATTCTAGCCCGGGACTTACACGTTATGTGTTACAAGAAGTTGGAAGGGTCACTAATACTGACATAGACACAAGCGATGACTCGGATTAGATTTTGATTAATAAAGGCAAAGCTGTAGAAAAACGTGTTTTGGGATGAATGTTAAAGGTCCAAACTTTTTTGTAAATATTTTTTGTACAAAGTCTTGTTGTTGAAATAAAGTTGTGGGCCGAGTAAGGAATGTCCTAAAATGCCAACCTATAGCGTGAGTAGGGACTTATTCTGAGACGCCATAATTTTCCAAGTTCAATTTGTGCATTTAGTCTTCTTTCAATTTTCATAGATAAATGTGTATATAAATAACTTTGATCTTTAACTGGAGTTTAAAAAAAAAAATTGTGGAAAATATCTAATATTGAACCATATCCCCCTATTGAAAGTGTATGGGCCTAGTGATATTCTGATCTTCATTTTGAACTTTGAATACATGAGCACATTATAGAAGTTTATCCTATTGCTAAGAGTATCACATACTTGTTTGCTTTTGAACTCATCCATAAGTGCACCATGAACTGGTAATTTTGACAATTTACAGATTGAGTTCACATTTAGTGCTTGACATGAATAGTGGAGATGAGTAAGAACCCATGTGAGCTTTTAGTGCCAATCCTTGTTGGAGGGAGCTTACATTTACTCAAGGAACAATTTTCAAATTCCAAATTTGTTCAATAATCTCATTATGCTTCTTTTGGTTAGAGTACATTTGGGTAGTTGATTGACTTGGTCTTGAAACGAAAAATGCTCCCCCATGCTTATTTAGAAATGATCTTAGGCCATCTTTGAAATGTTTTGAGCCTTAGCCTTTTTCTTGTGAAATTTTATCCCTAGTGCCGTGATTGAGCCTTAAATTATAAATTCGTTTCCATACCACACATTTGACCAAGCCAGTGCAAAATGATAAAATCTACCTCACCTTGGTTGTTCCTAGTGCTGAGTATGATAGATCATAAAAGAGAAGGAAGTATGGTGTGAAAATTCAAACAATAGGGATGAATGATGTTGAAACTCAAAAGAGTTGAATAATAAAAAAAAAAAAAGAACGAAAATCCAAAAAAAAGAAAAAAAGGAAAATGTTAAGGAAAAGAAAGAAAAGAAACAAAGAGTGTGGTGATGGTGTTAACCTAGAAATCCCATAAAAGGGAAATATTTTTGAAATAAAGGTCATTCATTCGGAACAAACCTCTTTGTTATCCTGTATCCTTCATTTCATTTATCTAGATATCACCCCAAGGCTTCATTACAACCCTTGAAAGTCCTAAATGATCTAGAGAACCATGGGGATGCATACTTTTAAAAAGAACAAGAAAGGTTGATTTTGCTATCTAAATTCCCTAGCATTCTTTTCATGAGATTATGCCAAGGTTGTTTCATTTTCATGTATGAACTTCATTTTTGATTATATGTGAGCATACTTTGTTTTGTGCACAAGATTCTACCTCATATATACACATGGAGAGCATGCCAGGATAACCAATGTGTGATTCATTGTTGAGAGACACCTTTGGTGAGTTTTGCATCAAAGCTTAATTTTGATAGCCAAAGTAAATGTGAACTCTGTTGTGTAAACGTTTAAATTATGTGTCTATTGCACACACACGCGAGTTTTTGAAAGGAAATGTGTAGGTGAATACTCTAGAATAGCATTTAAAGCTATGATGTATTTCATGTGTGATTAGTTCAGGTTTGTTGGACAAGATTATTGTTGGCATCCCAGTGCTAGTTAAGATAGGGGAATATGCTTTAAATATTGGATATAAGGAAAAGAAGTTTGTAGGTACCTTCACTGGAAACTTTCACGAGACAAAACTCGTCCACTAGGGATCACCTAGGGGTTTAATGGCTTGTTGCATATGCTAAATGCAATCGTGTTATCTACGAAAGTGATGTTTTATGTTGTCATTTATTACTAGGGACTAGTAATGTTTAAGTTGGGGGGTGTGATTAATCCTAATTAATGCATGAATTAATTAAGTTAATAGGTCAATTGTGTTAGTAAAACAAAGTTAAACTAATCAAAATTGACATATTAGGGTTAGTATGTGAATTATGGATAATGCATTAATTGTTGTTCTTTTCAGGGTTTTATGCGTCAAAATTACAAACTACCGGGGAGCCAATTGTGACAAAGCTACAAATTCTAGGATGACAATTATTAAAGCTCTAAACAAAGAGAGATTAAAGTAATCCAAATGTCATCTTTTGGAGGTTTATGAATGACAACTTTTGGAAGCTTGTGAATGACAACTTTTAGAAGTTTGTGAATGACAACTTTTGGAAGCTTGTGAATGACAACTTTTGGAAGCTTGTGAATGTCATCCCTTGGGCTTGTGAATGACATCTTTGGGGTTTGTGAATGTCATCCCTTGAGGTTTGTAAAGGCTATCTTTTGGTTGCCTATAAATACCACCCTTTTGTGGCTTGTAAAGGACATCAAATTTTTGCTAGAGATCTCTTTGGTTGTGGAAAACCCTCCAAAAGTAATTGTTGCTTTCTTTTATTGTTGCTTTCTTCTAATTGAAGTATTTCCTTCTTTTATTGTAGTTTGTCTCTTTTTAATTTCATGTCTAGAAGAAAGATAGATTACTTTTGGTTGTGGATCACTCTCTAAAAGTGACTACTTTTCTTCTACTTTTAATTTGTGTTTCATTCACTTCCATTGCTTGAGCTTGTTTTTTCCCTTAGAGGAGTGAAACTCTTCCACTTTTCTAGAGCTTCGCCAAAGCCGTGAAGGGTGGAACGTGATTCACTCATTCTTTGTCGAAGATCGGCTCCCTGTTTAGTGTGCTTTGTTTTGTGATCCCTTTACTTGGAGGAATGAGCATCACTCAATTTTCTAGCTTTACTAAAGCCATCAAGAGTGAGTAGTTTCTCATTCACTCTTTAGTAAGAGGAGAAGGGCATGTATAAATTATCCGGATGTTATATTTGTGCATATTCGATTATGCTTAATGTTTTATATTCCCCATGTTTATTGAAAGATTGATTGCATCTAGCAAAGCTAAAGTACTTTGTATAACCAAGAGTTCTTTCTATAACATAGATAACTCTTGTATAGAAAGACTCGTTGGTTCAAGGCAAGTACCCCGACTAGATCTTCATGACTACCCTTCAATCTTCACCATTATTGTGCTTAAATTAAAGAATGGAAATAGAATATTAATGTCATGATTGGATGTCTTGTAGAAACACTTGCTTGTTTGTAGACGGGTTAAGTCTCGGCACAGACAATTCTTGTAAATTTCTAGAAAGACATCAGAATCATGTACTTAATTCTCATAATCCACATTTATCTTCCGATTAACCTGCTGTTGACACGGGGGTTAATTGAGTTATCACGCACAAATATAACAAACTAGATAATTAACTACATGTCCAGATCCTTGAACTAAAGAGTGACTCTTTTATATTAAAGTCTATCTCATATTTTGTGTAGAAAACTCTCCTGGAAAGAATCTTATATTCTGTCCAGAAAGAATCTTGAACACCACAATTTCAAATCTCAAAGGATACAACCAACTGGTCTCCACCACTGCTTACTTCGAAACACTAACAACAGCTCCCTGTAGATTCGAATCCGGACTCAAACCGGATTATTACTACAGCTTGACCGCCTGCACTTGGGTGTACACATTTCGGATCAAGTCAGCAGTGGTGGTGATAGTTGTGATGGAGGGGTGGTGGTGGTGGTGATAGTGATGGTGGTGGTTGGACGGTTCCAAACATTATTTTTTTTTAGCACTTATGAAAATATATAAGTTCTAGAAGTATTTTTAAAAAATCACCTCAAACACATATTTAGGAGTCTATTTTCTCTATTAAATTTGGAGTGTTAATAATAGCCGTCAGATTAACTTTAAATTAAAATTCATAGAGATTTTAACCGCGAAAAGTAAAAGTCATTTTGTTTGTCTTTTGATATTTGAATTGTATTGTGCTTTATTTGTCACACCCCAAAAATCCACCTTGAACGACATTAATATCTAAAATCATTCACATCATGAGAGCAACTAATAAAATCCATAAATAAAAAAAATTTCATTCATCATACATAATATCCACAACATCATCCAAAAGAACATGTCAAACCATGACCATTAGATCCAAAAAGAATATGCCACAATATGACAATTACATCTAAAAATAAAACTTAATCTTGCAACGGAATAAACAGAATGTCATCCACACTTTGACTCAAAATGCATCCCCTAGTTTAGGACATAAGGAAAACAACTCTAGACATCCCCCTCGGGATCCACGCTTCCATCAATTGAGCTTCCCAAGTGACCTGCCCATCAACCCCGAGCTCTTCCTCTAAATCGAGATCTGAAAATAAATATTATTTGTAGGGGGTGAGCACTAAGCTCTGTAGGAAAATCCTACCAAAATCGAACAAGGTTTAGAAAACATATAAAATCTGTCGGTCTCATTTAACAAATATCATATAGGACTTTTGAAAGAAAACAGTGACAATCATCCGATCTCAAGTTTACGCAATACTAATATATATAATGAAGAAGTGAACCCAATTTTCAACAATAAACCATTCCAACATTAAACAATTTCAACCACATTTGTATCTGTATCTTAGGTATGCAGTAAGACTTTGCATGAATACACACATTGAGAATATCCTGGCCCATACACACACACTCAATCCTCGCAAGGATACCCAACTTTAGGAATGGCGTATACCGACGCATTGACAGTGATGATCCAACCCAGGAATAGTATACTAATTCTCAGCCTCAATACCACGTGAGCGATCAGTGGTTTGGTCCTCGCAAAGCACCAACCCCACTACGAGTGATAGGGAACTTTCAAACCCACTCGGAGTAAGAAACACATAAACTCACTCTACGATACCTGGTTAACGGTCACCCATGTTCATCCAAACACCCACACAAGAGATACAATACTTAACCAATTTCTCAAATCACAAGTAAAAGCAAGAACCCAAAATTTCACATGTATTTTTCCAACATAACAATTTAAGAAAAGAAGCAAGAGATCATCAAAAGATATAATTTTATTGTTCGAAATAAAGCACTAGAGTTATTGAATCAAGAGCAATGGAATATTAAGGGAAAAATCTCTATTTCTTGAAAAACAAGGGTTTTGAGATCAAACAAGGATTTTATGGCTATCACGCCATAACTTCATACAAAACATGATAGGATTTGCAATAGTATCAAGAAACAATGATTTCATAACATATATCTAAGATTTAGAGTCAAAACATATATATATAAGTCCTAGCCTCAATGAACAAGAGTGAGAAGAAACCCCTACCTTGCTTCCTTAGTGTTGTGTGAAAAATTAGAGATTTTGATCCAATACAAGGTAAGAATCCCCTTCAATCTTGTGTTTCTCCCCTTCTTTCTTACTCTCCAAGGCTCTCTAATAGTTAGAATTGATGAAATAGGGCTAAAGGAGGCATCCTTAGGTATTATAGTGTAAAAATTGGAGAAAACCCCTAAAACTGATCGGGGCAATTTTTAGGGTAGCGTCCGAACGGTCCTTGGGCGTCCGGACGGTTCAAAGTCACGGTTTTTGATTAAAAATAAAGTTTTTTTGGTAAGGAGTACCGTTTGGACGGTGTTTAGAGAGTCCGGACTGTGGCAACTTTCTGTCCCAACTTAATGAGCAATATTCACCTATATTTTCGTGAAATATAGTTTTGTAGCCCTTGAAGTGGAGTTTCTACTGTCCAAAAATCAGCTCAATCGAAGTTTCGATTAAAAAGTCATGACTAAAATACTAAGATAGTGTCAAATTCTTTCCTACCCGAATTCTTTCTAAAATGCGCTTTAACTCCGAAATACTTTCTAAATTCTAATACACCACATATTGCCTCTCCCAAGGTTTCTCGATCTTTCAGATTAAATGGAAATCTTATCTTGACCTAAAAATATTTAGAAACTTACCTAAGAACCCTTCTGAAGTTTAAACATCTTCGAAACTTAAACTTCACAATCAATTTGCCTCCCTAGTATTTATTCCTACTGTTACAATCTATAAGGTTCATTCTTACGTCATTACATATATAAGAATTATTAAACAATTACATTACTATATTAATATAAATATGTGGGAGTTTACAATCCACTCCCCTTAAAGAAAGTTTCGTCATCGAAACTTACCTTAAGTAGAGAATAAATGAGGGTACTTCTCTCGCATCTCTAACTCTGGTTTCCAAGTGGCTTCCTCCACCCTATGATGTTGCCACAAGACTTTCACAATTGGATTACTCTATTGCAAAGCACCCTCTCCTTGGTATCGAGAATCTCCACCGGTTGTTCCTCATATGTTGCTCCATCTTGAATTTTAATTCTCTCCGAATCCACGACAAGCATTGTATCTGATTGACACTTTCTTAACATTGACACATGGAACAGGTCATGTACCCCTAACAACTGGGCTGGTAATCGAAGTTGATACGCCACTTTTCCCACTGCTTTGATCACTTCAAATGGTCCAGTATATCTTGGGGCTAATTTTCCCTTCTTGCCAAATCGAAACACTCCCTTCTTGGGTGACACCTTGAAGAACACATAGTCCCCCTCTTGGAATTCCAATGGTCTTCTTCTTCTATCCAATAGCTTTTCCGTCTACGTTGTGTCGTGCGTAGTCTTTCCCTAATTAGTTGAATTTTCTCAGTAGTCTCCCGAACAATTTTAGGCCCAAACAAGCTACTCTCTCTAGCTTCTAACCAACAAGTCGGGGACCTACATGGTCTCCCATACAATACCTCATAAGGTGTCGTGCCACTGCTAAATTGAAAACTATTTTTATATGCAAATTCCACCAGCGACAAATGATCACTCCAACTTCCTTTGAAGTCCAACACACAAGATCGTAACATGTCCTCCACAATTTGTGTCACCCTCTCGGATTGGCCATCCGTTTGAGGATGAAAGGCGGTACTAAAGTGCAAATCTGTCCCCATAGCTCGTTGTAGACTTTGCCAAAATTGTGCCACAAAACGAGAATCACGATCCGACACAATAGAGAGTGGAACTCTATGTAATCTAACAATCTCGAGAATATAAAGCTTGCTCAAGGTCTCTAAAGTGTCAGTGGTCTTCATACTCAAGAAATGAGTGGACTTGGTGAGTCTATCTACAAGGACCCATATGACATTATGCCCTCGTGATGTCCATGGTAAACCAAACACGAAATCCATGGTGATGTGATCTCATTTCCACTCTGGGATAGGTAAGGACTGTAGTAATCCTCCGGATTTTTGATGCTCCACCTTCACCTGTTGACACACCATGCACTTTGCAATGTACTTAGCCACGTCTTGTTTCATCCATTTCCACCAATATTGACACTTCATGTCTCTATACATCTTGGTACTACCCGGATGTATGGATAATTTTGAACGATGGTACTCCCCTAACACTTCTTCCCTTACTTGGTCATTGTTTAGTACACATAATCTTCCACGAAATTGTAACTCATGATTATGTATAGACTAGTTCTCAACAACCTCATTCCTCTCCAATCTACCCCGGACAGTTCCCAACTCTGTATCTAATCTGATTTTTGATGCTCCACCTTCACCTGTTGACACACCATGCACTTTGCAATGTACTTAGCCACGTCTTGTTTCATCCCTTTCCACCAATATTGACACTTCATGTCTCTATACATCTTGGTACTACCCGGATGTATGGATAATTTTGAATGATGGTACTCCCCCAACACTTCTTCCCTTACTTGGTCATTGTTTGGTACACATAGTCTTCCACGAAATTGTAACTCATCATTATGTATAGACCAGTTCTCAACAACCTCATTCCTCTCCAATCTACCCCGGACAGTTCCCAACTCTGTATCTAATCTGATTTTTGATGCTCCACCTTCACCTGTTGACACACCATGCACTTTGCAATGTACTTAGCCACGTCTTGTTTCATCCCTTTCCACCAATATTGACACTTCATGTCTCTATACATCTTGGTACTACCCGGATGTATGGATAATTTTGAATGATGGTACTCCCCCAACACTTCTTCCCTTACTTGGTCATTGTTTGGTACACATAGTCTTCCACGAAATTGTAACTCATCATTATGTATAGACCAGTTCTCAACAACCTCATTCCTCTCCAATCTACCCCGGATAGTTCCCAACTCTGTATCTAATCGTTGCAACTCCACAATCCTTTTTCAGAGAATTGGTTGAGCTTACAAGATTAAATAAGCAGGGTCGAGCCTTCTGTCTATCCACCCTTAGATCAAATTCCTCCAAAGCCTCAATCATCTTCCTCCTATTAACCACAAGCACATTGATTTCACACCAAGACTTCCTGCTAAGTGCATCCACTACTACATTAGCCTTCCCCGGATGGTAGTTGAGTGCAAAATCATAATCTTCTAGATATTCAATTCACCTGTTTTGCCGAAGATTCAAGTCTTTCTGTGTGTATATATACTTGAGTCTTTTATGATTAGAAAACACTTGAAACCTTTCCCTAAACAGGTAACACCTCCACAACTTAAGAGCAAAAATCACAGTGGCAAGCTCCAAGTCGTGAGTGGGATAGTTTCGCTCATGAATCTTTAGTTGTCTCGAGCCATAAGCAACTACCTTACCTCCCTGCATTAGCACACATCCCAAGCCTAGTAACGAAGCATCTGTGTAAACATCGTATCCTTCCCCACTACTCAGAATAATGAGTACAGGAGCTGTTGTCAACCTTTCCTTCGAGGTGCGAAAGACTAGTTCACACTCTTGAGTCCACAAGAATCTTTCCCCCTTCTTCGTAAGGCGAGTCATTGGCATCGCTAGTTTTGAGAACCCTTCCACAAACCTCCAGTAGTAGCCTACTGATCCCAGGAAACTCCGTACTTCGATCACATTCCTCGGTGGTTCCCATTTCATCACGGCTTCAATTTTTGCGGGGTCAACAGCTACACCCTGTTCTGACACAACATGGTCAAGGAATTTCACTTCCTTCATCCAGAACTCGCATTTACTCATCTTAGCATATAACTTATGTTCTCTCAAGGTCTGAAGCACTACCGAAAGATGGTGTTCGTGTTCCCTTTCTGTCCGTGAATAGATTAATATGTCATCAATAAACACTATGACAATTTGATCTAGATACGGCCGGAATACCCTGTGCATCAATCCATGAAGGCTACATGAGTATTAGTCAGTCCAAATGGTATTACCATATAATCGAAATGACCATATCGGGTACGAAAAACTGTCTTAGGAATATCCTCCTCCTTGATTCGTAGTTGATGGTACCCTATGCGAAGATCAATCTTGGAGTAATACTTAGAACCTCTCAGCTGATCGAATAAATCATCAATTCGTGGCAATGGATATTTGTTCTTCACTGTCACTCGATTCAACCTTTGGTAGTCTGTGCATAACCGAAATGTTTCATCATACTTCTTCACACAGAGGACCGGAGCTCCTCAAGGTGAAGTGCTTAAATGGATAAACCCAATAACCAATAGTTGATCTAACTGCTTCCTTAGCTCCTTCAACTCCAAAAATGTCATTCTATAAGGAACGATGGATATGGGTTCGGTTTCCGGATATAGATCAATTGTAAACTCAATCTCTCTCTGTGGGGGTAACCCGGGTAGTTCATCTGGGAAGACATCTGGAAAGTCTGACACTATTAACACCACGTCCGAATGGGATTTATCCCAATCATCTCCCATTAAGCTGGCCAAGAAAATCAAATGGCTCCCCGCCTTAGCTTTTAAGAATCTATTAACCGTAGTGGGAAATGGGTGGGAAGAATTTCGATCATTAATGAAACTGAAAACTACCCCTCCCAGTAATTGAAATAAGATCTGTTTACAAAAATAATCCATTACCGCATGGAAGGTGGACAACAAGTTCATCCCAAATATTATGTCATAACCCTTCATGTTGAATGCAACCAAGTCTATAATTAATTCTAGCCCCCCAATTCGAAGCACACAACCTCTACACACCTTTCTAGTATCCAACCATTCTCTCGTAGGCATGTCAATACACAAAGCATGTTATAGATTCTAAAATTCCAATCCTAATTTAATAGTATATGTAGTGCGTATGAAGGAATGAGTAGCACCGGGATCAAATAAAATTCGGGCCCAAGAATTATAAAGAAGCACAATACCTTCCACAACTGCATGAGAAACATCTTCCTCCGGTTGGATCAAAGCAAAAACTCTTCCTTGATTGGTACCGCCTGGGGCTATAGCTCCTAACGATTTCTGTTGTAGTGGCTTCTGTAGTGGTGGCTTATTTGCATTTACCTGTTCTACCATCTGGGTATTCTTCTGGGGTGGAAAGATTGGACAATGATTCTGAATATGCCCCAAACCTCCACATGTAAAGCAGGCTCGTGGGTCTACTCCTAACCTCTCCGATAAGCCTCTAATTCCTCGAGCTGTTTGAAATCTCTGTCCAACCGCCTGGTCTGGGCGACGATATGGAGCCGCTCTCTACACTCCACTACTGCTAGCACCAGTCCTGATCGGACCTCCCCTCGCAAAATTTTGTTGCCGCTGTTTATCTTCAGTGTCTCTCTCCACCAGTGCAGCTCTGTCAACAAGATCCCCATAGTCCCGGATCTTGTGAGCCACAAGCTTCTCCCTGATGGCAGGCCTTAAGCCCTGCTTAAATCGTTTAACCCTTTTGGCCTCCGTAGAGATGAACTCCGTGGCATAGCGGGATAGCTCATCAAACTTTCTCTCATAATCCGCCACCATCATGCTTCCCTATCTTAGGGCCAGGAAATCCGCACTCATTTTGTCCCTGACCGATTCAGGAAAATACTTGTCTTGGAAGATCTGATCAAAATCTTCCCAAGTAAAAGCATCAGTGTTCCTCCTTCTTTTCACCGAATCCCACCAATGATCTGCCTCCCCTTCCAGTAGATATGTAGCTAGCCCGACCCGTAGATCCTCGGTAACTCCCATGCTATCACACATTTTCTTCACCCGGTGAATCAACTTATCCGCCTCCAAAGGGTGAAAGCTTCCTTGGAAAGTAGGTGGGCGTTGCCTCAAGAATTCTCTTAGAACTATCATCCTTCTATTCTCGTCCTCGTTGCCCGGTACAGGAGCTAATGGTTGAATCCCCCCGTTGTGGTTGTTGTTTCCATTTTGGTGTTGTACCAGAGTGGTTAGCTCCCTTAGGCATTGATAAATGTCATTCATGACATCTAGAGGTGGAGGTGGTGGTGGGTTTTCTTGACCTCCACGACCACATCCACGCCCACGTTCACCGTCCATCCTGCACATCAATTTACAATTTAGTTTGCTTGATGTATGAGACACCCTAACTATCACTTTAATCTAAAGCATAAAACTTGTATAAGATTTAAGTCGATAATTTATTCGACCTAGTCCTACCTCTCTAGTGGTAATCCATAACTTACGACTCTCATATAAGACCTAATTCCTAGGCTCTGATATCAAACCTGTAACACCCCAAAATTCACCTTGGATGACATTACTATCTAAAACCATTCACATCATGAGAGCAACTAAAAAAATCCATAAATAAAAAAAATTTCATTCATCATACATAATATCCACAACATCATCCAAAAGAACATGCCAAACCATGACCATTAAATCCAAAAATAATATGCCACACTATGGTAATTACATTTAAAAATAAAACTTAATCTTACAGCGGAATAAACAGAATATCATCCATACTTTGATTCAAAATGAATCCCCTAGTCTAGGACATAAGGAGAACAACTCTAGACATTCCCCTCAGGATCCATGCTTCCATCCAATTGAGCTTCCCAAGCGACCTGCCCATCAACCCCGAGCTCTTCCTCTAAACCGAGATTTGAAAATAAATATTATTTGTAGGGGATTAGCACTAAGCTCTGTAGGAAAATCCTCCCAAACTCGAACAAGGTTTAGAAAACATATAAAATATATCGGTCTCATTTTACAACTATCATATAGGAATTTTGAAAGAAAACAGTGACAATCATCCGATCTCAATTTTACGCAATACCAATATATATAATGAAGAAGTCAACCCAATTTCCAACAATAAACCATTCCAACATTAAACAATTTCAACCACATTTGTATCTGTATCTCAGGTATGCAGTAAGACTTCGCATGAATATACACATTGAGAATATCCTGGTCCACACACACACCCAATCCTCTCAAGGATACCCAACTTTAGGAAAGGCGTATACCGACGCATCAGCAGTGACGATCCAACCCAGAAATAGTATACTAATTCTCAGCCTCAATACCACGTGAGTGAACAGTGGTTTGGTCCTTACAAAGCACCAACCCCACTACGAGTGATTGGGAACCTTCAAACCCACTCGGAATAAGAAATGCATGTACTCACTCTACGATACTCGGTCAACTGTCACCCATGTTCATCCAAACACCCACACAAGAGATACAATGCTCAACCAATTTCTCAAATCACAAGTAAAAGCAAGAACCCCAAATTCTACATGTATTTTTCCAACATAACAATTCAAGAAAATAAGCAAGAGATCATCAAAAGATATAATTTTATTGTTCCAAATAAAGCACTAGAGTTATTGAATCAAGAGCAATGGAATATCAAGAGAAAAATCTCTATTTCTTGAAAAACAAGGGTTTTGAGATCAAAACAATGATTTTATGGCTATCAAACCATAACTTTATTCAAAACATGATAGGATTTGCAAGAACATCAAGAAACAATGATTTCATAACATATATCTAAGATTTAGAGTCAAAACACACACACACAAACACACACACACACACACACACACACACATAAATATATATAAAAGCCCTAGCCTCAATGAATAAGAGTGAGAAGAAACCCCTACCTTGCTTCCTTAGTGTTGTGTGAAAAATTGAAGATTTTGATCCAATCCAAGGTGAGAATCCCTTTCAATCTTGTGTTTCTCCCCTTCTTTCTTACTCTCCAAGGCTCTCTAGTGGTTAGAATTGATGAAATGGGGCTAAAAGGAGGCGTCCTTAGGTATTTATAGTGTAAAAATTGGAGAAAAACCCTAAAACTAATCGGGGCCATTTTTAGGGTAGCGTCTGAATGGTCATTGGGCGTCCGGAAGGTTCAAAGTCATGGTTTTTGATGAAAAATAAATTTTTTTGGGTAAGTAGTACCGTTCGGACGGTGTTTAGAGCGTCCAGACAGTGGTAACTTTCTGTCCCAACTTAAGGAGCAATTTTCACCTATGTAAAAGTCGATTCATGAAATTTTCGTGAAATACACTTTTGTAACCCTTGAAATTTAGTTTCTACTGTCCAAACATCAGCTCAATCGGAGTTCTAATTAAAAACTTATTACTAAAATACTAAGGTAGTGTCAAATTCTTTCCTACCCGAATTCTTTCTAAAATGCGTTTTAACTCCGAAATACTTTCTAACTTCTAATACACCACATATTGTCTCTCCCAAGGTTTCTTGATCTTCCGGATTCAATAGAAATCTTATCTTGACCTAAAAATGTTTAGAAACTTACCTAACAACCCTTCTCAAGCTTAAACGCCTTCGAAACTTAAACTTCACAATCAATTTACCTCCCTAGTATTTATTCCTACTGTTACAATCTATAGGGTTCATTCTTACGTCATTACATATATAAGAATTATTAAACAATTACATTGTTATATTAATCTAAACATGTGAGATTTTACATTATTATATAGAGATATGTGTATTATGTATGATGATATATAGTAAACAAACCAATGGGTCTTTGGTCCAATGGTATTCCTTATCTTGTAAAGGTTTTTCCTTATTGAGGTCAAGGGGTCAAGTCCCCCACCCCCTTCCCCCTCCCTAAAAAATATATATATATAGTAAACAAACATATTATTTCCCTTGTCTATGACAGAATATATGGCTAAAATTATGTATGACTTGTGCATTTGTGTTACTTTTATTATTTTTAATGCTTGTTTTCGAGTATCTATTCCCATGAAAATGTTTTTACTCTAAGTGTATTGATTGTGTAATTTTTCAAAGAATTATGTTACCTACATTAACTTAGAAATTCTTTATTATAGCAAAATACTTATTTTGGTCAAATTTCATTCTATTCCATTAAATAATAGTTATTCAAATATAAGAATAGAATGTGCATTCAATTGCAGGACTTAATCCCAAATAATTGTAAAACACATTGAAATGGTAATGTACATTCCATTTTATTCTCATGTCAATTCTATTCTTACCTAAAAGCATTAATACCACATACTAAATATAGCGTTAAAACACAAGAAATAATATAATAATCCATTCTTAATTAAGAGTAACTTTCTTGGATGGGTACTAAAATAATAATCTGTAATGTATGTGCATTATGACTATCTATATTAAATCCAAAATTTTATATTTTTTAAAATGTATGAAAGTATATATATATATATATTTTTAGCATACTCTTGAAAGAAAAGAAAAAGAAAATTGTTACATGATTGGTGAAACTCAATCCTTGTGTGCTTAGGCGTGCAACTAGATTTAACAATTTGGATAAGCGTGCATTAAACCCTAGACTCAGACATGAAATAATAATTTTACGTGTTGAAATAATAGCAAATTTTAGACCAAATCAAGATTAATATAATAATTGGCAAGAAATAGTATCTAGGCTCATAATTGAGTGGCAAAACTTTTATTTAAGCATTCTAAGTATTCAGTTTAGTATGTTAATCAGTATTATGGAAATTTATTAATAATAAATGTATCACTAGCAACATGGTTTATATTAGAATTTGAAAGAATTAAAGTCAGCTAATCTTGTGGAATCAATGAGACAGGTACTGAACATTTAATTATTGGCAATAAAATAATTTTAATATATAGAGATTAGCTCCCAAGGAAACAATTAAAATTGAATACTTACAGCCATTTCTGGAGACACATCTCCATCCCATTATTGTTAATAGAAATTTGCATCCAAAATAAAAGGGGACCATTGGATCAGTGGGTCCTATTTAAAAAAGTTGGTGGGACTCATTCATCCAATGATCCCCCTTCATTTGGGATGCAAATTTGGTATGCAGATTTGGGTTACATAATATTTTCCTCGCTAATATGGGTGTTCACGCCACTTTAAGGTAGAAATTATGGTATTTTATTTTTTTTACCCAATACTTTGAGGAAATTTTTTTTCTTGGTCTACCCTATTCAATTAAGTGTACTAATTCTACCTGAATTCCGTCCAAAATAATCAGATTGGAAGTCGGGTAGGAAATCGGGTGAATATATATTTTTTAGTTATTAATTTTTGAATTATTTGAACAATTTAATTAAGTAACATACACCAATTAACTAACACAATAAACCAATAACAGTAAAGAAAACACAATAAATTCGATAATACATAAACAATTACAATGAAACACAACATGAAAGACATAAACATCACATAAACATCAATACATCATATTTAAGAAAGTTATAAACATCAATAAAATATTACGGTTTCTTGTTGTGTTTTATTGTATGTATGTATATATATCTGTATGTGGGTAGGGTAGGGTATGAATACAGAAATTTTATAGGTATTTCGCATTCCTACCCGATTTTTTGCGGAATACCAAAAACTTTTTCGTTGGCCTGCCCGATTCTTTCGGGTAGGCGATCAATAGAGTCAGGTAAGGTAGGGTGGGGTGAAAATTTGCGAATAAGCAGAAATTTGAACACCTAATTATTAATGTCTGCCTGGGATTAAAATAAAAAAAGAAAAAGAAAAATAGTGGATATTAATGTAATTACAAATATCTCAAATCTAGGATTAATCGGGATAAAATATCAAAATATACAAAACAAAGTTACGAGATATATGTAAAAGGTCAAAGTCATCGCTACAACTTGATCGCTACCACATGCTAAAAGAAAATGAACAATGGACTTAAAGAATCGGGTCTTCTTTTTTCTTTTTTTCTTTTTTGTGAAATACTTAACCAAGAATATTTAGTGGTGGTGTCGCCACTAAATATTGGTGACCAACAATTAAAAAAAAAAATCGGTGCAATTCGAGAGTAAATGAAAGCTTTCGTAGTTCTCCAAAGACATTTTTTGTATGATGGAGGAGGACTGATTCTTCGATTTAATGACGGGCTCTGTCCAGTGCAAAAATGTCTAATATATAGGGTAACCCCGTCAGTTGTTTAATATTCAAGGATAATTATGATACTGATAAAAGTTATGGCCACAAATAACTCAAATGTCGTATAGTTTATAAGCGCTCACATTTATTGGCTTTACACGTTCCTTTGAAATTCAAAATTTAGCTTGACTGGTTACTTGTCCTTTGAACCATTCATCCATTTAGATCTGAATTTGGACCACTGATACAAGATTTTTACAATGCATATATTATCAACCAGAGGCCCCGTGCAAGTTCTTCCCAGTAAGTAGTACATGCAGAGCCAACTTATAAGAAAACTGGTAATATCCCGTGACTAAAGTCATTGTGCACTGAGCTATGATACTGGTACAGTTGGAGTGTATATATAATGAATGTGTGTGTATGCGTGCGTGTGTGTGTGTTGGAGGGGGGGGGGGGGGGAGTGTGTGTATATTTGTGCAGCTGTGTATTGTTGGGGGGGGGGGGGGGTGTTGGGTTTGTGAAATTTGAAGGGAGGGGGACGAGTGCTGGGTGTGTGAAATTTGAGAGAAAAAATATACCCCCAGAAATTGAAAATTTTAGCTATCTTATTATATAGATGGACCCAAACTTTTTTGTTTGTACAAGAAAAAGATACAAAGTAGATTGATTTGTCTTGGTCAGGTGTGTGTCTGTCGTTCTTGTTGTACTGGATTCGGATTGATTTATTTTTTGACCTTTTAAAAAGAAGTATAAATATACACAATACGACATCATTCAAAATTATTCTTCCCGTTTTTTGTAATGAATGAATGAATTTTTATATTTACGTTTTGCTAATTGATTCTTTTCGATTGATAGTACAACTTATTCATTCAATTTTGCTTGTGCATGTAGGAGTTTTAATTATAATTTTTTTTTTTTTGCAAAAAATAATTATTGTGTGTATCTTTAATAATATTCAATAACTAGCACATCATTAGGAAAAGAATTCTCATCTATTTATATAATTTAATATTTCGATTGAAATGCCAGTTTGTTTATAAAACTTCTTTACGAATTTTATTGCCGAAAATAAATTCTTTTACCATGTTCTAAAAAACTTCTTGTTTATTAAATTCTTTTACCATGTTCTAAACAATTTCAATATTTGAGATAATATTTTTTCAAACTCGCATAGTCTGATAATTCTCATTTTTAAAACTAAAAAAGAAAATAAAAAATTGATATAATTCAAACTCTTCAATGTACTGCAAGTGAGATAGAGCTGGAAGCATAGACTTCTGGGGTTTTTTTTTTTTTAATTGTTAATCGGATATTTTTTATTTGTGTTGATGTGCCTTTTGGACTTGTCAGTAGTATTAAAAGATGATGGATAGACATTAAAGAAAAATTCAAGACAGTCTTTAAAAGTCAGGGTTGATATTTCTTTGGGCCTTCTGAATCGAAAGTTTGGGCCAGAATCCAACTAATTCCATAACTATATGGTGGGCCTTTCATTAAGTAGACCAAACTACACTTCATCCCAAACTTTGGTATGTATTTTATTGTGAAAATTGGAAGTGAGTTCCCCTAGATGTATTTGTTTGGAGATGAGTCCGGCAATGAAACTTATAAAGGACTAAGTCCATGTTTAAAATTATATGTAATGACTTAAGTCCACTTTTTTTTTTTATCTCAAAAATACCCTTCCTTGAAAGGAAGTTAAATTAATGTCCTATTTTGGAAATTGTTATCCCTTAATTCAAGGTCAATTAAAATATGCCAATAAAATCTCCATCATAAATTTAAAATTCAAATTCAAAGATCTCTCTCTCTCTCTCTCTCTCTCTCTCTCTCTCTCTCTCTCTATATATATATATATATATATATATATATCAAATTCAAAGCGCTCTCTCTCCCTCTCTATATATATATAAAATCTCCATCATAAATTTAAAATTCAAATTCAAAACTCTCTCTCTCTCTCTCTCTCTATATATATATATATATATATATCAAATTCAAAACTCTTTCTCTCTCCCCCTCTCTCTCTCTCTATATATATATATATATATCAAATTCATGTTACTATTTTTTTTATTATGTTACTGTTCATGTTACTATTTTTGTTGAGTATGTTACTGTTCATGTTCCTATTATTTTGAGCATGTTATTGTTTTTGTTGAGCATGTTACTACTATTATTTTACTAAATATTAATATTCAATATTACTATTTGTTTTGTTTTTGAATATTACTATTTTTTGTGTTTGAATGGTACTATTTTTTGCGTTTGAATTTGAGAGAAATAATTATTGTTAAGTATGTTACAATTTTTGTTGAACATGTTACTGTTGTTATTTTTTAAAAATATTAATATTGAATGTTTCAATTTTTTTTTATGTTTAAATGTTACTATTTTTTTGTGTTTAAATGTATTATTTTTTGTATCCAAATCATAACTTTTTTTGTATTTGAATGTTACTATTTTTTATTTTTAATGTTACTATATATATATACCTAACCTATATATGGATATAGATAGATAAGAGAGAGGCAAAATTTTAATGTTAGTCAAACTCTTAACCTATATATGGATATAGATAGATATGAGAGAGGCAAAATTTTAATGTTAGTCAAACTCTTAACCTATATATGAATATAGATAGATATGAGAGAGAAAAGATTTTAATGTTAATCAAACTCCTAAGATTTAGGAGTTTTTAATTTTTAGTTTTATTTCACTTCTAAAGGGAAGGGATAGTATGGTAAAATTGACAAAAAACGGACTTCATCACAAATAAGTTTTCTTGACGGACTTAAGTCCAAACAAGTCCATATAGGGGGACCGGCCTCCAAATTTCCCTATTTTATTTTGGGTCCTTTGAAAGCTGGTACTTTTTGTAAATTTATTTTGACTTAAGTACACTCAAAAAACTTGTGTAAGAATAAGTCTATTTTAATTTCTATTATCCAAAATACCCTCAATAATTATATTTAATCAAAACTTGTTTGAAAAAACTAACAACTCCTAAATTGGGAATTGTATTAATATTAACAACTCATAACTTGGAAATTGTGATAGCATTAAAATTCTGTTTATATATATATAGTAACATTAAACAGTAACACGCTCAAAAAAAAAATAATAACATCAAACAGTAACATGCTCAAATCTTAAAGCTTTTTGGAAAAAAATAAAAAAGAAAAATCGTGGATATTAATGCAATTACAAATATCTGGCAAAACAAAGTTGCAAGAAATATAATAAGATCAACAGTCATTGCCACAACTTGCGATATTGTGATATAAAATCCGTTAGACTAAATTTTTTTACTTTATTTCATTTTACTTTTTTTGTTGTGTGTGTGTGTGGGGGGGGGGGGGGGGAGGAGGGAGAGAAAAGGATAGCAAACTGGAAAAAAAAATAGTGTGAGAATATGAGACAGAGAGAGAAATATCAATATATTTATAAGAGATATTTTTTACTGGACAAATATACTCTTATGGACAAGTCCTGTAATGTATTTCTTTCGAAATAAACTAATAAGCCTGAATGGAAAGACTGGATGAAACTCTACCAAAATGTAAATTACGTTTCGTTTTATATTTGGCTTTTTGCATCCTCAAGTGGTCTATTGGAAAACATTTCTATTATTCCTTTGCTAAACTTAAAGTTTTTTCCATTTTCTTTTCCTTGGTTTTTTATGGGCCATTTGCTCAGGTAGTAGCAAAGGGGTTTTGAATGAGAGGAGGTCGTAGGTAGTATGTTCAAGTATTACCTTGGAGAGGAAAGTGACAATTAAATACTTCAGTTGATATTCAGTTGCTTAAATATGGTTTTTTTTCATTAGATCATGAGATGACACATGAAAAGAGTTACTATTGATGGGTTAGGCCCAATGACCTAACTCATGTTATAAGTTCAGCCTGAATAAAAAATCTAACTAGACAAAATCCAATGAGTCCAGCCCAAAAGTGGTCCACGCTTTATCAAGTTCGTCAGGGTTTGAGAGGCTATATCACCAAGGGAGTAGGTAGAGTCATCACAAGAGCCTCATCTAAGTCACCTTGGAGTAAGCGCCATCTCAAGAGCCTCATCCAAGCTACATTGGAGTAAGGGTCATCCATGAGTCTTATCCACACCGCCTTGGAAAAAGTCAACCACCACGTCATCCTTTGACCGGATCTTATGGGGAGCGCCGTAACTGCCTCATCCGTTGAGAAGATGACGTCAGCTCCACCAAATTAGCTTTTTAGTTACTGATAAGCCGCCTCAATCTGTTAGGAGACGACTATAAATTGTAAGCCTCGCCAATATTTGGGGGACATCACACACAATCGAGCATATCTGCTATCACTCTCCCCTGTCTCTCATAACTTGTATCTCCTTGCTCTCCCTACACTCCTCGAAGTAATAAAATACCCAGGCGACCCTAGTCATTCATAGTGGACGTAGGTCAAGTTGACCAAACTACTCTACATCTTTGTCTTGCTTGTATTACTCTCTTACTTCTTAATTACTAATCACTTGATAGGTGGTGCATAATACCAATTTGTGCATCATCAACTATATTTGAATTACTTCAATTCATTCTATTATTTCTATAATTAGTGGTCACAAATAACTCAAATATGAAAATGTATGATTAATTAAGAAATAAATTCTAATATAATATCAAAAATTACTTTTCACTACCATGGTTATTCTTAAATATACAACGCAATTAGTAGTGTCGCCCCTAAAGTTTGGACATTTTGGTAGTAGTTGGAGCCCCTTCATGAAGTTAAAGAGCCGGTTGTCCTCTTTTGTCATATTAGAAGTATTTTGAAAGAGTTTATGAAAGATAACCTCCATTACTCGTATAATTCACCCCTTTTCCATATATTTTTATTTTACTTGAGGGTAGATCATTCATAGTTAATTTATGTATGATCTATTTTGTTAAAACGGGTCCCCTAATTATACACAATAATCGATCTACATTTATGTGAAAGTAAAAAAAAAAAATTATTGAAAATGATCTCCCCTACATACATACCAAATTATTCATGTATTTATAATATTGTATCACTGCCATTAAATATTATTGCATATTGATGGGTCAGGCCCAAAAGGTCCGAATCCATGTTGAAGCCCAATTGTGATCAGAGATCCAAACTCATGAAGACCCAGCAGGCCCAATGAAGCCCAAAGTGCAAAGACCCACCAAGGCTAAATCCAGAGTCCAAACCATCGGGGGTCCTCCTCCAAAGGAATTGGAATGCAAAGGAGAAAGATGTGGCGCACGGAGAAACCCTACCTAATTAGGAAACCCCTCCCTCACGTCACCACCTCACCTCAAAACCCTAGCTCTATAAAATGTAAAGCCCTCTCACCATCTAGGGCACGCCTCCCAAAAATACCTCATCTTCTACCCTTGCACAACACTGTCGTTCCTTTTCCCTAAAAGCTCTGTAGCTCCGGTGACGATTATTCATCTATAAATAACACAAAAGGCCATCGTTGCCATAAAAAGTGGACGTAGGCCAAGGCCGAACCACTATAAATCTCTGTTTTACTCCTTTATTTGCTATTTTTGGTATTGATTGTTTGTTTACTGCATTTTTATATTATTTACTTGACTGTGGTGCACAAAAACCAATTTGTGCATCATCAGTTTGGCGCCGTCTGTGGGAATCGACAGAATTCTCATTCCTAAACACAATCCATTTTTACTGAGATAATGACGATCACTACCAGATCCATGAACCAGCATGAGGACAATCCTCCACGAGAGGAGGAGGTTCCTCCACCTGCCAACCATGTGCCGAATGCTCCAGCTCCAAATCCTCAACAAATGTTAGAGACCATGCAGCAGCTGGTGGCCCAAAACCAACAGATGCTACAACTTATGCTCGCCGGACGAGGAGGGGCACAACTTGTCGGAGCACAACTCGGCGGAGCACAGCTTGGAGGAGCCCCATGTCCCTGGGGTCAAGGAGCTCCACGCCCTGCTGCTCCTCATCTTGGCGCCCCCGTAGGGCTGGGCGCCCCCTTTGGAGTCCCCCTGGGTGCCCTACACAGGGAGGCTCTACACAAGGAGGCTCATCATGAAGGACCTCCACCCCCTCCCCCTGCTTCCCATGGTGAGGACACTCCTCTCCAAGAGGACGAGGGCGAAAACCAAAGCGTGGAGCATGGGAGTCACTTTCATGATCATCCCAGAGGAGCCCCCAACCTTTGGGATGAGAAAATCAAGGAAGTGCAAAACCAGCTAGGTGACGTCTTCAATGCCATGAAGGCGCAAGGGTCAGAAACAGTGGACTATCTTGTACGGCGAACAGACACTCCTTTCAAGCCTGACGTGGCAAACTACCCTCTTCCCCAAAAGTTCAAAATGCCTTCTGTTGAGGTCTTTGATGGAACAAAAACAAAGGACCCACTAGACCATCTCGACACCTACAAAACTCTGATGCAGTTGCACAACGTCCCAGACGAAATCATGTGCAGGGCGTTCCCGACCACATTAAAGGGGTCCGCCCGACAATGGTTTGCTAAGCTCTCCCCTGCATCCATTGCCTCCTTTGCTGAGCTAAGCAGGTCATTCGTGTCCCATTTCATCGGAGGGCGTCGCCACCAGAAGCCAGTCACCCACCTGCTTAGCATAAAGCAGGACCGTGAGGAGAGCCTGAGGAGCTACCTCACTCGATTTAACGAGGGGGTACTTGAGGTTGATGAGCTCGACGACAAAGTGACGATGACCGCCTTCCTGGGAGGTCTCCGTTCATCAAGCTTCCTCTTCTCAGTGATGAAGCGCCCACCAAAGAGCATGCCAGAGCTGCTAGCAAAAGCCCAGAAATATATAAACGTGGAGGACATCACAAGGGCCAGGCGAGGTGAGTCCTCCAGATCTGGAGACAAGAGGAAGGAAAGAGAGAGGGACGACAAGAAGGAGACTAGCAACAAACACAGTAGAACAGAGAAGGTTCCCGTCAGAGACCGGTTAGGTCCAGCCCCTCAGAGGGATCGACAAGCCTTCACACCCCTCAATGCCGATCTCGGGCACATCCTATTCCAAATCCAGGATGACCCCGCAGTGAAGTGGCCAGGGAAGATGAAGTCTCCTCCCAATCGCAGAAATCCTAACAAGCATTGCCGCTTCCACCGCGACCATGGGCAAGACACCGACGACTGCTATGAACTCAAAAGGCAAATTGAGGATCTTATTCAACGTGGCCACCTACGCCATTATGTTGCTGGTAGAGGACAGGCGCCGCCGCCACCCCATAACCAGGAAGAGCAACATCCCGTTGAGGAAATTCACACCATCTCGGGAGGATTAGCAGGAGGTGGAGAGTCCCTCTCTGCCATGAAGGCCCACGCTAGGAAGGCAAGGCACCTTGACGAAGGGCGCCCGTCCAAAGCGCCCAGGCAAGGCACCAATGAGGTTATATCTTTCTCAGATAAGGACCTAGAAGGAATTCAGCATCCCCATGACGACCCCCTGGTACTCACCATGACGGTTGCCAATTTCCAAGTGCGCAAAATCCTAGTGGACAGCGGCAGCTCTGCCGATATCCTATTTGCAGAAGCTTTTGACAAGCTCAACCTGGGCAGGGAGAGACTGCAGTCCATCAGATCTCCCCTCATTGGGTTCTCGGGGGAGAAGGTGTACCCCCTAGGGTCCATCACCCTACCAGTCACAGTCGGAGCAGCGCCCCGAAGCTCCTCAGTCATGGTCAACTTTCTGGTAATAGACTGTCCATCAGCTTATAACATCATATTAGGGCGACCTGCTCTCAACACATTAAGAGCCGTGCCCTCCACCTACCACCTCATCCTCCGATTTCCAACCCCTAACGGTGTTGGAGAGGTCAGAGGAGACCAGGTAGCAGCTAGGGAATGCTATGTCTCCTCCATGAAGACCAGGAAGCCACAAGAAGCTTTGCACGTTGAAATCCTGGACCCGAGGGATGACTCTACTATAGAAAGAGGAGAACGGGTGGAGGAGCTCACCCCCGTGGTTCTGGATGAAGATCACCCAGACAGAAGAGTATACGTTGGCTCTTCCCTTTCTGAAGATCTGGTTGGCCCGCTGATAGATTTTTTGAAAAGTAACATGGACGTCTTTGCATGGTCACATGCAGACCTTGAGGGCATCGACCCAGAAGTGGTCACACACCGACTCAATGTTAACCCACGCCACAAGCCTATTCGCCAAAAGCTAAGGGGCACCTCCACTGAAAGGGCCCAAGCTATGGACAAAGAGGTGGGGAAGCTATTAGACAACGGGGCCGTCAGGGAAGTAGCATATCCTGAATGGCTCTCCAACGTGGTGATGGTCACTAAGACTAATGGGAAGTGGCGCCTTTACGTCGACTTCTCAGAACTTAACAAGGCATGCCCAAAAGACAGCTACCCGTTACCACGGATCGATCTCCTCATCGACGCAACCGCGGGGCATGAGTTGCTCACTTTCCTGGATGCATACTCTGGGTATAACCAGATTAGCATGTACCCCTCAGACCAGGAGAAGACATCATTTATTACTCCAAAGGGGACCTACTACTACAGGGTCATGCCATTTGGACTAAAAAACGCAGGAGCAACCTACCAACGGTTGGTGAACAAGATGTTCGAGTCTCAAATTGGGCGAACGATGGAAGTATACGTGGATGATATGTTGGTGAAAAGTCTCGTAGCAATTGACCACATCGATCACCTCCAGAAAACCTTCAATGTCCTGAAGTCCTACCACATGAAGCTCAATCCTGAGAAGTGCGCCTTTGGCGTGGGGTCAGGAAAATTTCTAGGCTTTATAGTCAATCAAAGAGGAATCGAGGCAAACCCCGATAAGATCAAGGCTATCCTCGACATGAAGTCCCCCTCCTCAACTAAGGAGCTCCAACGCCTCAATGGGAGAATCGCAGCACTCAATAGGTTCGTCTCCAAATCTGCAGACAAATGTCTCCCATTCTTCAAGATTCTCCGAAAAGCCTTCGAGTGGGGACAGGAGGCAGAGGAAGCCTTCCAAAGGCTCAAGGCCTACTTAGCTAGACCACCCCTCCTTTCGCATGCCGCTCCAGGAGAAATCCTGTATTTATACTTGTCTGCCTCCTCATCGGCAGTGAGCTCAGTTCTTGTCAGAAACAGTGATGGAGTGCAAAAACCTATCTACTATGTGAGCAGAGCATACAGGGGGGCAGAAGTCAGATATTCTGTACTTGAGAAACTAGCGCTCGCCTTGATCTCAGCGGCAAGGCGCCTACGACACTACTTTCAAAGCCACAACATTGTTGTTATTACAGACCAACCTCTAAAAAAGGTCTTGGGAAAGCCAGACGTATCCGAAAGGCTCCTTAAATGGGCAGTGAAACTTGGCGAATTTGACATTCAATATCAGCCAAGGGCGGCCATCAAAGCACAAGCAGTAGCGGATTTCATTGCTGACTTCACTCCAGCAGAAAAGGAGAGCAACGGGCTTTTCACCTCGCCTGCTCAGTCACCCTCAGGCGCCCAGACCCCCTTGGGAGCGAGAGGAGGCGCCCAGACCCCCCCGGGAGCTGAAGTAGGCGCCCAGACCCCCTCAGGAGCGAGAGGTGGCGCCCAGACCCCCTCAGGAGCGAGAGGTGGCGCCCAGACCCCCTCAGGAGCGAGAGATGGCGCCCAGACCCCCTCAGGAGCGAGAGATGGCGCCCAGACCCCCTCAGGAGCGAGAGGTGGCGCCCAGACCCCCTCGGGAGATGAAGTAGGCGCCTAGACCCCCTCAGGAGCGAGAGTAGGCGCCCAGACCCCCTCAGGAGCGAGAGATGGCGCCCAGACCCCCTCAGGAGCGAGAGATGGCGCCCAGACCCCCTCAGGAGCGAGAGGTGGCACCCAGACCCCCTCGGGAGATGAAGTAGGCGCCCAGACCCCCTCCGGAGTTGGCACCCCCTCTGAAGTTGGAGCTTCCATGCACTCCTCTCCACCACTATGGAGACTCTACATCGATGGCTCCTCGACCAGTGGAGGAGGAGGAGCAGGCCTTATTCTAATTAGTCCGGACGGAACCCTCTTAAAGTATGCAGTAAAGCTTCACTTCTTCGCCTCCAACAATGAGGCAGAATACGAAGCCCTTCTCTCTGGCCTAAGGTTGGCAATAGAAATGGAAGCCCAACACCTTCTTTCTTATAGTGACTCTCAGCTGATAGTCAATCAAGTGAAGGGAGAATTTTAGGCAAAGGGTGCCAAGATGCAAGAGTACCTCGCCATAGTAAAAGCTTTGACCGCTAAGTTCCAGTACTTCCAAATCTGCCATGTCCCAAGGGAAGACAACATGACGGCAGACGCTCTCGCCAGGCTCGCCTCATCTTCCGAAGCCCCTCCAGGACCATCATTCATCGGTCATCAGTTTGAACCAAGCAAGTTGGACGTGGGGGTCACCGACATCAACTGTGCGTCCACTGAATCAAACTGGATGACCCCGATAAGGGCATACCTTCAAGAAGGAACATTACCAGACAATCCCCTCGAGGCCAGGAAGACTAGGATGAGAGCCTCCAAATTCACTATCTTACAAAACGTCCTATACAAGAAAGGCTACTCATTGCCTTTGCTGCGGTGCCTTTCACCTGAGGAAGCTGACTACACCTTGAGGGAGATCCATGAAGGAATTTGTGGGAATCACTCTGGAGGACACTCCCTTGCCAACAAGACGCTCAGACAGGGCTACTTTTGGCCTACCATGGTGAGGGACGCCCAGGAGTTCACTAAGAAGTGTGACAAGTGCCAGCGCTTTGCCACTGTGTCTAGGCTGCCGCCAGAAGAACTCACGGTCATCACAAGTCTGTGGCCTTTCTCCAAATGGGGCATCGACATCCTAGGGCCCCTACCTCTCAGTAGAGGACAGTGCAAATTTGTAGTGGTAGCAATTGACTACTTCACCAAGTGGGCAGAGGCCGAACCCTTAGCAAAAATAATAGACGTGAAGGTAAAAGACTTTATCTGGAAGAACCTTGTCTGTCGCTTCGGGATACCCCATGCCATTGTTAGTGACAACGCCAAGCAGTTCGATAATAAGCTCCTCAACTCTTTCTGCTCCGACCTTCAGATAAAACAACCCCATTCCAGCCCAGCACATCCACAAGCAAATGGGCAAGCGGAAGTCATGGTGAGAACAGTGCTACGCAACCTAAAGACAAGGCTCGAAAGAGCGAAGGGTCTTTGGGTTGATGAGCTCCCAGGTGTACTATGGGCCTACAGAACCACACCAAGGGCTCCAACTGGGGAAACCCCATTTTCTCTAGCCTTTGGGGCTGAGGCAGTCATCCCTGTGGAGATCGGGGTGCATTCTCTAAGGGTCCAACACCACGACCCCGCCACCAACGAAGAAAAACTTCGCATCAACCTTGACTTGATAGAAGAGGCAAGGGAAATGGCGGTGGTCCGCAACGCCGAGTACAAGCGCCGCATGGCGAAGTTCTACAACTCAAGGGTGAAGCATCGTTCCTTCCAACCGGGGGACTTGGTCCTCAAGAAAGTGATCATCGCCACAAAAGATGCACGCGAGGGGAAGCTATGACCAAATTGGGAAGGACCCTACCTCATAACAGAGGTAGTAAGGCCAGACACCTACAAGATCCAAGATGCTGAGGGAAAAGTTTTGCTCCATCCATGGAATGCGGAGCACTTGAAAAGGTATTACCAGTGACACATTGAGAGCACCAAAGTAGTAGAAGTTGGGGATTTGATTTTATTTTCTACTCGTTCTAGGGTCATACCCCAATGTTCAGTGTACCTTTTGGGAATCATTACCCAATATTGCTTTATATAAGCAGTAGATAAATAAAATTTTCCATGATTTACTCCAAAAATGATCTTTACATTTCATTTCAAATGAGTATCAGTACAAAAACAAGGCTACATATTGCCTTTCCTAAAAGCAAAAATCACCAAAAGTCCCTAACACTCTAACTGCTCTCATGATCGTCCTCCACCTCCTCCTGGCCACCTTCCGCATCATCCTCGTCTTCACCAGATCCTCCCTCATCTTCATCAAACTCCCCAGGCAAGAAACCTGAAACATCAATATCAGGATGGGCGGCAGAAATCCTCCCTCGGAGCTCATCATAACCATCGATGAAGGCATCCGCAAGGCCATTCGCCAAGTCCCTCTCAGCTGTTGCAGCCTTCTCTTCAGCCTGCGAAGCTCTCTCGTGAACCACCTTCAACTCTGCCTCCAAAGCTGCCTCTCTGAGCACGACCCTCTCGCGGGTCACTGAAAGCTCAGCCTCACTGAAAGCTCAGCCTCCCTAAGCGCGTCCCTCCTACAGGTCGCCAAAAGCTCAGCCTCGAGCTTAGTTGCCCTCTCGCGGGCCACGACTAGCTCATCTTCTCTGAGCGCATCCTCCTCGCGGGATGCCAAAAGCTTGGACTCAAGTCTGGATACCTTCTCATAGGCCAGCGCAAGCTCACTCTTAGAAACCCCGTCAGCAGCTTCAAGCTCAGCAATCTTCCCCTGAGCGGCAAGAAGTTCCTCTTGGACGGCGACATGTTCCTGCCTCAGGGTACCATGGGCATAGGCTCTCGAAGACAGGCAGAGAGACATAGTCGAGACCTGAATTAAATAAAAGATAAAGGTATGATAAAAATGAGAAAGGACGAAAGAAAAGGGAATAACAAACCCTTACCTGAGCCAGACCCTCCAAGTACATGTTGACGACCCTCTCGGTGCTCAAAGTGTTCATCTGGTTAACCTCAGGGATATATACAAACCTCCCAAGCCTTTCTCTAATAACTGCCGGGTTGCCCAGCATGGGGCGAGACCAAAAAGGTGCCTCTGCAGAAGTTCCCACGGGAGGAGAAGACAGAGGAGAAGTGCCCGGTGAGGAAGTCTTTGGAGTAGCAGCAACCGGAGGGGGCACCGGATGAAGGCACGCCTGAGGATCTGACGAATGAGATGCTTGAGACGTGTCAGCGTCGCCCATCGCCGAAATCACTTGGGGGGCATCATTTATCCTTGCCACCTTGGAAGGAGGAGGACTCCTGCTGGAGAGGCGAGACCCAATCACTCCTTTATATATAGCTGAAAAGAAAATGCAGTGTTAGACTCACGAGACACCAAGTAAAATAAAAGGGCATTCAAGAATCAACTCACCCTTCCTCTTTGAAGAGGAGCCACCAGACTGTAAGGAGGGAGCAGTGGCCTTAGCACGAATCGGAGGAGGGCCTTTGACCCCACCATCTTTGAGCAAGAGATCCCCTAAGTCTCTCGTAGAATGAGTTCTCACGGCTTCCAGCTTCCGCTCTTGATCCTTAGTAAGCACGGGACAACCTGCAAGGAACCTGGTGGGTACACAATCTACAAGGAATGAGCCAAGAGAAGATTGAGTATATGGGACATACCAATTTTCTTTGGGACAATCCACTGGGATGGAACCAAGGCTCTATCAATGACCGAAGCCCACTCCCCGCCAACAAATATAAAATGAGACCTCCAACTTTGACAATTGGAGGACAACCCGGTGATCAACTTGCCTCCCCTCGGAGAGAAATAGTACCAGCCCCGGTTGGGAGCAGGAGTCTCATTCAGGTGATAAGCGGCATTAAACTCAGTAGCAGAAGCATCTTCGTGGTGCACTCTCTTCCACAGTTCCAGAAAGGCTAGTAAGATTTTCCAACCATTTGGAGCCAGCCGGCCAGGTGTCAGAGAAAAGTAATTTAAGATATCACAAATAGAATGAGAAATTGGGAACCTAAGCCCGGCCTCGAGCATCTCCTCATAAACGACAATGTCACCAGAGGAGTCGTCACTCGCAAGCTCACCTCTCTCAGCCCGACGACACAACACAGTCGGAGGAATATGATAAACAGAAATAATCCTAGAGATATCATCATCAGTATCAAGGGAGCTAGAAAGACCACCTACCTTGGAAGCATCCTCATCAAGAGCAATTTTACTTTTATGCTTTCGGGAGCGAAGGTGCAAGGAGGTGTCGGACCCCCTCTGACCGCCTAACGGAGAAAGCCCAGCACCTGGAGTGGTGTCTGACCCCCTCTGATCGCCTAATGGAGAAAGCCCAGTACCTAAAATGGTGTCTGATCCCCTCTGATCACCTAACGGAGAAAACCCAGCAGGTGGGGAGTTGTCTGGCCCCCTCTGCTCGCCAAATGGGGTAAACCCAGAAGCATTATCGGCAGCAAGGACAGTCTGAACACCCGCGGAGTAGGCGACAGCAGAGCCCGGTACTGGTTCGCCCACAGCGCAGGCAGCGGTGGTGCCCAGGTCGCCCACAGCACGGGAAGCAGCGCCTGAACCCCCCTGCGCGCCTGCACCCTCCTGCTCGCCCAGCCTTTGCGCGCCTGAACCCTCCTGCGCGCCTGCGCCCTCCTGCTCGCCCAGCCTTTGTGCGCCTGAACCCTCCTGCGCACCTGCGCCCTCCTGCTCGCCTAGCCCCTGCGCGCCTAGACCCCCCTGCACGCCTGAACCTTGCACGCCTGGACCTCCCTGCACGCCTGGATCCCCCAGCCCGCCTACCTGCTGATCGGTGCACCCAATGGCCATTAAATCCCGCCTGACCGAAACCTGGGCAGCAAGCACTCCTCCCTCTCTCCAATCGCCTGCTCCTCCATCGTGCCCAGCTGTCCCGCACGCAACACCGGCGCCCAATGGTGTCGGTTCTACCACATCGGCGCCTAGCTCCCCCACTTCTCCTTCATTTGCCATGGATTCCTGTGTAACTCAAGGAACTCTCTCAAAAGCTCAAGGAAATTTTTGAAGGTTTTTGGAAGAAAGCCTTGCCTCTCTCAAGAGCTCTTTAGGAAATAAGAAAAAAAATATGGGAATCCTATATTTATAAACCTAGGGTTTTCAAAAAAGGAAAAAGCCCCAAATTGAAAAAACAAGGGCTCTCTTAAAAATCCAAGTAAAAAGTAGAAGAGGCTTGAGGTGTTCAGCAGGTCAATCCCCGAGTTGAAGCGTAACATGGGCATGGCGGGAAGGAAGAGCCTTCATAAGCCAGAGTTCAAATTCTACTAAATGCCCCCTTTTTTCAGGTTTCCTCGAACACGGGGCATTGGGGGGCAAATGATGGGTCAGGCCCAAAAGGTCCGAATCCATGTTGAAGCCCAATTGTGATCAAAGATCCAAACTCATGAAGACCCAGCAGGCCCAATGAAGCCCAAAGTGCAAAGACCCACCAAGGCTAAATCCAGAGTCCAAACCATCGGGGGCCCTCCTCCAAAGGAATTGGAATGCAAAGGAGAAAGATGCGGCGCACGGAGAAACCCTACCTAATTAGGAAACCCCTCCCTCACATCACCACCTCACCTCAAAACCCTAGCTCTATAAAATGTAAAGCCCTCTCACCATCTAGGGCACGCCTCCCAAAAATACCTCATCTCCTACCCTTGCACAACACTGTCGTTCCTTTTCCCTAAAAGCTCTGTAGCTCCGGTGACGATTATTCATCTATAAATAACACAAAAGGCCATCGTTGCCATAAAAAGTGGACGTAGGCCAAGGCCGAACCACTATAAATCTCTGTTTTACTCATTTATTTGCCATTTTTGGTATTGATTGTTTGTTTACTGCATTTTATATTATTTACTTGACTGTGGTGCACGAAAACCAATTTGTGCATCATCACATATCACTGACATTAAAAGTTATCTCAAAGTCTCACACTACTGCGATATATTTTTTTTTTTGTGTGTGAAGAACACACTATTTCGATACTGATTGCTAGGGATGTCCATGGGCTGGGCTGGGCTGGGCTAGGACCGTGAATTTTTTTTTCGGGTCGGGACTAGGTAGTATAAGCCCAAACTCTTACTCAAGTGAGTTATCAGGTAGGCTGGGCCAGGCTTCGGGTAGGAATAGGCTACCCGCAGCCCAACCTGTGAGCCTGTTGGGATGGCCTATGGCCGAGTTCGCTTGGCGGGCCTGCTCACGGACTTTTTTATATACAACTTTAGTTAAAAATAATGAATATTTTTGTAACTTAATATTTGTGTAAATTATATTTTTGAATCAAAAATAAAGTTAAAATGGATAAAAATAAAATAATGAATAATTTTATTTTTAATTAGGGGATGAACTACATCCAATAGAATGAATACATCCCAACTAGGTTGAAACTTACTCACTTATCTATCATTTGCATTACTCCAACTTTTAAAACTTGTATGCTTAATACATGGAAAATAAAATAATACATTATTTATAGTATCTAAATTTTTAAAACTTCAAATTCCGACATTAGGAGACTTATTTCAAAGTTTCAAATTTAATGGTCTAAAAGTATAACTTTTTTCACATGAAGGGTGGGCAAGCTATGTGGGCGAGTTGGGCTTGGCGGGCAGGCTTGACAGGCGGGCTCTTGGGCCGGGCTTCGGGCCAGGTAATGAGTTTGGGGGCAAAACCAAGCCCTCTTTTTAAGGATATTGGGCTCGAGCTCGGGCGGGCCAACTATCGAGTCTATCGGGTTTCAGACCTATTTTTTCGGGCCGAATAATAGGACCCGTGGGTAACCCGGCCCATAGACATCCCTACTGATTGCACAGAAAAAAGTTAATGCAGTTCAGGTCGGCTCAAGACAGTTTTAGATAGTTAATTTTAGATGAGATTTTATTAATTTTAATTTTAAAAAAAATTGAAAAAGCGATAGTTACATTTGTTGTTAATAATACTCTTCAAGTAATGCATTACGTGTTGCGTTTTCATCTGTTTGTATAATTCTTTTAAACCTCTAATTCCAAACACAAATTTAATCTATCAATATCAAGAAAAAAAAAAACCTTTCACATTTCAGTGTACATTCGACATCATCTGTTAAACTATAATTTGTGCTTAAAAAGCTGTAATGACTTTTTGTTTGTCTAGGTTTACATTTGTTTTTTACTCCTTACATTTTTATGGGATCTTCTTTTGTGTGGCTTAGCTTGTTAGAATATCTCCAACAATATTCTCTATTTTAGAGAGTATTTTTTCTAAAATAAAGAGTATCTTTAATGAAAAATTATAATAGATTAAATTTTGACACATCATTCCAATATGATTCTCTATTCCAATAATAACATTATTTTTTTAAAGTGAGATCTAAACTCATTGCTTTGATGATCTAATGGTAGACCAGACTTAATGTAGTTTATGTGAACCTTGGCTCTTCGTTCGTGGTGTCCTTCATTCTTCACGGGGTTGGTGGTTTGACCTAAATGGGCTTGCAATTATGAAAAATGGGTAGGTGACCTTGTACCTAAATGTGGTTGCAATTATGGAAAATCTCTCGTGATCTCATTGATGTTTTCTTAGACAGGAGTTTGAAACATCACAGCTAATTTGTTTTCAAACATTGAAAAATATCAACAAAACACATTCTCTAGAAAAAGTATTACAATATGTTCTTTCCTCTTACTGCGTTATTGTGGCTGCGGGCTACCTCAGCTCAAGTTTATGTAGAAATTCATACTAAGAAGAAAATAAAATAAGAAAAGGAAAAGAAATTAAATAAGAAGGAACACAAATGATATACTTTGTTCACTATAATGTACAATGCGCCTAGTCCACGGACTTAAATATCCGATGAGCTATATCGATGTATTTGATGGTGTTGTTTACACGGTTGTGTAACAGAGCTCAGGGCTCAAAAAAAAAGAAATGTATTGGACATTTGTAGTTGATGAATATGGAGTTTATTGGAATACCCAATCAGAGCTATTAGGCTCTCGGTAGTTAAATAATCGATAGAAAGACTAGTAATCAAGAATCAAACTGATAAACAGGTAATTTATAGAGTGGTTCACCAACTCAGAATATTAGGTAGTCCACGCTAATAGCGTCTCTTGCTCCTGAGAATCTTTTGTATTACTTGAGGAAGACGATTACAAAGCTATCGAGGGTTATTTTATACAAAGTGAGGGGGTTGATCCCTGTTTGTAGCGTGTAGGAGCATGGTTCTTACGCAACCAACGTGAACCCTTTAAGGTTGTTACGACCTATGTGATGAAATATTTGGCCATTGGAGGCTATATTCTTTAGGCGTGACGTGACTCTCTAGAAGGTGCAGGCTATCGCTGTCGTAATGTGTTGGTGCACCCTCCCGAGCTTAGGAAACATGATATGGGGGTTTGAGCTGGGGTCACGAGCTAGGCAACTAGGGATTAAGAGCTCCTTCACCCGGCCTTAGTTGTCTCGAATTAGAACCCCAGATTCTGTCATCGTCATGTGGGCCCCCAAATAGGGTGGGCATGTCTCCGAGTTACTTTTGGGTCGAGTTTAACCTTGAATTATTTTTGTTATCATCAGTATTATTGATTTGATAAATAATCATATGAGGCTCAATTCTATTTACAAGGATGATAATTATAGAGATAAAAATAAATATTACAAATGTCTATCATTGCTTTGATGATCTAATGGTAGACCCGAATTTATATAGTTTATGTTAAACTTGGCTCTTCATTCGTGGTGTCGTTCATTCATCACGGGGTTGGTGTGGCTTTACTTAAACGTGCTTGCAATTATGAAAAATGGGTTGGTGACCATACTTAAATGTGCTTGCACTTATGTAAATCTGTTGTGACCTAATTGATGTTTTCTTAGACATGATTTAGAAACTTCACAACTAATTTATTTTCAAACATTAAAAAATATCAACAAAACACATTCTCTAGAAAAGTATACTAATTAAGGAATAACACGATCATAGAAACTCTGCACCATAAATTGTTAGAATATTTTAACTAAAAGAGTGTTTTTTATGTGTGGGAACTCAATCCCACATCGACTACATAACCAAAGATATTTGAGTATATATATAGACTAGTGTTATCTAGCCTTTGAATCAAAGAGAGGTCTTGGGACTTTCACGTGCGCAGGGGTGGGACTAGCGGAGGAGATACGCCTTTCTAAAATCTACGAATCAGAAAAAAAACAATCTGATATCAACTATTTTTTTATATATAAGTTTCTGGGCAATAGTGAAGGTGTGTGTGAAGCTTCTGCTTCATTCGATTGTGCAGATCTGAGTGAAGCAACAGTCAATAGGCTGGGCTGTTGTATCCTGGGGACGACGCGTTTCTACCTTCTGCGCTATGATTCTTTCATAAAAGGGGCGCGAATCGTCTTAAGAGAGCGACCTAGTCCGCGTCTCACCCTGCCGTTCACTTTATTTGGATCCAATTTTCCAACATAAATTCTAGTGGATATTTTTTATGTAGACCATTAGATAACAAGGGTAGCACAACCGTTGTGCTGCTAGTCTGCTATGAACTTTTGCACCTTTGGTGGGAGATAGACATAAGAGCAGGGTTTGACTTTAATTTTTTTTAATCCAAACGGGTATAATAAATTAGATGGATAAAGATAAAAATTATCCGGGTTATTGAGTCAATTTTTTATTATTAACAGAGTCATAATTTTTTTTTATTATTAACCCTTTAAGACTTTCCTAATAGGACTAGATCACAATAAATATGTAATAGATATTTCATATTTAGTGAAAAACAAAATTTAATAGATTTTGATAATTAATTTTGAACATCTTTGCCTAGTGACCGTTAGATCATAATTTAACGATCTACATAAAAAATATTTATTAGAGATTGTGGTGCAAAGTCTATATGATCATGCTACTCAATTAATATTATTATATATATTATTATTGAGGCCGCTTAGCAGCCGCCCACAGTTATTTCGAAATTCCACCTGATTCGCCGGCCGGGCTAGCTCAGTCTGTCGCAGCCCATGGTCAAAACATTTTTGGAAAATAAAAAAGACAAAAGATAACGGTAAAACATGATACCTTTTCATCAAGCTGTGTCACAAAACATAAATCTTGGTTTATAAATAAAGATAGTTCTGTTGTAAATATGGTATTACGGATTTGAGTTTAAAAAAAAAAAAAAAACAAGTATTTAGGTAGGGTAAGAGTGTATAAATCTATTCGTCTCAAAGCCAAATAATGACAAGAATCTCATTCATTGAAGTGCCTTTTTTTTTTTGTCCAAAATTATATTTGCTCGGTTGCCTTCAGGGTTTGACTTTAACACCCAAGGTTATCAATTTTTATGTAAAATATAATGTTTAGGGGTTAAATTACAACAAGAAAGTAACCTAAAATCTTAGGATTGATCCAACAAAATATGAATATTAGGTCAAGTTACAATAATTTTAGACCAAGTTAAAATGTTCGATAGTGTTTAGGATAAATTCTTGCATTTTAAGATTGATCCTAAAATATTGAGATCAATTTCACACACTCCAAAAAATTATTCTCCCAAAATTTTGTACTTTAGCCTAAAAAAAAATATTTTGTATTAGGGTACCAAAAAAATACCTTTTGATATCATACATTTATGTTCTGTTTGGTTGGAAGGATGAAAAGTAGGAATGATGGAAAGTAAGAGGGATACACTTTCTATTCTTCAAGGAAGGAAAGTAGGAGGGATACATTTTCCTTCCTTTGTGTTTGGTTGGATGGATGAAAAATAAAAATGACTAATTTTTTTTTTTTTTTTTGTGCTGGATAAGATTAAAGATGACAATCGAGTCGTATCGTGTCAGATTCGTGTTGAGTCATTACGGATTTATGTCGAACATTAGTAAAATCTAACTCAACTCATTTAATTAATTGTGTCGTGTCGAGTTGCAAGTTGACATTTTTATTTTTTTTATTTTTTATTTTTTATTTTTGTATTTTTGTATTTTTATTTTGTATTTTTTTATTTTAAATTCATTTTTAAATTTTTAAAAAATATACATATATAAATACATATTTTATCATTGTATTTTTATATGAAATTAATGTATATATAATATATGTATATGTTAAAAGATATATAGACAAATAAGATACATCTCAACACAAATAATTAACTTTCCATCCACTTTCCTTCCGATTTTGAAGGAATTAATTTTGGTGAGTTAGAAGAAAAGTTAATCCATCCATTTTTCCATCCTTCCTACTTTCCTTCCTTACCAAACATGATGTTTTATTTATCTCTCTCACTTTCCATCCTTCCAACTTTCCATCATTCCACTTTTCTATCGTACAAACCGGAGAATTATGCTTGTCTTTATTTTTTTAAAAAGAGTTGAGCTAACTTTGTTTTTTTTTTTTTTTCTCTGTGTGCCTTTCTTCTAGCATTCTAAAGCTGAATCACATTTTTGGGCAGGCAAGGCAGAGTCAGAAATTAGTTTAAGTGTCGGCCCTTTAACTAGGTCCAGCTCTATAACATTAAGCAATTAATGACCTTAGACTTTTAGAAAGATGGCTCTAATTTTATATATGTTAATAAAATGGTGTAGATCACAAATCTAAACTCTATTAAACTTCAAACCATCCATAAAAAAGATTTCATAAGAATTGAACAATTGAATAAGAATTAAAAATAAATAAATAAATAAAAATTCAAGAAATAAGCGTAAAAATAGCTCTAGAATTCAATTGAAGCAAGTTTGGGATCGTGAGTTTCATATGACTTTTTGCAAGATCTTAGTCCAAAAAGACCAACCCCAATTTTATATATCCCTAATTCTCTGCTCGAATTCTCATTATACAAGAAGTTCGGCTTAAATTAATGGTAAATAATCCACTAAAAAGTAAAGTGGAAAATACATGCATTGAAGGGAGGAAAAAACACCTCTTTTTCTGGTGATATGAGGTGAAACAACAAATCCTAAACTGTTGTTACATTGTTGAGATACTTGGACGTTAAAGCAGTGCCCACATCTTTCACAAATGAACCCATTGCTGCGTACTCTGCAAAGCCTCTTTCCATTGACTTACACCTCAAAAATGGAGGAAAAAAGAGCCAAAATGCGGTAACCATCACGAACCCGATAGTTAATGGGGCCGTGACGATCCAAGGCAACTGCCACCGGCCGGAAAACGCCTTCTTGATTGCAACCTCAACCATCAAAGAGACACCTTGGAGCAAAAAGAACCCTGTGATTTCCCATGTGGGCCATGTACGACCCAAGTAATAAAATATAAGCTCGTGCATTATGGCGGACACCATAAATGTGCTGAAAATGGCAGGAAGTGGAGCCCATTTTCGGCCCATGACCCGAGATGAAGTATGGAGCACAGGTTCGTAAACAGTCGGGCGTAGAATTCGGGTCACCATAATGTTCCATCTTCGACCCCAGAAGTCTTGGAGACAGGTTGAGAGGTAGGGTTCATTGAACTGTGGCTCAAGCTCCATGCCCAACAGGGCTCGAGCCAGGGCTGCCACTATGGCTAGTAATGTTTCCAAACCTAAGTATATATGGAGACTATAGACAAACCACAAGACCTTTGGATGTAAATGCTCACTATAACCATACAAACGGAGCAAAATAGCTATACATAGAAACTTTATAGCATAATTCCAAATTGGTTTTAGGCCTTTTTGGGAGGTTTTGGGAGATGGGTTTTGTTCACTGTGGCCATTTTTGGAGGTTTTGGGAGACATGTTTTCTTTATTATGGTCTTTTAGGTGTTTTGGAGAAGGGGTTTCATTGATTTTAATGGGGAGACAAGCAAGTGCTATAAAAAGGGGAGGAGAGAGAAATGGGTCAGATAAAGGACCCTTGCCAAAGGCAAAGAGCAGAAGTTTGAAGTTGGCAAGCCAAGCTATGAAGAAAGCAGTTGAGCCTCCAAGGTGCATGGTGTGTAGATTCAGAGGGAGAAGTAGGTTGAGACATACCACAGGGATGAGAGAGAAGAGTCGGAGCTTTCCTTTGGGAACAATCTTGCCTGCAACATAGCAGTAGAATAAAGACACAGAGGCTAAAAGATATACCTTGATACAGTTGTTGATCTCTCCCTCCATGTATGATTTGATAATGGTGATGATTTCTAGCTCCATCTCTCTCTCTCTCTCTCACACACACACACACACACACACTTGTTTTCTAGTTCTGCAACACTTAGCTTGTTTGGTCCTTTATTTGTGGGACTTTGATTATGGTAGGTAAGGAAAAAAATTTGGTATCATACCTTTAAATTTTATTTTTTTATGGGTGTTTATATAATTTTTGTGTATATTTTTTTAACAAAAACATTTATCATTTTTTTTGAGTGATCATTTTTTGTGAGTGATAAAAATATTCAAAAAAAATAACAAATGTCGACATAATATAATTTTTTGTGAGGATGACAACTCCTGACCGGCCAAAAGCCTTAACGGTGTAAATCAATATCTGCCTTTGAGAGAGAATCATATGTTAATGGCCAGGACTGATTTGTTGGTCTCTGCAGTTGGCTGTTCATTGATCCGATATATATTTATGCCAAGTCACCTTGGTGGCTTGGGGTGGAGGCAAAATGTCGTCTTTATTTTTTAATTAATAAAAATAAATAATATATTTGATATTTAAATATTCATAAAATAAAAACAGTTAAACGTGAATAAATATAATGTATATAAACATAAAAAAGACAAAAGAAATGGACTACTACTCCTTTTTAGTTCTTAAAATTGACTCTTATTAAGTTTTTCTTATTCAAAAAAATCTAATCATAACTTTATTGTCAATAACATCAAAAATATTTTTCTTTATATGTACAATCAAGTCATTAATCATCCTTTGATCATTCATTCAATTAGGCAATTGATTTTTTGTTATCTTCAACTTTAAATTTATTTGAATATATAATACAGTTAAAATATAAAAACAATATATATGTTTACAGTGTTAATAGTACTTTTGGTTCCTAAATTATGCATTTTTTATTAGTTTAGTCTTCACTGTATTAATTTTTTCAATTAGATCACTAAAATATTCAATCCGTGTCACTTTGGTCCCTAATCAGATAATCCATTAAGTTTTTTTGACGGTCCCTAATCAACACGTGATCATTCCGTCAAAAACTTAACAGTCCGTCTTTATAGGGATCAAAATAACACGAATTGAATATTTTAGGGATTAAATTGATAAAATTGATACAATAAGAATTAAACTGATAAAAAATACATACTTTAAGTACTAAAAATACTATTAACCCATTTATATATATCAAAAAAAAAAAAAAATTTTGAGAGTGGGGCACAGCCCCTGGCCTTAAAATAGTTCGTCAAAAAGGGGGTACTGGATTCGCAAGAGTGCACAAATTTTATGAGAAATCATGCCATATAATCTCACACTATACAATGTTCAGGTCAACCCTGGTTGGTGTTTTTCAGCTAATTAGGCATTGGACGGCCTTTTTGTATCTAAAATAATCTTAGCCAAATGATTAAAAAAGTTGAAATAAATTTGTTCTTTTCTATCTTGAGTTAATAAACTACCATTCTTTTAGCCTTAAAGTCAACTCAAAGGCTCACACTATTGCGATATTGATTACTCAATTCCACATCATGCGCACTGGCTGAGCCTTTCACACAACAACTTCGCTGCACTACCGGAGAAGAAAAAGGAAAAAGAAAAAAAAAAAAAAAAGCTCTTCAATAATGTAGTTCTGGTCGGCTCAAAGACAACTTGAACCATTCTAAATGAAAGTTTTTTATTCTAACATATTTTTGTATTTGTAGTTTTTATATTCCAATTTTATGCCTGCATTTCAATTGATAGTTAGGCTACTTTAATTGGTCAATCTGAGACAAGATTTCATTAAATTTAAATTTTTTTTTTAAAATTCTCTAGAAGTGACTGTTACATGTGTCATCGATAATATTCTAGAATGTTTTCTTTTGTTTGTAAAATTTTTTTAAACCAAACCCTTAAAGATAGTTCAATGGTTGAACCTAGCATTTAGTAATCAAGAAGTCTTAAGTTCAATTTTTTCTCACACCCTCTAAGGGTTAGCCACCCTTGTCTTTTGAGGGACATACTCTAACCCAGCTCAAGCCATGCATGATGATCAGCCGCTAAACTTGAGGGAGTAGTCGACGCAAATCTGAACACCCTGTAACAAAAATAGTAATAATAATATTATTTTAAACCTTTACTTCCAAATACAAATTTAAACTATCAATATCAGGAAAAAAAAAATTCATATTTCAGTAGCCATTCAAAATCAAGACAGCTTCTTTTAAATTATCATTTGTAATGAAAAAGCTGTAATCATTTCTTTTTTTGGTTCGTGTAGGCTTACATATGGGTTTTAGACTTTTAGATCCCGACTATGCTATAAAAATAAATAAGAACATGTAATTTTTAGAAAGGGTGGGGTCTAAACTGATTGTTTTGATGAGATAATGATAAACCCGACCTAACGTAGTTTGTGTTGACCTCGGCTCTTCATTGGTGATGGCCATCTTTCTTCGGGGTTGGGTGTCATTACTTAAATCAAAAAAAAAAATGCCCTTATTGATGTTTTGTTAGACATGAGTTTGAAACTTCCCAGCTAATTTATTTGCACATATTAAAAAATATCAACAAGACAAATTCTCTAGAAAAGTATTCCTATATATATTATTTGCTCTTACTGCGTCATTGTGGCTGCTTAGCAATCGCCCAGTTATTTAGAAATTCAACACGGTTAGGCCGCCGGATGCCGCAGGCCATGGTCAAAAACATTTTGGAGAGAAAAAAATGGGTAAACTTTTTTCCTTTTGTAATTAAAACGAACCAAAATAGGGGAAAAAAAAAAAAGTACAAATGATACCTTTTCAACAAGTTGTCAGCTCAATAATAAGAGTCTAATTCATGGAACTGCCTCGCTTTGTCCAAAATTGTCTTAGCTTGGTTGTCTTTAGGGTTTGTTTTTTATACCAAAATTTATCATTTTTTCAGCATAAAATATAATTTTTGAGGTCAAATTATAACAAGAAAGTAAGGACCAATCCAACGTCAAGGCACACTATTTTTGGGTGGACTTGTTTGGCATCGTAAATTGGCTCCCAAAAATTATAAATTGACTCCCAAAAATTTATAACTTAGCTTAAAAAATTAAAAAATTATAAATTGACTCCCAAAACTTTATAACTTAGCTTAAAAAATTAATATTTTGTGTGCAGTAAAATACCCAAAAAAATATTTTTTGATATCGTACCAAACGTTCAACAAATATGATGATTGTATGAACTTGAAGTTAACTGATGATCTTGGTGCTTAAGTTGAAGAGTCCAAGGCTTGTGAGTGATGGTGTAAATATGAATGTGAATGAAAGATAACATAATGTGCACACAGATTGTAGAAAACTAGAAAACTTGAATAATCCACTCTAATGACATCTCTTGCTTCTTATAGGGGAGGCTTTAGGCAATTGGAGGCCTAAAACGAAAACACTAAATGAAAGTTTTTTTTATTAAATAAATTAATTTTTTAAAAAATTAATTTATTTTTAATTTATTATATGAGAGAGATCTAAGAAGAACGTGCTAGTGTTACTGAAAAAAATATTTTAACTTTTGTTTTTATTTTTTATTAGAAAGAGAGTTTAATTTTAACTTTTTTTTAATGTTTTGTACTAATTTTTACACAGAGATAGAAGGGGTAAATATGAGTTGACTTTTGAGTATTTTTTATTTTTTCAACTTATGATTTTTAGATTTCTAATGTTATGAATTAAATCATGGACCCAAATTATTACAATAAAAATGTTGATTGTACTCGATATTTAGGGGCATTTTTTTAGGGTTTAAAATTTAAAAGATTTATTTTTTTATGGGTTAGTAATGTACCTAAAAATTTGAGGCCTTCTAAAAATTTAGGGCCTAAAACCCATGCTTTTGTTTTTAATGCAGTTGAGCCGGCCCTGGCTCCTTGGTGATTTTTTATTACTTGGGGAAAAAGAAAATATTACAATAGGTTCGATCCTTTCACATAGAGAAGGCCTTGGTGTTTATAAACCTACGGATAGGGTGGTCTCTTCCTCATCATCACATAGCACCCCAATTTGTTACGATTTGGTGAAGAGAATATTGGGACCGTTAAAGACTACATTCCCTAGGTGTGACGTGACAATGCCTTCTAGAAGTAGGATGACGTTTTTTTTTTTTTTGATATTTAAAAAAAGGGTGGAGGCAAGGAAGAGCACCCAGCGACCACCACGATAGGCCCTCACCGATGGGATCATAAGGCCCCTGACCGCGCCTGTAACACCTCTCGGGATCAGACCTAGCTAGGCTAGCATAACTGCCAACCACCAAGCCCCAATGGAGACTCCAAGACCTCGAACTCCCAACCTCAAGGTGAAGAGTAAAGCTGGTACCCCACTAGACCACCCTACTTGATGATAGAAGTAGGATGACGTTATTCCAGTAGGTGTTGAACTCCTAATGCCCCTGCACAAGCTGTTGTGTTGGAGCCGGTTGGTCAATGCACCTTTCCCTGCAGGAAATGGTTCTCTAGTCATCCCATCTATGACACTAATGAAGTCTTGTCGTTTAAGATCGAGCTGCGATGAATAAAAATCTATTTGCTGATCGTGGTATCGTCAAAATATGTGTCAATCATGCATAAATTCACTTAAGAATAATACAGCCTTCGGGCCATTTGATTCATGGATGAGTCTCATAGGCAGAATCATGTTGAATTTTTGTATACTTATGTTCTTCCATTTTCTCTCATTACTCTAAAACTTTATCACCAAGTATCCCTTAAAATCATATTTTACGAGAAATTATTGCTAGCTAGTATCAAGATGGAAGAACAGCATTATGCGCCATTAATAGAAGAGTGAGCTTCCGATTTTATGTTCTTAATTTCTATTATGCGCCACTTCTTCCCTTGCTTTTTTTTTTTTTTTTTTTTTATGCAAATATGAAGCTAGCTAGCTTCAAAGACCCACCCTTCAATTTTGGAGCTGCCCCAATATGTAGCTAATCTGATGCCAACATTATGACCAAAACAACTTAAAGGAAAGTTGCTAGTGTGATCATTTCAGTTGACACTTGAGAGTTGAGATGACTTGTGAAATTTAGAAAAATTATTTTTAAATAGGTATTTGTTAGGACTACTTTATAAGGAAATCACTGTCATTAGTAAGTATTGTTTGAATGATCACAAAAAAAAAAAAAAAATACTTACATAAAAAGAATTTTAATTAATAAAAAACTACATTTTAATGGTCAACAAAAAATACTTATGTTACAATTACTAATGTATTCCCAAATGCACACACACATACAAACATATATCTGGCAATGACGATGGTGGTAATGCTAGTGCAATCCCAGATGAAAATGGCTGCAATGGCTGCGACAGTTACAACAATAGCAATGGTGGTGGAGGTGAGGACAACGATTATTTTTTTTTGGCCCGTGGGGGGGGGGGGGGGGGGGGGGGGTTGGTGGTCGATGGTGTTAGCGGTGCTGGTAATGGTGGGATGGCGATTTGTGGTGGTAATAAATGTAAAATCACTATAAGAAATTTGTCTTTTAGCTGCAGAAATTATTGTGGCTAAATGTGTAAAAATTATCACTAAATGTTTTAGTGACAACTTTTTTATTGCCACTAGGCCGCGGCAATATGTGTGCGACTAAATAATTAAGCTATGACTTTTTAATGTTGCCACTAAATGTAAAATTTTCAGCCACAACATAAAAAATATCACTAAATATATTATATTTAGCCACAATAATTATTGTAGCAAATTAAGGTAATTTTGCCACTAAAATATACTATGTCACCACTAAAAGTACGATAAAAACATGATTTAGTGACAATAATTAATCGATGCTAAAAATTCACTGTTTAGCCACAATGAAAATCACCATTAAAATATTATAAGATACTTTAGTGGCAACTTATTGTCCGCGGCTAAAACGTTGGAACAAATAAAAAAAATTAATCATTTTTTGGAAAAAAATATTTTTTATTGAATATTTTACAACTCATATACCACCTATTCACGTAAATAAAAAAATAACATAGACAATGAAGAAACAATAGTATAATCAACACTTGATATTGTAAAAAAATATATTGTCAAATCAATCAACGTGAAAACAACATTCTAATATAGTATGTGTACAATGCACTACCATAAAAGAAAAGAAATGAACAAAAAATATGATGATAATTTGGCTTTTGAAGAGTTATGCATCGCATGTGCTAGCTTGCAAACATAACAAACGAAATATAATTAGGTTAATTTTATTTCAAAAATTTTAAAAGAAAATGCCTATCCAAAAAAAAAATAGAAAAGAAAAGGTCTAGCCCTATCCACCACAAGCACTGACCTTTAAGTGGCAGTATTCCAACTTGACATATACAGCTCCATCTTGATCCATAAAAACAACAAATCCAGAATACCTGCCATAAGTATAGACTACATCTTATATAAGTATGCTTGTATGATGTTGCATTATGGATGCTACTAACTCTCACTAAATGATCAAGCAACCCAAAAAAAAGGCATCTAATTCAAAATTTTTAAATGAAACTTGGGAAAACAATAAGACCCAATAAACTAAGGACAGAGAACTTACCAACTCAGGTACATAATCTGATCCTACTTTCACCTTTAGACTCATGATCTTGAACTTAACCTTTCTCTTCTGATCTAATTGTTTCTCTGGCTGCTCCACAAACTTGAACACTGTCACCCATTATAAAATTCAAATAAAACTAAGGAATGAAAAACAATTGAAAAGAAGAATAACCATGGATGTTAACTCATCCAAAAATATAAACAAGAGTCTCATTCATTGGACTACATTTCTAGTAATGTAAATGATACAAGAAAAACATAAGACAGAGAGAGAAATGGGATATTGAGTTACCATAGCATGATGGCAAAAGCCAAAGAAAGCTTGACAAAGCCAAACAAGTCTGAAAATGCTGGCCATGTGAACCCAGTCCAAGCACCATCTGATTTAGTGATGAAAATGTACAGCAATTGCCCAACAACTATTAGCCACCGGGAAGTGTTCAGCGTAATTGCTGCTCCAACCAAAAGTTAACATCACATATATATCAATCTGTTTTCATTTAAGTTTGCTTCCAGGTAGTTATTTAATTGAACTTCTGTGTATGTTGCTCCAACTTCATGGTTCTCATGCAAGAACTACTGAAAGGTTGTTCCTATGTTATATTCATGATATGAATCACACTAAATGGAATACTAGTCCTCTAATCCACATCAAGTTCATTCTTTTAATGGCATTAACTTAAACATTAGCACTCCGTTGAAGAGAGAAAAGACAGTTGTGATCATACCCAATAAAGATACAATGAGGATGTTTGAAAGAAAAAAACATAAGCAGATCATACTGTGAATATAACATCAATGACCAAAAAAGACAAATCTTCACCTGTATGACTTCAACAATTGTATGAGTCACAACTGCAGCCCCTCTTTCAGTGTACTGTCCCCTGGAAACAATTTCAGCAAAGAATTCTCTAACTTCACATAACTCCATTTTCAACTTTGAGATGAACAAACATTCAACCTAAGAAGCACGGACACGGATACGGGACACGGATACGACACGACACGGACACGCCGACACGAAATTTTTCAAAAAAGTAGGACACGGACACGTTAGCGATACGTTAAATAATATTTATTTTATATATATATTTATATAAAATCATGTGATAAAATAAAAATATTATAATAATAATCTTTTAATTCATCATTTCCCTAATTCTAAAAATTCACATCATAATATCACTGCATAAAATGTACAATATAAGATATATTGATACACATTCAACATTAACATTCATGATTCAATAATCAATGACTTCTACAACTTTTATTTTAAAAAATATTCCATTTCGTAATACTAATTTTCATCAAATTCCAAGAGCTCCAATTTTGTAATCCCATTTTTTTCCACATTACTTTCATATTAAAAGACTATTCCATTTGTATATAAGTTCGTATTCGTATCCAAAATTATGTTAAATTAATGTCCTATGTTCAATGTAGTGATTATAACTTTTTTTATATTATGATTGTGACTCATATCACTTTAAAATTATAAAAATAAATCTTAATTATAAAATTATCTAAAAAATTCTCAAAAAATTGAAAATAAATCTCAAAACGTGTCCCCCAGCGTGTCCTGAACGTGTCGGCCGCGTGTCCCCAACGTGTCCTAAAAAAAATTTAGCAATAAAAAAATCGGACACTCATTTTAACGTGTCCGACACGTGTCCGAGCGTGTCCGAAGCGTGTCCGTGTCCCAGACGTGTCCGACACCGACACTCTGCCCAAAATGAAGTGTCCGTGCTTCCTAGCATTCAACTAAGGGTGATATATCTCGACACAACACAAATCCAACATAGATGTCTACGATATATCTCTTGAGATGCCCCTTTACATTAATTTAGTAAATACTTTGTTCCTTGTCTCATCCTTGTTGCAGTATTAAAAAAAGGTGGGGAAGAGAGCATATCAAGTGGAAAAGAATGTGAAACAACAAAATGAGGGATATCTTCATATAGTTGACTTCATTTTTCATGGCATGATAAATGTGCAAAAGAACAATAGTTATTTCAGTGCCTATGGATAAAGATGAATCAAGTAACTAGCGTAAGTCAAAACAGCAACTAATATTGTTGTTAAAAGAAACAGACACTGACCACATTTATCCCAAAATTAATATAACAGAACAATATGAACAAAAGAAAGGCTGCTGCATAAATCTGGACACAACTACTTGGGACACTTGAAGTTTAGCAATCTATTAACAACTAGCTCTATCAACACAAATGCAAGTCAATATAAGCCTCCAATAGGCCCGCATCAGAATATTAACATTGAGTTCTAGACTAGAAAAGCCTAACTATGAGAAATTGCAAGATATACGTAGTAATTACCATGCACTCAATTTACCTAAAAGAAACCCTAATCAAACACGTTGATATCAACAACAACCACTAGTTCAATTAGGGCCAGTATTATATGAAATCTTTTACTCCAGTTCAACGCTAGTCAAATTTTGACCGGAATAGATTCAAACACGGGACTAACAACACCCTTGACCTGTTTGCCAGGTTCGTCTTCAACTCACACTCAAACAATCAGGGAACTAAATTAGAAATGAGAAATGCAAAAAACAATTGAAATGTACATACACAAATACATGTATATGTGCAGTAATTGAAGGAAAACATATATCAATTAGTTGTGAGACCCGATCATGCATTGCATGCATATTAGCATAATTTTATGGGCTAAATTGTAATTATGTGAAATTATTAAAGGGTTAATTAAATTTAATTTTTCATAGTCATGATGTATGTGAGCATACATTGGGTAGGTGGACCCCGTTAGTGATGTATTAGTGAGACCTATTTATAGAAATTTCATGTGTGAAAATATTAGTGGGTCAATTTCGAAATCACTTAAGAACTTGGGGGGAGGAAAACATAATTACCAAAAAGGATGAGTCATCCTTACATGTGTAACATTATAAAGTGTGTGTGTTTAAACAAAGGCCAAGTGTATGTGTGTGTGTGCCGTGTGTGTGTGTGTGTAATATAAAGTGAAGAAGTGTGTGTTTATAAAAAAAAACCAGTGTGTGTGTGTGTGTGTTCTTCTTGGTTGAAACCGTGAGTGAGGGAGTGTAAAAGAGGGAGAAGAAAATATGTATGTATATGGGTCTACTTGAGCCGAGAGCAAGGAGGAAGAGGGGGAAAGAGAAATCAAGGTATGTGAGATTAAATTTAAGCATGAGTTGTGATTAATTTTAGTATATATGTATTTGTATATGTGTGAGTTGTTTTAACATGTTTTAAATTAGTGGCTATTTTAATTTAGTTCATGGACTGTTTTGGTTAAAATTAATGGGCTGTTTTATTTTAAGTTTAAAACAGATTTTATTAAGGGTGTTAAACAAAATTTAGGGGCTATTAAAAATGGGTTTTAAATGGGTATTCAATCGGATGCGAGAAAAGTGTAGAAAATGACCCTTTGAGATGTTCGGGATACTTTTCGTGGACTAGATTGGAATCAAAATTATGGGAGTGAAATTGAGGGTTTAAGGGTTCACATGATTTAATGAGTGTATGAGTTTAAGTGTGATTATTTTAAAAGAAATATTAGTGGATAATCTCTAAAATTAATGAATTTTATGTTGTAGGAAAATTTGGGTTGAGTAGATTATTTTATTCGGCACAAGTAGACATATTTAATCGAATCGAATGGATTAATTTACCCAGTTGAATAGGTTGTTATACTCTAGGCGAGTAGATTATTTTAAGTAGATTACTTCAATTGGTTCGAGTTGATTATTTTAATTAGTTCGAGTTGATTATTTTAATTGAGATTTTGAGGCAATTATCAAGGATTTGTAGAACATATTATGATTTATTTCTAGTTAGGAAATTACTCTATAATAGTGAAGTTAGTCTCTTTATATAATTAACGTGAAAATAATTTAAATACTTAAAATATTAATAGCTATCCACTTGAGCTTAGGAAAGAGATTGATCGGGTCTTATAACATATAAATTATGTTGGAGTAAGTGTGAGTATGCACATATAAATTAAGTATTTAGGACATTAACGGATACGTGTAAAATACTTGAACGAAATTATAATTATATGTGTGGTAGGGTCAGAAATATCTACATCAAGGAACGTCTCGCTAAAGGACCCGGCAGAAGGAATCGACATGGATGTAGATTTTTACTCGAGGTAGGTGCACTATCCTACAACTTTTTGTGATAATTTATTAGACTTTTAAACATATGTTTTTACTATGGTTATTGTTGGGACTAATTACTTGATCGGGGACACACGGTACATTACGAGAGTCGTTTAAATGACGAGAGAGGATTATGTGATTTCAGTGGTCTAAGTAACATGAAGTATTTTTATGGCTTGAGTTGTTTATGTGACGGGATTTGATTATGTGGTGGAGTCGTCTAAGTAACGTGATCAAAAACTCTCTGTGATGTGGGTCATCTGAAGGAAAACCATTAATGTGGTTTGGGTTGTCCCACTGATGAATGATATCTATGAGGTGTTACAAGCTTGCAATACATGTGGCCTATGTGGCGCAAGAATTTGCACAACTAAATATAGCATGTGTGGCGGTTGTTGTTTACAAGGCGATTAGTTTGTGCGCGTGTGAGGTATTCTTTGTGAGGAATAATTTAATTATTTGGAAGTAAATATATGTGCTGTATATTTTGTCGATGTGATATATACAGGTTATGCCTATGCGATGTAAACAAATGTGTATGAGGTGAAGTGTAATTTGAAAGTAAGTATTTAATTCGTGGTTAAGGTTGTTTCTAAATTAAAAAAAAAAAAGTTTCATTTATCACTTGTTGTGCTCTTAAATATTAATTGCATCTTTGCTTTTACTAATAATCTTAATGACTTTTCAGGAAAAACCATAAAGACGTGAGGAGTCCACTGCCGAGTCTAGAGGGTCGATTGGGATGTCATCATGGGATTCATTTTAATATGACCTTTAAATTTAAATTGTATTATTCTATGTCATATTCTTGAGATCAATATTACGGTATGTAAATAAGCAGAGCTCATGGCAAGCCGTACCACTACGGGATTATATGATTTTTTTTTTATAGATGCTTATTTTTACATAAAGAAATGTGTATAACAATAATAAGCAGGGATTACAGATATTGTACCTCGGGTTGGGGTGTTACAATTTTTGGTATCAGAGCATAGGTTTATAGGTTCTGTAGACAAGTGTGTTTAGGTCGGCAGTGGACAGTTTAGGGTGTCTATGTATTGTAAAGTTAAACATTTAGATGCTAATGTTATGTATGTGTATATCTAATAATGTTAATTTAGAATTTTATGGTGAAGAACGTGGCAGACAACGTCAACAGGGGGTGGTGGTTATAGAATGTGTATAATGTATTTCAGAGTTATCTGAAATTACGGTGTGGAAGAAAACACGGTAGATTAGATTTATTGAATTACGAATGGAAATACAAGTAACTACCTAAGCAGGGAATGTGTGCGGTAAGTTAAGTGGTTTTGTTTGTGAGTAGTTTATTACATTGTGGTTGCACATCTTAGTATGAAAAAAAAAACTTGGAAATTAATGATGGATTATAGAATAATTCTTGACAACTTCAATTTCTGATAATTGAACTTTTGGTGATAGTACAGATTAGTTGCAATCAATTTGTGAAAATGTCAAAAGTGAAAAAGTAGTAATAATAACATTATTTGAATAATATTGTTATGAGTATTCCCAAGATCCTATGTTTTTAAACTCAAAGGAAAATATCTGCGATTGAGTATAAGGAAGTAATTTATTATGGGATTTTGTTTGCTGATTTTGGAGTAGAGTTTTCGGTTTTCATCCGTCTATTTTCCTAAAGTTCTTTATGGTATTCAAATTTCAGTTCAACTTCATTTTCTTAAGAACATAGTTTGGTTATGATGACATAATTAGCAGGTGAGGCTTAAGTGGATCAGTAATATCGCTTTAGAAATGGATTATAAATGGGTTGATCTAATAATCATATATGATAAGTGACAGGTAGAAATAACCATAGTGATGTCGATTTTAACTAGTATTTTGAAAAGCGGAATAATTTTAAAAATTAAAAGAAAAATGCTATATTGTGATGTCTATTCGAGTTGACATTTGATTGTCTAATTATATGATTTTTTTTCACTTGTGTGTAAGATTATAGTTTGTGAGATATTCTGGTATGATGGAAGCGTGATGCTATAGACTGTTGTTATTTAAGTGGTGGATTTAACTTTTCTGTGGTTAACGTGGTGTTATATGCGAGTTGTTTTATATGTGAGTTGTTTTTCTATATAATTGATCATAGTAAGAATATGCTTACGTGGTATTAATATATATGTGAGTTGAATATGAACTTAAAGATGGAAATGTGAATATGTTGTGTAGCGTTGAGAATAAGTTAGTCTTTATGACTAATGTTGCTTGTTAATAAAAAGTGAGTGTGTGGACTATTGACAGTCAAAGATAATATGATTGTTGAATTACCTCAAATGGTAAGTGAGTAGTCTATTTGCTAGTGCAACCCTAAAGGGGTGATTGTTTGGCCTTAGTGGCGATTGTGTGGCCTTAGTGGCAATTGGTGCCTTAGTGGCGGATGCCTTATTGACATATAGCCTTAATGGCTAGGTTGTTGTCTTAGTGACGGATATATGGCCTTAGTAACGAATTATGTCTTATTGGCGAATTATGCCTTGATGACAAATATTGTCTTAAAGGCAAGTGTTTAGCCTTAGTGGCGAGAATGGCCTTCGTGGCGGATGTATATACGTGGATGCCATATATGATGGCTTATGGATGAATATATATATGTGGATGTCATATATAATGATTTATGGATGTGTTAATGTGAATGCCATATAGAATGATTAATGAATGTGTAGATATGAAAGCTATCTATGACGGCTAATGTAATTGTCTTAGTGGAGAGATAGGCAATTATTTGCCAAATTCAGTAAATGTGAATTTTGGTTGGACAGAGTGGTGTTTTTGGGGCATGTAGTTTCTAATGATAGTGTATGTGTTGACCCAACTAAGATTGATACTGTAGTGAGCTGGGAGAGATCAAGGACAGTGACAGAGATTCGAAGTTTTCTGGGTTTGGCAGGTTACTATCGGAGGTTTGTACAAAATTTCTCTATTATAGCTACGCCCTTAACCCGATTGACTCGAAAAGGGAGTGAAGTTTAAGTGGTCTGATAGATGCGAGCAGAGTTTCCAAGAGCTAAAGACCAGATTGACAACTACACCAGTATTGACTATTCTATCAGGTAATGATGGGTTCGTAGTTTATAGTAATGCCTCACATCAAGGCTTGGGTTGTGTGTTGATGCAGCACGGTAGGGTGGTAGCTTATGCCTCCAGACAGCTGAAACCACATGAGTGCAACTATCCTACCCACGATTTGGAACTTGCAGCTATTGTATTTGCATTGAGATTGTGGAGACATTTTTTATATGGAGTTACATGTGAGATTTATACAGATCATCAGAGTCTGAATATTTGTTTACCCAGAAAGAGTTGAATCTGAGGCAGCGGCGCTGGATCGAGCTTATTAAGGATTATGACTGTATTATTCATTACCAGCCGAGAAAAGCAAATGTTGTGGCGGATGCTTTGAGCCGAAAATCATCAGATAGATTGGCTAGTTTGCGAGTAATTCAAAGAGGTTTATTTGTAGATTTGAAATCATTGAGAGTGCAGTTGGGGATAGGAGAGACTACAGCTCTACTTGCTACACTGACTTTGAGACCAGTGTTGGTGGACAGGATCAGAGAGGCACAACAGTTTGATATCCAAATTGAGAAATTGAAGAAAGAGGTGAAGACTGGGGTGAAGACTGATTTTATTGTTGATAGTGCTGATGTTTTGTTATTTGGATCTCGATTATGTGTACCCAACGATGCAAGGTTAAAAAGAGAGATTCTGGAGGAAGCCCACAGTTCAGCATATGCTATGTATCCAGGTAGTACAAAATTGTATCGTGATATGAGAAAGCATTATTGGTGGCCTGGGATGAAACGAGAAATAGCTGAGTCTGTGGCTCGATGTTTAGTATGTCAGCAGGTGAAGGCTGAGCATCAGAGGCCAGTCGGATTATTGCAGCCTCTATCGATTCCAAAATGGAAATGGGAGCATATCACTATGGATTTTGTGAGTAGTTTGCCCTGTACGCAGAAAGGACATGAAGCCATTTGGGTGATCGTTGATAGGTTAACAAAGTCGGTTCATTTTCTAGCTATTAAGATGTCCTATGCTCTTGACAGATTAGCTAGATTATACATTGATGAGATTGTGAGATTACATGGTGTACTTGTATCTATTGTCTCTGACAGGGATCCACGCTTTACTTCGAGGTTTTGGCCTAGCTTACAGACTGCGCTGAGCACTAATTTGAAGTTTAGTACAACATTCCACCCACAAACAGATGGACAGTCAAAACGTACTATTCAGACATTTGAGGACATGTTAAGAGCTTGTGTCATGGACCTTAGAGGTAACTGAGATGATTATTTGCCTTTGATTGAATTTGCGTATAATAACAATTACTAGAGTTCAATTGAGATGGCCCCGTATGAAGCTTTGTATGGGAAGAAGTGTAGGACCCCAGTGTGTTGGAGTGAAGTGGGTGAGAGAAAATTATTGGGTCCAGAGATTGTGCAGATGACTGCAGATCAGATTAAAGTCATACAGGAGAGGTTACAGAGTGCACAGAGCAGACATAAAAGTTATGCTGACAATCGCCGACGTGACTTGGAATTTGAGACGGGTGATCGAGTATTCCTACGGGTATTACCTTGGAAAGGGGTCATTCGTTTTGGCAGGAAAGGGAAGTTGGCTCCCAGGTAAATTGGTCCGTACAATATTGTAGAGCAGATTGGAGCTGTTGCATACCGATTGAAGTTACCAGTAGAGTTGTCCAGGTTGCATGATCTGTTTCATGTGTCTATGCTACAGAAGTACTTGCCTGACCCATCATATGTGTTGACTTCAGAACCGATGGAGTTAGCTGAGGATTTGACTTATGTAGAGCAGCCGGTTCAGATTTTGGGTAGAAAGGAGAAGGTATTATGCATGAAGACGATACCGTTGGTAAAAGTTTTGTGGCGTAGTCACTCAGTAGAAGAAGCAACCTGGGAGACTGAAGGGAGTATACGGGCTCAATATCCACATTTGTTTAGTCCAGGTAAGTAATTTCGAGGACGAAATTTTTATTAGTAGGGGAGAGTTGTGAGACCCGATCATGCATTGCATGCATATTAGCATAATTTTATGGGCTAAATTGTAATTATGTGAAATTATTAAAGGGTTAATTAAATTTAATTTTTCATAGCCATGATGTATGTGAGCATACATTGGGTAGGTGGACCCCGTTAGTGATGTATTAGTGAGACCTATTTATAGAAATTTCATGTGTGAAAATATTAGTGGGTCAATTTCGAAATCACTTAAGAACTTGGGGGGGAGGCAAACATAATTACCAAAAAGGATGAGTCATCCTTACATGTGTAACATTATAAAGTGTGTGTGTTTAAACAAAGGCCAAGTGTATGTGTGTGTGTGCCGTGTGTGTGTGTGTGTAATATAAAGTGAAGAAGTGTGTGTGTTTATAAAAAAAACCAGTGTGTGTGTGTGTGTTCTTCTTGGTTGAAACCGTGAGTGAGGGAGTGTAAAAGAGGGAGAAGAAAATATGTATGTATATGGGTCTACTTGAGCCGAGAGCAAGGAGGAAGAGGGGGAAAGAGAAATCAAGGTATGTGAGATTAAATTTAAGCATGAGTTGTGATTAATTTTAGTATATATGTATTTGTATATGTGTGAGTTGTTTTAACATGTTTTAAATTAGTGGCTATTTTAATTTAGTTCATGGACTGTTTTGGTTAAAATTAATGGGCTGTTTTATTTTAAGTTTAAAACAGATTTTATTAAGGGTGTTAAACAAAATTTAGGGGCTATTAAAAATGGGTTTTAAATGGGTATTCAATCGGATGCGAGAAAAGTGTAGAAAATGACCCTTTGAGATGTTCGGGATACTTTTCGTGGACTAGATTGGAATCAAAATTATGGGAGTGAAATTGAGGGTTTAAGGGTTCACATGATTTAATGAGTGTATGAGTTTAAGTGTGATTATTTTAAAAGAAATATTAGTGGATAATCTCTAAAATTAATGAATTTTATGTTGTAGGAAAATTTGGGTTGAGTAGATTATTTTATTCGGCACAAGTAGACATATTTAATCGAATCGAATGGATTAATTTACCCAGTTGAATAGGTTGTTATACTCTAGGCGAGTAGATTATTTTAAGTAGATTACTTCAATTGGTTCGAGTTGATTATTTTAATTAGTTCGAGTTGATTATTTTAATTGAGATTTTGAGGCAATTATCAAGGATTTGTAGAACATATTATGATTTATTTCTAGTTAGGAAATTACTCTATAATAGTGAAGTTAGTCTCTTTATATAATTAACGTGAAAATAATTTAAATACTTAAAATATTAATAGCTATTCACTTGAGCTTAGGAAAGAGATTGATCGGGTCTTATAACATATAAATTATGTTGGAGTAAGTGTGAGTATGCACATATAAATTAAGTATTTAGGACATTAACGGATACGTGTAAAATACTTGAACGAAATTATAATTATATGTGTGGTAGGGTCAGAAATATCTACATCAAGGAACGTCTCGCTAAAGGACCCGGCAGAAGGAATCGACATGGATGTAGATTTTTACTCGAGGTAGGTGCACTATCCTACAACTTTTTGTGATAATTTATTAGACTTTTAAACATATGTTTTTACTATGGTTATTGTTGGGACTAATTACTTGATCGGGGACACACGGTACATTACGAGAGTCGTTTAAATGACGAGAGAGGATTATGTGATTTCAGTGGTCTAAGTAACATGAAGTATTTTTATGGCTTGAGTTGTTTATGTGACGGGATTTGATTATGTGGTGGAGTCGTCTAAGTAACGTGATCAAAAACTCTCTGTGATGTGGGTCATCTGAAGGAAAACCATTAATGTGGTTTGGGTTGTCCCACTGATGAATGATATCTATGAGGTGTTACAAGCTTGCAATACATGTGGCCTATGTGGCGCAAGAATTTGCACAACTAAATATAGCATGTGTGGCGGTTGTTGTTTACAAGGCGATTAGTTTGTGCGCGTGTGGGGTATTCTTTGTGAGGAATAATTTAATTATTTGGAAGTAAATATATGTGCTGTATATTTTGTCGATGTGATATATACAGGTTATGCCTATGCGATGTAAACAAATGTGTATGAGGTGAAGTGTAATTTGAAAGTAAGTATCTAATTCGTGGTTAAGGTTGTTTCTAAATAAAAAAAAAAAAAGTTTCATTTATCACTTGTTGTGCTCTTAAATATTAATTGCATCTTTGCTTTTACTAATAATCTTAATGACTTTTCAGGAAAAACCATAAAGACGTGAGGAGTCCACTGCCGAGTCTAGAGGGTCGATTGGGATGTCATCATGGGATTCATTTTAATATGACCTTTAAATTTAAATTGTATTATTCTATGTCATATTCTTGAGATCAATATTACGGTATGTAAATAAGCAGAGCTCATGGCAAGCCGTACCACTACGGGATTATATGATTTTTTTTTTTATAGATGCTTATTTTTACATAAAGAAATGTGTATAACAATAATAAGCAGGGATTACAGATATTGTACCTCGGGTTGGGGTGTTACAATTAGCATCTCAATTAGCTTGTTCCACTTAAAATTCTTTTTTTTTCCCCCAAATTTTCTTGGCTAACAAAATGAGAAACGAGGAATAACCAGGAAAAATGAGCCACGAAACGAAAATGTAGAGCTTACGAAATATGAATTGCGTACTTTCTGAAAACTTGAATTGCGTAACTCCACGGAATCACGAATTTTAAGTCGACGAAGAACAAATCAACACACTTCTAATTGGATCTAGCACATGCAAACAAAACAGGCCTAAATAATCAAATTCGACGAAGAACAAATCAACAACGCATGAGGAAGTTTTGGATTTGTAATTGGATCTAGCACGAGTCTATGCCTAACCTGATGGAGTGATCTTGCAAAACCGGAAACATCATTGGTAGAGATGCCAGAACAAACGGAGCCTCCAGGCTCCCCTTCGAAGTGAGGCTTGTGACGGTGGTCGGCATTGGTCATATTTTCACCAGAATCTAACAGAATTCGGACTTGTGCAGATGTGTTTGTGTGTGTGCGGTTACTGTGTATGTTCATACGATTCAGTGCGTGTGTTTGTGCAATATAGTGTGCGTTGCACTTGCGACTGAGGAAGTGGATTTGGTTGAGTGTTTGTTTGTCCAGGAGAGAGATAGAAGTCGGAGAGTGAAGTAACAGAGCGGTTGTAGAGGTGCAATTGTGTGGGAGAGAGAGTAGAAAGAAGACAAAGTGAGGTTGAAGGGATTGAGCAAAGGGAGAGAAGACAAAATGAGGTTGCAGAGGGTGGGGGTTTGTACTTCAAGAAAACGACGTCGTTTCAACTCAATTTGTTAGACTACATAGTGACAACTTATTGTTGTCACTAAAATTATGACATTCAACTACAGTAGACAGATTGCAGCTGAAAATAGGATAAGGAGACAATTTGATGCGAGAAAAAACTGTTGTCACTAAAATTGAAGATAACCAGTGGCTAAATCTAAATTCTTGTCACTAAATATTTTTTTATTAACATTAAATTTTGGCGCTACTAAATTAGTGATGAATTATTGATAATCTTTTACTACAACATTAAAATTAACACTAATTAAATTCACAACTTATCTTTAGCAACAACAACAATTTTTTGCCATTAAATACGTATACTTAGTGGCAACATTGTTAACTGCAAACTAAATCTTGCCACTAAAAATTTATCTCTATAAGTTTACATAGCGTTGTGCCTAATCCCTCGGATTGAGAGGAAAATAAAATTGTCTTTGTCTAAATTGTACTGCAAAAGATCTTAGTCTCTCCGATGCGAGAAACTAGTTACAATAGCATTATTTTATATACTAGGAAAGTTATTCCCTTGAGTATCACTTTTTATAGTTACTTCAGAAAAGTAACTGACATGTCTTGAATTGTATTGTATATTAAAATTTTGGATCAATGAAATTATTTTTTCCAATGAAATTGGAATCAATTTTTTTATTGAGAATATTTACGATAAATCCCAAGTTCTAAAAGCAATTTTTTTAAGCTATTCTAAACCTCACCAAATCTTTTCGAATACTTGACCGTTGAAAAAAAAATATCAGATGTATTTATTTTTATGGTAAAAACACGTGTGAGATTGTGAGTTAAAAAAAAAAATTCACGCATTCAATTTTCGTTACTGTTACGTAACGCCCGTTTTACTCTGCGTCCGTTACATCATTATCGTTACTATTACTGTTACAATGACCGTTACCGTTATTCAGAACCATGGCCGCAGGTCTTCGGTCACACGCCCAAATGAGAATCTCCTTGGAAACTGGACATTATCGTTGCCTTTGTTGGAGCGAAACCCATTTGCGATGTACTCAGCTCTAATAGAGATGAAATGATATCCCGTAAGTTCAAATTCTGAATGTCGAAAGGCTGGGTTGAGAACCCGAAATCCTGGGCTTCAGATGTGCTGATCTCATCATAATTGAGGCAAAAACCCGAATGGATCTCAACTCGTTCTTGATGTCTTTTGAAGCATTCATGACAGAGAGGTCCTTTACTAAGTTCGAACTGCTTAGGTCCGAGTGTGGCAGTCGTTATTTGCCACGTAAATCATTTCGCTGGTACAAAATAACACAGCCAATGTTGAAGAAAAACTTCCTCGATCCATGTTTACAGAATGATGTACTGAGTATACTCTCTTTTTGCTTTAATCAGAGGCTGATTCTAACCACAGGTAGCAAGATACTATAAAGAGATTGGGTTGCAACTCTGTCTCCACTTTGATGGCGCCGATTAGTATTGCAATGATGTCGAGCATATTCCGAGTGGCGTTGAGCATATTTTCTTAGCTGAAATAGCATTTGGGTAGTAGACCGAGCACTTCTACTGACGGCCCAACCATCTGAGTTTTCTATGATTGCATAGTGCAGTTTTGTCCCTCGTTAGGTTTGGTTAACGATGCCGACCAACCCTCCAAGAATATAGATATTCGCATAAGAGCTTTGTAGAAACGTTGGCCTTGGCTCGGTGCACTTACGGTGTTTGATAGAATGCTTAATTGAAAAGCCCTCTGAGAGCTGGCTATTATTTCTGCTTTTGCTAGATGAGAATGGTGACAATCCGCGTCGGGAACCACGCAATGAAGCTTGCAGAATTTGTGTGATGGCTTATTCACCTCTTGATGGTAAACCGATCACCAGTGATGTGCAAGGATAGATTGACCATCTCCCAAGGAGTTATTGCCCACTTAAAAAGCTTGGATTCAACTAGCCATCGAAAGAAACAGTCCTTGTTAATTCATGTGCGCCTAACCTTGCCCCCCTCTCGTCTGGGGGTGGTGTTACTTTGGCCGCCAAAACTGCAAGAGAAATGCCAACTGAGAGCCCAACCATCAACGATGTCATCAAGATAATAAGAGCAATCCTGGTGCTTGATCAAATGCACGAATGATCCTCTTGGAGAGAGCAGGCTGACGACAGACTGACCACTGCACAGTGGTTCTTAGGCGATACCGATCATCTCTGTGTGACATACCCCCAAGACGAGTGTCATCCATTTCTAGTTTCATTGGTGTTGTCTGCTATATCTACAAGTTGATGATGATTTTTAGTCGATCGATAAGCTGATCCAATTTAGGAAGTAGATATTTGGCCTCTGTTAGAGCTGTTAAGCATTGAAAGGCTCATTACAGTTCAACGAGCATTGGAGTAGGGAGATCAATCCAGCGCAGTGGATGGTGGTTCAAAAGCTTTTGGTAGCTCTTATGATGCTCAATCAAATGTCTGAAGTAACAATTCCCTTTCGGAATTAACAAGCTTTGGTAGATACTTGGCTAGGGACATTAGGTGACAGATTCAATTTTCTTGAATGTGAGCTCAAAGAGATTATACCAGGAGATAACAAGTGGCTCCTATTAGGGGGGGGATAGAGGTGATGGCTATCATCACTTTTTTCCTTGTGCCGAACACATAGCGGTTGACCATTTGTTCGGCATCATTTCTTATGCCGAGGAAAAAATCCTTGGTTCACGCCAAACGATTAATCCGTGTCGGGTACGCCGCTACGAATACCCAGCAGCTGCTGGTTACTTCACACTCGTGATTTCGAAGACATTGTGCTGCAATTCTAATATCATGGTGCTGATCAACATTGCATTGTGCCGACTAGCTTCCGAGTGATGCCGAGCATGTTTGCTCATTTGGAGATCCCAATCGGGCGTGGCATTTCAAAAGACTTCCAAGGCAAGAGAGACCGAGGGGACTTTTGCATTGACAAAGTGGCCCTTGACAGTGCATGTCATCGGCAGATTCTTGGCGTGCTTGAAGACGCTGAAATCAGAATCAGTGGGGGAGCGAACTGCCGAGCACCATGAATACCCCGACAGTCAATGAGAACGAGACAAACTAGCTAGTCGATTTCACCACCCAGAAATTAGCTCTGCAACAATTGAACAAAAAAAATTTTTACTAAAAGAGCTTTGCTTCCTATAAGTCATTGCAAGTAAAATTCCATGACGTCTATTTGTGTGCTCGTGTTCTGCATGTCGAAGTTCAATAACCATACACGTGTAGTTAGCAAAACTCGTTTTGATAGTTTAACTCTAACACGTGGCCCTCATAAAAAGAGCTATGTCTAGGGACTTGTCTTTTGACTAAAACCAGTACATTTGCATTTCAAGGGACTTACATGCCAGTCGTTTCATGCACATAAGATGACAAGGCAGAGACTGAGCTTCACAAGAGACAAGATAATAGAGACCGAGCAAAGGTCATTACCTCTAATTCTGCTTTTACTTGTTCTAGTAACAAGGGAGATTCCATTTGGCTTATTTTCGAAGCCAATAACTTTCGGAAGATAGCCCATATGCTGCGATAATGTCCGGGAGTTTAAATAATGGGTAGCTAAAATACCCACATGGAGACGTGCACTCTTTGAACCATTTATGACGTGTAGACATATCCTCATGAATAAGTAATAGGGAATACTCATATGCATTACATTGTGATTAACAAAATATTATCTAATCTTGGTTGAAATGTAAGAGTAGAGCACTTATCTCTGCATTTGCTGAACGCAGTGCACAGGGACATAACATAGTGAGATATTCCGAGCTCCATGAGCGAACAAATACGAAGAAACCCAACCAGCCGAGTGATTAAATGCCGACTGCTTTTCTATGGTCGGAATATTTCTCAGATCCCATTACTCTTCAATACATTAATTATATAGGACTGTTATGTGCACAGCGAAACAACTCACTTATCTTTGCCGAAACGCATCCACGAAAAATAGAAACACCCGAGCTCCATAGACATTCCAAACGAGTGATACATTGATCGGCCCCTATGTTGGCTTAGTGCCGATACACCTTAATAGAGGAGTTAAGATGAGTGGTCATCTCTGTTGATTCAATGATGCCGACAATGGTCTTCTTTAGTGCAGCTGTTATTTGATGATTGATTGGTTGGGCTGAGCATCTCTTCTTTGGACACCGAGCAAAAGCTAAAGTCCTGGAGTGACCAAATATGAAGAGGCCGAACAAATAATAAGAGATGCTTTCTTGGTTTTTCTTTTACTGGCTTTGATGGGGATTGAGCATTATAGTGGCAAGATGTCCCCTTGCACTAGAGGACAAGTCAACACAACTTACTGTAAAAATTCCATGGCATGTCCACCATGGTGGGGTTTTGCAAGATTGAACTAGTATAGTCAATTAGTTTGCAACAAAGACCGAGTACCATAGACACAAGAAAATTGGGTCCGAGCTCCGTAAACTAAACAAATCCGAAGGTGCAAGGATGCACGAATCATAACAAGGTTTGGACAGCACTCACGGACTGGAGATACGAAGATTTTGGAGCGTACATGCCTCGTTCCCACAGATGACGCCAAATTGCACGGGTAAAAATCCGCCAATAGTTGAAATATGTCGAGGTGCGCCCCTAGCATTCGAGTATCATCTAATCCGTGAGCTGCAAAGCAGAAAAAAGGTTAGAGTGTGTGTGTGTGTGTGAAGTATAGAGCCGAGGTGCTCTTCCTTAAGGCCCACTCTTTCTTGGGTCTTCACCCATATATATAGAGAAGGTTAGAGAGCTACTTACCATACTGCACAGTTGTCAATGCAGGGAAATAGGCATGGACTAGCCTGCCAAAACACTCATTACCTGCTATATATTTATTGTAGTAGGTCCCACTTGTGATATATGTCAAGTCATTCATACTCCTCTCTTGGAAGTAGGGCTGGTGGACCCACCTAACAAATAATGTTTCGTCATAATACTTCAGGCATTTCTGGAGGCACATCACCATCCCATTATTGTTAATCTCTGCCTGGGATTCAAATGAAAAATGAAAAATCGTGGCTATTAATGCATTTACATATATCTCAAACAGGGACGGTCCGAGACATTTTGGAGTCTAAAGTGAAAATAATAAATAAGACTTTTTTATTTTAAATATTAATAATAAATTTAATTTTTAATTTTTTTAAATATAAAATTGTTAATTAAATTTTTATATTCAAGTTTTTGTTTCCATATTTGAACTTGATGGTAAAAGAGAGAAAAATTAATTGAAAAATTAAGGTGATAAATTTAAACTTGATTTTTTTAAGGGTTAAGACTAGATTTTTTAATAACTTTAGTTTTACTATTAATTTTTTCCCTTTTTTAAAAAAAATTAATAAATTTTAGGGATTTTTAATTTCACAGCTGAATTAATAGGTCCAATCTACTTAAGTTGAAATCTTTTGTTTGAGTATGGATTTAAATTTTGGGTAATTTGGAAGTCGGTACAATTTTTTAGACTTATTTGAGCAAAAATACAACACAAAATCTTATTTGGTCTAAAATGCATATTTTTAAAAAATGACAATATTATCATTCAGTAAATAGCTGATGGGTTGAAACCCTTTGTATTCCTTCTGATGGCGTAAACCTTCGGATACGAGCTAAGGAACCAGATTAATTGGCGTGAGCAGTTTGCATGGGGACTAATATGGCATCTGAGCTACAAGGCTCGTGAAGTGGGGAATGACAGCTCTAATTAGTCGTGTGTAATGTGTGAAATACAATAGAAATATAGTGGTTCACCGGCTGATGAGCTCGGCTAGTCCACTCTCTAATGGAGGCTCTTGCTCCTGTCTCTTTATTGATGAATTGAAGGTGTTACAGTCGAATACTCAGGGGACTAGGGTTTCAGAAAAATCTCCCCCTTGCCATGGAGGTTGCCCTCCCTTTTTATGGCCTCATGCTTACCTCTAACACGGAATTACCTCCTATATCGAAGGGATCGTGCCCTATCTTCCTCCATAATTCCGGAGTTACCTAAACTCCATATGGCTGGCTTCAAACGGAGAGTTCTTTGCCTTCTTTCGTGGGATTCTCCTTAGCTTTAGGAGGGGATCGTGGTTGATTACGGGTCTTATGCCTTGGAATGGTTCTACTTTCCTTTTGGTGATACCCGTAGTTACCTTGCTGTCCTTTCATCATTCCTTAACTCGTGTCCTCAGCTGGGAGCTCTTTAGCGCTGACTAGATGAGCTCTGGCCAATGCCAGATGAGCTCTGCCTCTTCTGTCTGAGCTCCCGACCCGAGCTCATTTTCTGAGCTCGTGTCTGTTCATATCAGGTATCATCAGTTGCCCCCCAGCCCTTGCCTTAGGTTAGCCTAGGCAGGGGCTGATCTACACGAACTGAATTAGACCCGCACGTGGCCAGCATGTGGCTTTAGGATTTTTGACGGTTTATAGCAATCATGTCTTTCCTTGATTCCCGCGCATGTCTTTACCCACGTCCCTCAAGCTTTAAAGACCCAAATGGCTACCTGAACCGTCTTTCTACACTGTTCATCTTCCTCGCTGCTCCTCATCTCCATTCTCTCTGCGATTTCGGACCATTTTGCTTGAGCCTTTCTGTTTTCTTGCTTGAAGTCGAATTCCCTACTCTCGTTTCGAAGATTCGCATCGCCTCCTTCCTCCGATAGTGCTTCAGGCTGCCGTTCACAGCTATTCCTGGGTTAGGTACGTCTTTTGCCCCTTCCTCTTCCTCCTTTTGCTCTGGATCCCTCGAATTCGAGGTGGTTGCTGCATTTTTGGGCTTTTCGATTCTTTTACTTCTGGAATCGTGACCATTGCTTAGCCCCCCTTTCTCATTTCGTTGATTGGAGCTCCATAGTTCACATTCTTGCCGTCGGGAGTTACTGTGCCGACCCAAGGGTTATTAAAGAGTGTCTGACTCGTGCTCCTTTGCTTTATCGTTCCTTTAACCTTCCTTTTTCTCTTCCTATCATGTCTGCCTCTTCTGGAGCTACTCGCTCCTCTGTCTCACTTTTAGGGTCTAGGTCAGTCGAGGAAGACTCCGAATTAGGGGAGGTAGGTGACGAGATAGATAACTTCCCTGGGGTGGAAGCCGTAGATTCTGAGGTTAATACCGAAGTGCCTCCTTCAGCATCCCCTTCCTTGCCCCCTAGGCCAGACAAAGGCAAAGGTAAGGTCAGTGGAGCTGGGGTTGAAGGGAAGACCTCATATTTGGGGCTTGCCTATACGCACGCTGAGTCTGTGGGCTACAGCAAAGAGGCCCCTGAACTAATGCAGGTTTATAAGCTTCGGTACGGCTTTCCTCCTGGGGTCGAACCCTGGTGTCCAGACAAATCTGTCTACTACGTAGAACAAGTACACAATAGGGTCTGCTTTTTCCTTGCCTCCTTTGAGAACGGTCTTCGCTTTCCTCTGCATCCCTTCATCAAGGCTGTTATGCAGCACTTCCATGTGTGCCCATCCCAGATTTCCCCCAACTTCTACGGTGTCATGACCGGTCTTCTGGTCATCTTTAGGAAGCATAGACTTGGGCTTCCTAGTCTTTCTTTGTTTTTGGAGCTCTTCAACGTCAAGCCGACCTCTGGAGGCTTCTTATATGCCTCTAAGCGTGCCAACGTTAGGCAGCTTATTTCTAACATTCCGACCTCTCATAAGCACTGGAAGGAACGCTTCTTTTTTGTCGGGGGCACCAATTGGGAGTATAATCTTGCTGATAAGACGGATACTCTTGGTATCCCTACAGCTTGGGCTGAACCGGACAACTTGCGTGAGTCTTTTCTCAAGTCAACTGAGTCCTGACCTGGTACTTGCAAACCTTTAGCCTTTTTCTTATTTGCTCACTTTCTTCTTTTCAGGTGATCGTCTTGAGCTCAGCCCTGAGGATAAGAAAACACTAGTGGAGTTGGAGAAGATCAAGCCAGAGAAGTACGCTGACCTTATTGAGTTACAAAATTTGGTGCGGATAGGTCTAAGTCCTCCTGCGGTGACCTTGGCGATCCCATTATCGGTTTTAGGGGCTGACGAAGGTACCCTCTTTTTTTTTTTTTTTTTTCTGTTTTTTTTTTGTTGTGCTTCCTTCCCTTCTTCTTCTCCTTACATCTCCCTACTCCCCCCAGACATTCCAGGTTCTTCTACCATGAAGTCTACTCCAGAAGAGCTCAAAGCCAAGGTGGATGAGCTGCTGCAAGGTGGTAGATCTAGCAAGCGCAAGTCCCGGGTTAGTTCTGGGAGTGGTCCAGGTACCCGGGCTAAAATCCCCAGGTTGGAGGTGTCTTCTCGCCCCTCTATAACTAAAGAACAGGTTCCAAGCAAGGTTCCGACCTCTTCCTCTGGGATTTCACAAGCTGCAACCACCTTTTCTTCCCCTCCAGTGGCCCCTTCTAAGTTGGCGTCTGCTCAGGAGAGGGATCAGGCTTCCCCTTCTTCTTCTGAGGTCAAGGAGGCTTTGGAATTGGTTCCCGACCTTCAACCCGGGAAGTTCGAATACAGTGCTTCTGGGAAGGTGACTGAAAAAGAGAGAAAGTCTGAGGAGGAAGATGAGGACTCCTTTTTTGACAATATAGACCTTGCTGCTGGAGCTCTTTCCTCTATCTTTTCTGAATCTGATGTCCTGAAGGCCGCTTCCATGCCCCTGGAGGAATCCGTCTCTTTGGCCCTTCAGGGAGCTGCTACTGTGAGTGTTAACCCCCTTTTCCTCTTTGCTTGTTCGCATTTCGTGGTCTGATGTAATTTTTCTGTTCTTTCTTTTTATTCTCAGGCTGCCCTTCATACGAGAGGTCTACTGCACCGAGTCCAGTCTCAAGAGAGCTCCTTTAAGGTCCTAAAGAAATATAAGGACAAAGTTTCTGAATTGTCTCTTGAGAACGAAGGCCTTAGAACTCAGAGTGAAGACCTCAAGGCTCAGGTGGAGATCCTCAACGAGCAGTTGGAGAAGCAAGCTTCCGACCTTAAGCATACATTGACCGTCAAGGTCAGAGCTGAGGAAGGGGAGAAGAGAACTCAGGACGAGCTGAGGCTGGTTAGGGAGGACCTGCAGCTTAAGGTTGAGGCGTGGACCAAGGCCAGCCAAGAGGCTTTTGACGCCAAGAAAGAGCTCAGCCAGGCCAAGCAAGACTATCTTGCCCTCAATGAAGCAAATGGCAAACTCTGTGAGGAGCTTGAGGAGCAGAAAAACTTGGTCACACAGAAAAGTGAGGAGATTGTCGAGCTTAAGGATGAGGCCACCACTTTGTGGGCTACTGGGTGGGTCGCTTTTAGGCGTAAAGCAATCAAAGCTTACCCAGATCTCGCATTCAATTTCCCTATCCCTACTGAGGAGGAAATGGAAGAATCTGACTCTAGTGGTGAGGAGGACAACTCAGCTCTTCCTCCTGGAGTTCCACTCCCAGATGTCTCTGCTTCCCCCTCTACTGTTCTTGCTGTGGCCTCACCTGCTGACCTGGTGACTGAGGTATTTGAACAAACGTCATTGCCTGGTACGGCAGAGGCTCCTGGGGCCAGTGTTCCTGGAAATTCCCCTCCTCCAGCATCAGGATCCTTGCCCCCTGAGCTCCTGGGTTCTGATTCTCCTGCTGATGCTATGTCTGCCGAGCTGCAGGGTCTTCTGTCCACTCCCCCTTCAGAAACTTAGGTCTTTTTGACTGTAATTTCTTTGTAAAGAATTTTTGAGATGTAACTTTGACTTGGGCTAGGGCCTTGTGCTACTTCGTAATTTCTTTGTTATTTTGTTTTTTCATTGCTGGTTTATCATATTCATATGTCCCTTTGAATTCCAGCTATTCATATGTCCCTTTGAATTCCAGCACATATATATTTTTGAATATATCTTTGAATTTGCGCACCTGTATGTATTCAACTTGGTATACTCCCCTTGTCCCCTTTTGCTTTGAGGGGTGTTGTGCACTTCTTGAAGCAAACTTACTAGATTTGAAGGGTACGGGAGACTTGGTGCCATGCTCAATTGCTTTTCCTTAGCCTTTTAAGCTCAGTGGTTGGCACCCTAAGAATCCATTACTTATCATTCTTCGTTTTGAGCTATTCAGACTGATACTCTGAACTGGCGTGCTTCTTCCGGGTTGCATAGCTCACGCTTGTGAATTTTTGCTGAGCTATGCAGCTCTTCTTTCTGAACCTAAGAGCTCTTACTGCGCTTTTTAACTCTTTTTGTTATCTTAAGAGTTCCTTCTGAGCTACTTGGCTCAGTTGTCTGACCTTAAAGGTTATTTCTGAGCTTCATTGTTTTCGACAGATCTTTCTCTGGAATGGATAACAAATCCTGCCGGCCTTCTTTAAGCAAGGCTATGAACTTTCACCTGCTGTCAAGTTCACTTGATGAACTGAAGAAACTATTTGGAGCTATTCCTCTTTAAGGTGAACAGGGCTGTTATGATCGCCGGCCTTAAAGACTTGCTATGCCAGTGTCTTGTTCTTGACTGGGCTGAGCTAAAGTGTGGGGGGTATGTGGCTTGGTGGGGTCAGAATGTTCCTTCGTTGTCTTGAATGCAATATAAGGGGTGGTCCTGTACGTATTCCTTTTCCCTCGTTTTTTTTTTTTTTTTTTTTTTTTTTTTTTTTTACCGTTTCCCATAATCGTCACGTCTTTTCCCTTTCCATAACCGCAACCCCTTTCCATAACCGTAGCCTCTTTCCATAACCGTAGCCACTTCCCATAACCGTAGCCACTTCCCATAACCGTTGCTTCCTTTATTAATTCAGAAACTACACGGGCAACTTGATTCTCTCTTTCTTGGCTCTTGGTTTCCTGAAAAGCTCCCAACTTTTCCTAACATATTTTTGACTCTCTTCTTGATTTCTTGCGTCTTTATCAGCACTTTCGATGGCTGCCTCTGTTTCTTCTTTGTTCCAGGAACGATCCTCCTTCGGAATTGAATGGAATTGGCATTGTCGCTATCTGTCCCCTTCAATACTTGAATCTTCTGATTTGGTGGACATCAAAAAACGGTTTTTCCCTTATCTTGACTTGCCTTTGCGAGTCCCTTCCTCCGATGAGCCTTGCAACTACCTTCCCCGAGGGGAAGTCTGTTTCTTTGAAGGTGCTATGGACATGGGACTTCGCCTTCCCCTTCATCCGGCCATTGGGCGAGTTCTTGCCTACTGTGGCCTGTGCCCTTCTCGCCTTTCTCCACGAGGGTGGGCTGCTATGGTAAGCTTCTTCTTGTTCTGTCGTCTGCATGCTCTTGGCAGGTTCCCCTTTGTCTCTGAGTTCCTGTACTTCTTTGAGATTGAGGAAGATGATGCCCCCTGCTTCAGTTTCTTCCGTTGGAGGGATGTCAATTTACGCCCTTTGGTTCTAGATCTTCCCTCCAATCCTGAAGGGTGGTCTGAGCGTTTCTTCTTCGCTTCTGGAGAGGCTTGGAGGTCTCCTGAGGATCGCTGTCGTAAAGCCAGGATTCCTCGGTCCTGGAAGAGCTTCTCTCGTATTGGTAAGCTCGAGCATAGCTCTTTTGAGTACTTTCCTTTTAAAGACATGCTCTGATTATGTCCTTGCTGTGCAGATCCACCTGACCTGGATTTACCAGGGATGGTGAATATCAACGAGTTGTTGCTTGTGGAGTCTAAGACTTATTCCGAGCTGATGACGAGCGCAAACCTCTATTTGCTTGGGGCTGAGGCTACTGGGTTTGAGTTTTCCACTATTCCTTACTCTTCCTGGACCTCTTTCTCTGATTCTGATGAGGATGGGGATTCTGACAAGGATGGAAACACCGTCACGAGTTCGAGGAAGCGTAAAAGGGACGATTCCCCTTCTCCTGACTCTCTGTCCACCATCTTCCTTACCTCTGTTGGTCAGAAGCTTCTTAATTCGCTTCAAAAGGCTGAGCAGGAAAGGGATGAGCTGAAGAAAGAGAATGCTAGCCTGAAGGGAGAGGTTGCTGAGCTGAAATCTGAACTTAAGAAAGACTAGAATCTTTGTTTCCTTGTATCGTTCTTTCTTTTCTTAAGCGATATCAGACTATGACTCTTTTTGTATTTTTCTGAATATTTGCACTGTCGGATATTTCGAATGCCAGACTTTTCATTCATCTCGAATTCTGTTAGGTTATTTCAGCTTACTCTTCTCGTTCGAGATACGAACGTAGATGGAGAACAGAAGATCATGTCTGCTCTGACCTTACTTCTCACCTGACCTCATAGGTGTTCTCAGTTGTTCTGGACCTTTCGAGGTCTTCGAGTGTGTAGGCAGTGCACAAGGGTATCTGGTCCTGGGGGGAGGACCATTGGTGTCTCCAAGAAGCGTTCAGCCTTGAATTTGACTGTTGGTGTCTCCAAGAAGCGTTCAGCCTTGAATTTGACTGTTGGTGTCTCCAAGAAGCGTTCAGCCTTGAATTTTGTACGAGCTGAAGAGCTCGTCTTTTGTTTATAAGCTTTTGAGGCTTATCCTGTAGTTATGAGCTGAGGAGCCCATCTTTCTTTTATAAGCTTTGGAGCTTATCGTGTTTTTATGAGCTGAAGAGCTCATCTTGCATTTATAAGCTTTGAAGCTTATCGGGTTTTTATGAGCTGAAGAGCTCATCTTTGATTTATAAGCTTTGAAGCTTATCGTTTGTTTATGAGCTGAAGAGCTCATCTTGCATTTATAAGCTTTGAAGCTTATCGTTTGTTTATGAGCTGAAGAGCTCATCTTGCATTTATAAGCTTTGAAGCTTATCGTTTGTTTATGAGCTGAAGAGCTCATCTTGCATTTATAAGCTTTGAAGCTTATCGTTTGTTTATGAGCTGAAGAGCTCATCTTGCATTTATAAGCTTTGAAGCTTATCGTTTGTTTATGAGCTGAAGAGCTCATCTTGCATTTATAAGCTTTGAAGCTTATCGTTTGTTTATGAGCTGAAGAGCTCATCTTGCATTTATAAGCTTTGAAGCTTATCGTTTGTTTATGAGCTGAAGAGCTCATCTTGCTACTTTGGAGACCATTGGAGGGTGAATAAAAGGCTTGCTCTTTCTTATTTAAAAGTAGTCCTATTACAAGTAACACTTACTGAAAAAACTTCTTAAGGTGCTCGGCATTCCACGAGTGAGGTAAAACCTTTCCTTCCTCTGTTTGCAACTCGTAATTCCCTGGTCTGATTATCCTTGACACGATATAGGGCCCCTCCCAATTGGGTCCCAATTTCCCATGCGTGGGATCCTTTCTCGCAAGCAGAAGCCTCCTAAGCACCAAATCTCCAACCCTGAAACTTCTGTGTCTTACCCTCCTGTCATAGTACCTTGCCGTTTTCCTTTGGTAAGTACGGACACGGTGCAGAGCTCTGTCCCTCTTTTCATCCAAGAGATCGAGGTTTAGCAAGAGAGACTCATCATTGTGCTCGGGATCTGCAAACTCCACCCTTGGTGATTGGAGCCCTATCTCCACTGGGGCCACTGCCTCAGTCCCAAAGGCCAAAGCAAAGGGGGTTTCCTGAGTCGCAGATCTGGCGGTGGTCCTGTAGGCCCACAATACCTCCGGAATGTACTCCACCCATTTGCCTTTCAGGTTTTCTAGCTTGGTCTTCAAAGCTGACTTTATGGTTCTTATTGTGACCTCTGCCTGCCCATTAGACTGGGGATGGGCAGGAGCTGAGAAATAGTTCTTGATTCCGAGCTCGGCACAAAAACTTTTGAACTTTGAATTATCAAACTGCTTTCCATTGTCAGATACGAACGCTCTGGGAACTCCAAACCTGCAAACTATCGACTTCCAAACGAAGTTTTGAACTTTTTGCTCTGTGATCGTTGCCAAAGGTTCGACCTCTGCCCATTTAGTAAAGTAATCCACTCCTACGACGGCAAACTTGCACTGCCCCACACCGGTGGGTAGGGGGCCCAGAATGTCTAGCCCCCACTGCTGAAAAGGCCATGGGCTTACCACCGAGGTTAGGAACTCGGGAGGACAGTGGGACATATTAGCATGCTCTTGGCAAGTTTTGTATTTTCTTACTAAGTCGGTGGCGCTTTTGAACATGGTGGGCCAATAATATCCTTGCCTCAGTACTTTTCCTGCCAAGGCCCGAGCTCCTATGTGGTTGCCACATATCCCCTCATGTACTTCTCTGAGTATGTAGTTAGCATCTTCGTCTCCTACGCACTTAAGGAGAGGCATTGAAAATCCATGCTTGTACAGTTTCCCTTGCATCAGGGAAAATCTGGCTGACCTGGCCCTTAGCTTGGATGCCTCCTTGGCACTATTTGGCAAAGTTCCATTCTGAAGGTACTCTACGATGGGGTCCATCCAGCTCGGCTGAGCTTCAATTGACAGAATTTCCTCTTCTTCAATGCTTACCGAAGGCTTTGGAAGGTGCTCTACTGGAATTAGCCTATCCAAATCCTCTTGTGAGGCAGTTGCTAACCTTGCCAGAGCATCTGCTCGTGAGTTCTCCACTCTAGGCACGTGTCTGACCTTAACCTGCACAAACTGTTTCATTAGTTCTCGTACCTTTTTAAGGTACAGGACCATCTTCTCGCCTCTTGCCTCGTAACACTCTTCTATCTGCTTCACCACCAGTTGAGAATCACTGCAGATCTCCAGCTGCTCTGCTTCCATAGAGTAGGCAAGATTAAGCCCAGCGATGACGGCTTCATATTCTGCCTCATTATTTGAAGCTTTGAACCCAAATCTGAGGGCATATTCGACGTCTATTCCTTCTGGGGAGGTCAGGATCATTCCTGCACCGCTTCCCTGAGCATTGGCGGCTCCATCCACCGAAAGCTTCCATATGGGAAGGTCTGGTACTAAATCCGTGGTTTCCATAGGTGCTGCTGCTGTGAATTCTGCAATAAAATCTGCCAAAATTTGCCCTTTGATGGCAGTTCTTGGCTTGTACCTGATATCAAACTCGCTGAGCTCTACGGCCCACTTAACCAACCTCCCTGAGGACTCCGGCTTGTGTAGTACTTGCTTCATTGGCTGATCTGTTGGAACCTCAACAGTATGAGCCTGGAAATAAGGTCTAAGTCTCCTAGCTGTTGTAACCAGAGCTAGAACGAGTTTTTCCATCCTTGGATATCTCTCCTCTGCCCCCCTCAGAGCTCTGCTACAGTAGTAGACTGGTTGCTGAGCTCTGTCTCGCTCCCTAACTAGCGCTGCACTTGTTGAAAAATCTGAAACTGCTAGGTAGAGGGTGAGGATTTCTCCTTCTAGAGGGCTCACCAGAACAGGGGGAGAGCTCATATATCTCTTTAGGTCTTCGAATGCTTCTTCACACTTGGAATCCCAGTGGAATGCCTTCTTCAAGATTTGAAAAAATGGCTGGCATTTATCGCTAGACCTAGACACAAAACGGCTAAGTGCAGCTATCCTGCCTGTCAAACGTTGCACCTCTTTTGTGTTGGATGGTGACTTCATTTCCACCATTGCTTTAACCTTTTCTGGATTGGCCTCAATCCCTCTGCTGCTGACTATAAAGCCCAGAAATTTTCCAGCCGAGACCCCGAATGCGCACTTCGCAGGGTTTAGCTTCATTTTGTACTCCTGTAGAATCCGGAATGACTCAGCTAAGTGCTCGATGTGGAGCTCTGCTTTCAGCGACTTCACTAGCATATCATCAATGTAAACCTCCATGGATGCTCCTATTTGCCTCTGGAACATTTTATTTACTAACCGCTGGTAAGTGGCTCCGGCGTTCTTCAATCCGAAGGGCATGACCTGATAGCAATATGTTCCCTGTTCAGTCACAAAGGAGGTCTTCTCCTGATCGCTGGGATCCATCCCGATCTGGTTGTAGCCTGAAAAAGCGTCCATGAAACTGAGGAGCTCGTGCCCTGCAGTGGCGTCCACTATTAGGTCAATCCGAGGTAAGGGAAAACTGTCTTTGGGGCATGCTCGGTTGAGATCAGTGAAGTCGATGCACAATCGCCACTTCCCATTGGTTTTCTTTACGAGAACTACATTTGCTAACCAAGTGGGGTAATGAACCTCCCTGATAGCCTTGGCATGGAGGAGTTTGCTGACCTCCTCATTGATTGCTTTTTGCCTTTCATAAGCAAAGCTCCTCCTCTTCTGTTTGATGGGTTTGCAAGTTGGGTTTACGCATAACTTGTGGGTAATAACCGAGGGATCAATTCCTTCCATGTCTTCTTGCTTCCAAGCGAACACTCCTATATTCTCTTTTAGGAACTGGATGAGGAGTCTTTTGAGCTCAGGGTTTAGTTTGGAACCCACATAAACAAGGTGTTCTGATTTCTCATCAAGCTGTACTGGTTCCAGCTCTTCCGATGGCATTGGTCTTGTCTCCATTTCATCTCTCATGTCGAGCTCATCCAGTTGGATGTTCTCGACCTCCTTCCTTTTTACAGAAGCCAAGTAGCACTCCCGTGCTACGCGCTGGTCTCCTCGGACCACTCCGATTCCATTTTCTGTAGGGAACTTCACGACTAAATGATAGGCAGATGGGATTGCCTTTATAGAATTTAGGGATGGCCTTCCAAGCAAGATGTTGTACGCCGATGGTGCATCGACTACTAGGAATTTGACAGTGGTAGTGGCTTGGCAAGGTGGATCCCCCAGGGTGAGCACGAGCTGGATTGAACCCAGGGGGAGCACCTTTTCCCCGGAGAATCCCAGCAAGTGAGTGCTTACTGGCTCAAGTTTTTGTCTTCCTATGTCCATCCTGTCAAACGCAGGTGCGAAAATAATATCTGCCGAGCTCCCGTTATCAATTAGAACCCGATGAACTGTTCTATTTGCCACCACAGCTCGTACCACCAGTGGATCATCATGGGGGTATTGGCACCCTTCTAAATCAGCATCTGAAAAAGTGATAGCTGTATCCAAGCGTGGAGCCTTGGATACAGCGTGCACTTCGAGAGTTTCTTCGGCTCTGATCCGCCGGAGGTGCGCCTTCCTAGCTGCGCTTGACTCTCCACCTCCTGCGAAACCTCCAGATATCACTCTGATTTCTCCTAGAGGCTGCTGGTGCGGTGCAGGTGCCTGCTGTCGGGGTGGCGGAGGCGGAAGAGCTCGGTTCAGGTTATCATTGGCTATAAAACGACGCAGCTGACCTCGCTGGATCAAGAACTCGATTTCCTTCTTCAATTGAATACAGTCATCAGTGTGGTGTCCATGATCTCGATGATAATCACAATACTTCGTGGGGTCCCTCTTTGCCGGGTCTGCCTTCATCCTAGGTGGCCATTTTAAAAACTTCTCGTTCTGGACCTCATACAGTACTTGTGACACAGCAGCGGTGAGTGGGGTAAACCGCTGAGGCCCATACCTGGGTTGTAGTTCAGGTTGCATGGGACCCAGCCGATCTCTGACATTTCCTCTCCTCTTTGGCGAGCGGTCTCTGTCCCTCCTTGGGGACCTCTCTCGTCCTTTTTCCTTCCTAGGGCTTCTGTCCCTTCTCTTTTCTTCTTTTTCCTTTTCCTTTCGTGAAGATGTACCGACCACCTTAGAAAGGAGTGCCTCTTCGCCATTTATATATTTCTCTGCCTTGGCTAACACCTCAGCCATACTTGCCTAAGGGTTTTTTGATATGGAGAACATCAAGTCCTTTGATTGCACTCCCAGCCCTGCAATGAAAGCAGTTATGGCGAATTTTTCATCCGGGACGTCTACTTTCAATGTCTCCGAGTTAAATCTTTGGACATAAGTCCTCAGGTTTTCCTGGGGACCCTGCTTCACATTCAGCAGGTGGTAGCTCGGCTTTCTGTGTATCCGGGCTCCTATGAAATGAGAGACAAAAGCAATGGAGAGTTCTTTAAAGGATGAGATCGAGGCTGGCGGGAGCCTATGAAACCAGTTTAAGGCGGAGCCTTTCAGCGTGATAGCAAAAGCTCTGCATCGTACAGGATCCTGGTACCCATGTAGCTCCATCTGGTTCTTGTAAGTGTTGAGATGATCCACGGGATCTTTCGATCCGTCAAAGACCTCCATTTGAGGCATCCTGAATTTTGGTGGGAGAGGGAAGTGTAGCACCCCCGTGGTGAATGGGGATTCGGTTTGCTGGACCAAAACATCCATTGTAACCGGGGCCTTACTTTTTACGGCCTCCTTCATATGGCTGAGCTCTTGCTGGAAATCTTTGAAGCGTTGCTCCCAGTGCTGCTCTCTCCTGTCTTGCGGATAAGGGAAGAAATCACCTCTCTCACCCCTGTCGTTCCGACTTTGCACTTCGTCGTTAGGGCCATTACCAGGGGGTACGTAGGGGACATATCCCCTGGCCTGGCTGCCTTCCCCCCCCTCGCTGACCTCTCTATGGGGGTCCCAGTATCGAGGTTCCCTATGAGGGGGGTTATTCTGGCCTTCATGGGCCGGTGGTGCCTCTTGTGGGTGTTGTACGAGCTTTGACAGCTCTTCATTTTCCTTTAGCAAACGTTGGTTGACGAGACGCAGGGCCTCCAACTCGTTATTAATGAGGGAATTCGCATCCTGGATGTTTCCGGGTTGCCTGCCGTGGGCAGTTTCCGGCTGATCTTGCATTCGAGGTAGGTTTGTTTGGCTTCTGCTCATATTTCGAGTTATTATCATCAGTCACTGAGGAATCAGCTTACTTGTAACAGGAACAGTCGTTCCCACAGACGGCGCCAAACTGATGGCGTAAACCTTCGGATACGAGCTAAGGAACCAGATTAATTGGCGTGAGCAGTTTGCATGGGGACTAATATGGCATCTGAGCTACAAGGCTCGTGAAGTGGGGAATGACAGCTCTAATTAGTCGTGTGTAATGTGTGAAATACAATAGAAATATAGTGGTTCACCGGCTGATGAGCTCGGCTAGTCCACTCTCTAATGGAGGCTCTTGCTCCTGTCTCTTTATTGATGAATTGAAGGTGTTACAGTCGAATACTCAGGGGACTAGGGTTTCAGAAAAATCTCCCCCTTGCCATGGAGGTTGCCCTCCCTTTTTATGGCCTCATGCTTACCTCTAACACGGAATTACCTCCTATATCGAAGGGATCGTGCCCTATCTTCCTCCATAATTCCGGAGTTACCTAAACTCCATATGGCTGGCTTCAAACGGAGAGTTCTTTGCCTTCTTTCGTGGGATTCTCCTTAGCTTTAGGAGGGGATCGTGGTTGATTACGGGTCTTATGCCTTGGAATGGTTCTACTTTCCTTTTGGTGATACCCGTAGTTACCTTGCTGTCCTTTCATCATTCCTTAACTCGTGTCCTCAGCTGGGAGCTCTTTAGCGCTGACTAGATGAGCTCTGGCCAATGCCAGATGAGCTCTGCCTCTTCTGTCTGAGCTCCCGACCCGAGCTCATTTTCTGAGCTCGTGTCTGTTCATATCAGGTATCATCACCTTCCATATATTTTTGCTACAATCAAGTAATGGGAGGTAAAATAGGGGCATATTTTCTCTAATAGTTTCTCTCTTTCTTTCTCTCTCTCTCTCTCTCTCTCTCTCTCTCTCTCTCTCCCTATTTTCTCTTACTCTATTCATATTAATTTTACAACAACACAATTACACTAATTAGTTACATCAATCAGTTACAATTGTTTAAGGATAATTATAATACTGAAAAGTTAGGGTCACAAATAACTCAAATGTGCTCACATTTCAAGATTTTTACAAGGCATTTATTATCGACCACAGGCCCTGTGGCAAGTTGTTCCCGGTAAGTAGTACATGCAAAGCCAACTTATAAGAAAACTAGTGATACTCTGTGTCTAAAGTCACTATACACTGAGCTAAGAAACTGGTACAGTTGGAGTGTATATATAATGAATGTGTGTGTATGCGTGTGTGTGTGTGTGCATTGGAGTGTGTGTATATTTGTGCAACTGTGTGTTGTGAGGTGTGTGTGTTGGGTTTGTGAAATTTGAAGGGAGGGGGGTGTGTGAAATTTGAGAGGCAAAATATACCCCCATAAATTGAAAAACTTTACTATCTTATTATATAAATGGACCCAAACATTTTTGTTTGTACAAGAAAAAGATACAAAGTAAATTGATTCGTCTTGGTCAGATGTCTTTCGTTCTTGTTGTGCTGGATTCGCATTGATTTATTTTTTTACCTTTTAAAAGGGAGTATAAATATACACAATACGACATCATTCAAAATTATTCTGCCCGTTTTTGTAATGGATGAATGAATTTTTATATTTACGTTTTGCTAATTGATTCTTTTCGATCGATAGTACAACTTATTCATTCAATTTGCTTGTGCATGTAGGAGTTTTAATTATAATTTTTTTTTTGCAAAAAATAATTATTGTGTGTATCTTTAATAATATTCAATTACTAGCACGTGCATTAGGAAAAGAATTCTCATCTATTTATATAATTTAATATTTCGATTGGAATGCCAGTTTGTTTATAAAACTTCTTTTACGAATTTTATTGCTGAAAATAAATTTAATCCATCAGTAACCATGTTCTAAAAAATTTCAATATTTGAGATAATATTTTTTCAAACTCGCATAGTCTAATAATTCTCATTTTTACAACTAAATAAGAAAATAAAAAATTGATATAATTCAAACTCTTCAATGTACTGCAAGTGAGAGAGAGTTAGGAAGAATAGACTTCTGGGGTTTTTTTTTTTTTTAATTGTTAATCGGATTATTTTTATTTGTATTGATGTGCCTTTTGGACTTGTCGGTAGTATTAAAAGACGATGGATAGAGCATTAGAGAAAAATTCAAGACCGTCTTTAAAAGTTTGGGTTGATATTTCTTTGGGCCTTGTGAATCGAAAGTTTGGGCCAGAACTGAAGTGTAAACCTTGTCCGGTGTGACTATTAGGTCAGAGTATTACTCTGGAATATTTGGGAATTGATTGTATTATCAAATGAGCATGTAAAGTGTAATTCATTGAGTATTGTAAATTAGGGGATGCACAAGCCGCTGATTGTCATGATATGATTTTTATGAGTACATTCTTCATATAAAGTATTATGCTATTTAATTGGGTTTTATATTCATTTGTGCCTTTATCCAATACAGATTTCATTGGAATTCCAATCGTTCGCTTAAGATGAATGGGAGCAATAGCATAGTTAACTCACATTTTGGAGGTAGCCAATCGCCACCTTGTGGTGGTAGCTACAAGGTAGCACGTGTTTTGGGCCTAACTGGATTGTATAATCTTGGTAATACTTGTTTCATGAACAGCGCAATCCAGTGCTTGGTGCATACGCCGACACTTGTCGATTATTTCCTTGGAGACTTCAGAGTAGATCTAAATTTTGAAAATCCTTTGGGTATGAATGTAAGTATATTGGCAAAGGAAAATGCTATTTGGATCTAAAAATCTGACATAAAAATCTGATATAATGATGTGGTTTCATAGGAATCATTGGATCAACACCAAGTTCCAATGTTTGATGGGGTCTACAGTGAATCCAAAGGTCACAGTGAATTATGTCAGATTTTTATGTCAGATTTTTAGGTCCCAATAGCATTGCTCGTTGGCAAATGACAGTTCTACATTTCAGTTCCTAGAAGATAGTATTTTATTAATATTTTATTCTTTATACTTGGGATCTCTCAAAGAGTTTCTGTCTCTCTGTCTCTAAATTGGACTACTTGCACAGGGCAAGCTTGCGTTAGCATTTGGCGACTTGTTAAGGAAGCTATGGGCTCCGGGAGCAACACCCGTGGCTCCAAGAATGTTCAAGTCGACACTTGCTGGTTTTGCTCCTCAGTTCAGCGGCTACAACCAGCATGATTCCCAAGTTAGTCAAGTTTTATTTGTTTTGAGAATTGTTGGTGGTTAAATTTCTATGCTATGGTGAGAAATATATATACTGATATTTTGTTTATAACGCAGGAATTTCTTGCTTTTTTGCTGGATGGACTCCATGAAGATCTGAATCGTGTCAAATGCAAGCCTTACGTAGAAGTGAAGGATGGAGAAGATCGTCCAGATGAAGAAGTAGCCGATGAACACTGGAGAAACCATTTAGCTCGTAATGACTCCATCATAGTTGATGCATGCCAAGTGAGTGCTGTTATTTAACGCGATCTCTTCTACTACAGTCAACCATTTTTTACCCTTAATCATGCACGCTACTGCCTCCTTAATGTCCCAATGACTGATATTTACTTTGAATGCTTTGTTTCTATTACATGAGATGATTGCACTATTTTTGTTTTTCTTCTTTTGTTGAAACACAAACTACCCACACAGCATAGGTAAGCTTGCTTGGTCTTCTTAGCTGATTTATTTATTTTTAAATACAGGGGCAGTATCTGTCAACATTGTTTTGTCCTATGTGCAAGAAGAAGTCCATCACGTTTGATCCTTTTATGTATCTATCATTACCTCTACCTTCAACGACAATGCGAAAGATGACTTTGACAGTCTTAAGCACTGATGGGACTACTTTGCCCTCTCCTGTCACCATTACTGTTCCCAACTTTGGAAGGTGCAAGGATCTTGTCCAGCCTTTAAGTTCTGCATGTTCTTTAGGAGATGATGAAATGCTTTTTGTGACTGAGGTACTTCCTATGTTGATGTTTTCCTAAAACAAGGTGATTCATGTAATTTCCAGTGTAAGTATTTCTCCATATGTATGTGAGGTGCGGGATTCATCCAGATCTAAGATAGTGATGTGTTTTGAGCATCATCTTCGAATGTGATGTCATTCAGAACTAGGGTGGGTCTATTGATTCTATTCTGTTATCCGCAATCATGCATCTCTCATAAATGTGCGGGGAAGAACTTAAACGTGAGCATAGAATTGAAGCATGTGTTGGAAGCACCATTATCATTCAGATATTTTGGCTATAATGGTGTAGGATGTATAGTTAAACTGCATCCAATAAGTGAAAAGAATTTTTCAGAAGTCAAACTGAAATTACACTGTGCACTCACGCAGGGTTTTGAAAATCGGCCGTTACGGTGCGTAACGGCCGTTACGTAACAGTAACGGCAGTCTCCGATTCCGTTACTGTCCGATATAACGGAAAGAATGAATTTCACCACCGTAACGGCCGTTACGGCTCCGTAACGCCGACGTAACGGGCGTAACGGCCGCTTTGCCCCGTTACAATCCAAAAAATTGATTCTAAGTATAAAACCCAAATTTCAGCCCCAAAAATTGATTTCATCTGAAAACCCCAATTCAACCAACTTCTCTAATCTTCCTTCCTTCCTTCACTCAAATCTCAAATACATGGTTTAGATCTAATTTTTTTTTCAAATAATCGCTTAAAAACGCACCTATACATCAAGATCTGGCTTCTTGAGGTAGTTTTCGAAACTATGTCCTCCTCTGCTCGAAAGACTTGAACTCGAACTATGACTGCTGGACCAATGATCAGATTTGTGCTCTCCTCTATTCGGTGTGGTTGTTGCTTGCTTCGGACGATCGAAGACGAGTGGATTACTCTGCATCGCTCCATTCGAGTTGTTCACTTCTCCTGGGTATCTCCTCCAGCCACCGCCTCTTTCTTCTTCTTCTTTTTTTTTTTTTTTTTGTTTTAAAGGATATAATAAGTGTGTTGTCTACTTATCACACTTCAGCCACCGCCTCTCTTATCTTTCTTTTTTTTTTTTTTTTTTTTTTACACTTTTTAAGAATGTAGTGTTGTTGATATTATAATGGTGTATTTGAAATATATTTTTGATTAAATAAAGTATGTGTTTAATTAAATAATTTTAATAGAGTTTATTAATTATTTTAATAAAATTTACATGGGTATCACAATTAAAAGTGTCAATCGTATCGTGTTCGTGTCAAGACCCATGAAAAAAATAATAATTAGTGTGTTCTACGTATTAAACATTATTTTAGACTATTTATTATGCGTATTTAATAATCGTATCAATTTTATACTCGTTTGTGTCGGGTTCGTATCAACGGGTCAGAGTTGACACCCTTAATCACAATTAACTAATTTTAGTGTAGGTACTAATCATTTTAATGAATGTTTTGTGAGTCCATAATTCATTAATTATTTTAAATGAAGATTGTATGTCAATGTGTGTCTTACCATTCACTAATTTTATTTGGAGTAGATAAAACATAGTGACTTAAAAAATATTATTAATACTTATGATATTTTATTATCATGTGTTATGATATAATAAAATGCACTAAATCACTAAACACTCATATTTACATGATTTTAAGTTGAAACATGTAAATATTCATGTTCTATGGGAGGTTGTGAGTTGAAAAAAAAAATTCACGCATTCGGTTTCCGTTACCGTTACGTAACGTCCGTTTCACCCCGCGTCCGTTACACCGTTACCGTTACCGTTACGGTGACCGTTACCGTTATTCAGAACCATGCAGTCACGCCAATTTGTTGTGGTGACTCTAAGGTCAGACCCATCTTTAAGAGGTCTCAACCTTGCCAGCCTAAATGGCAAATTAGCCACAGTAGTAATCTACCTGCATATGTAGATTTGGATTGTTTTAAGTGTGTGCTTGTCTGATTCGATCGAGCTGATTAGAGATAATGATAGGCTTGTCGCTTATCGATTTCCAAAAGACAGTGATGCATCTCCTATGGTGGTGTTCATGCATCAACGGGAGGAAAAGTAAGTGTAAGCTGATTTTTATAGTGCTCATATTATGTTATCCATTCTTTTTAGTTGATTGATTTGAAATGATCGTTTTAACATAAGTGCAATATGTTGTTAACTTTCCTCAGTTGATGTGGAAATAATTGGGTGATGGTTTGATCCCCATTTAGTGTTCTGACTTGGATCAGCAGCAGCAAATAACATCAGCTGTGAGATTACTCATCTGAAGGCATAACTAGCTGTTTTCTGTGATCTAGTGTAATGTTATAGTTCAGATTGTTATTTTTCGAACAAGAAAAGAATCATTCGGTCATGAGATCTCTGTAACAGAAAATCAGAGGTTATAGCATGAATAGTGAATGGCAAACCGATGCATAATTTGAATACTGACAAGAAGAGTAAAATAAAATTTGTAACTGAGAGTTAGAGAAACATAAAAAAAAACTCTGACAAGCAGTCATATTGCAACAATGGCAATAACAAAGTGAAGACAAAAGCCATTTAGGAAAAAGTATCCTACTAGTGCAATAAGCGTAAAAAATCGAAAATAGAGCGAGAACCAAGCAATAAAGAACGCTATAGCAGAGCTTAGTATATGCAAAAAGAAGAAAAGGAAAATATGAGGTAAGAAATTTTGCCTGACAAGGAGGTCATGTAATGGAGCTTAGCATACAGAAGAAACAAGGAAAAAATACCATGCTGGGAAAGGGAAACGAGACCTCTTTCATTTTTTTTTTGGGGGGGGGGGGGGGGGGGTTGTATTCTGATATTGTTTTTTCGCTTCTTGGTTCTTGAATGTGATATTAAATTTTTTTGCTTGCATTTTTTTGTGAGGCTGATATTTTTTGGTGGTAGCAATTAATAGTATTAAAACGTTCCATAATTGTGTTGAGTTGCATACCCATTCAACTTTGTGGGTTTTCAACAGTGAACAGGAGAAGGTGAAATCTTATCATCAAAAGATATCAAAATGGCAGAGCCAAAGTTTCGGAGAGGCTACAAACATTAACTCGGCGAGCAGGTTCCCAAATCTCCTACCTTACTGTTTTAAATGACTCTTTGAATGGATAAGGACAATAGGATAATGCTTAAATTTCCTCCTGTTGCTTTTTTCAACTCTTATATCTCAGGTGGCACATCCGCAAACAAGGTATGGACTGCTTTGACTATAGTGTAAGTTTATATCTTTTTTTTTTTCCTTCTTGGAACATTATAGATATGCAGTTGAAGCAAGTTGTTGTGATCAAGTCTTTTGATGGAACAACCTCCATTTTATTTGGTTACTTGACATGCTGGAGTAGGTTTAATATTTTCTGAGTTATAGAAGAGCTGTGAATTTGGTAGCTCCACAGTCCACAATTTCTAAAGTGAAAGATATGCATGATGTTATCTATACGTTAAACTAATTCAGATTCCTAAGCTGGACTATCTTTGGTCGTTTAGTTGATGGGAGTCTTAGAATTATGATGGAAAGCTGTTCAATCTTATCTATCAAACATTTCTTCTACATACCACATACTTAAATACTCGTTTGATCAAATGAGCTTTTATTTCCCCTCCACTTAGCATCCTTATAGCTGAAGGTGCTCTGTTTTCTGTATACTGGGGTGCTCTGTTTTCTGTATACTGGGATTTTACCCACTCATTGCATTATAGAGCATGCAACTTGATGCCAATGCACTTGTGAAGATCTCATTGTCCAATGGGTTTAAGTGCTGCTACTAGCAATTGAAATTTTGTTCATCGTTAAGGTAACCTAGTGTTGTCTTGCCTTAAAAGATTTATATTTTTCTTCTATAATGAGAGAAGTACATATGTACTGGCAAAAGTTGTTTGATCATATTAGACCTAGCTGTCTTAATCTGATAGCCTATGAGCAAGAATGTTCGCAAGGCATTTTTATCCTATTGTGAATGTTAGGGACATTCATAAAGTTAATTTTTTAATTATGGCTTTCTTCGCTTCCTCTTTGCTTTACTGTGAATTTTGGTAATGTTCAGAAATCATAATGTAATGCTTTCCTAAAGTTTAAAGAACCAAAAGGGTTATTGGTGTAAAATTGTGATTATCTTGGATGATACTCATATTTCTAGCTTTCCTGATCTTATGTTTCATTGCATTTTTGTTGTGTCAATGCTTGTCTCATAGCAATGGAGTAGCACCATTTGACATTTTATTGCTAATATCACTTTGTTCTTTCTTCCTTTTCCAGCTCCAGAGGATTAATGATGAGCAGAAGGCCAGAATTCGTAGAACTGAACGTGCTCTTCAAGTGGCGGAGGTTTGTTGCAGCTTGATTTCTGTTAAGTGTTATAAAGTTTCTTCATACCAGATGACGATGCTATTTCTTGATGGGTTCAGGAAGAATTGATGAAAGCTAAATTGGAGGCCAGTTATATAGCTAAAGAACTATCAGGGGTAACCTCTCACACTCTACTTCCATTTTTTTTTTTTAAGAAAAGAGGAAATTTTATTCCAAAATTGTAGAATTTACAAGAAGCAAAAGAACAAAAAGTTCTGCATGTGTGAGTTGGCTTTAACCTTCAATTGGTTTAAGCCAATTTTAATAACATGTAAAAGTCTATTGATAAGAAAAATTCTGCTTCCAGTTCAGAATCTTCAAAACAGCTGCCTGAGTGATGTAGACATGCCTTGTGAGATGCTCCAAACTAATCATCCCAATATCAGAGTTGCAGACCAAAACAGACTGCAACAGACCAGGACATAGCTAGCAACTTAGCAGCACACAGACATAGTCTTCTGACCTTCACAGGTCAGCTCCTATCACTTGAATTAAAGCAATAATCTGTCAGAATAGTAGCCCAATGCACAACACATCAGCATAATCCTGAACACAGTCCAATGCAGACCATGAACAACACTATGCCTCAGAATCACCATCCCAGCATAACCAATGAACAGACCAGTGCATTTGCATACCCCAGCACATACCTATTGCAAAACAACCCAGTACAGAGAGGACTTGCACAAAGCAACATCCACACTGCATGAGCATTCCTAAACCCCCATTGGTCACTGAGGAAGACTTGGACAAGGCATTGATTGTTTGTACATTGTTGAGATTCTATGCAATGTAGTTTTTTCTATTTACTAGTTAGAATTTTTACTGTCATATTCTACTTAAAAATGCCAAGTAACATTTCTCCTTGCCCTTCTGCTGTCTATGATGATTGAGACTATATTTGCTTGCTATCTTTCAGGGCACAGTTTGCTTGAAAAAATATTAATATTTACAAGAAGTAAACATTTTACACCATGACAAGATTCACTACACCCCCATAAAGAAAATGTTAGTTTTGTTATATGAATCCAAGGTTGGGAGGAGGTAAAATGCTTAGTTGCTGCTGAGAGGTGTTGTATGTTGTATTGCAATGTTCCTGCTGTGCTGCTTTGCTATTTTACATTGATGAGTTGTTGAACTATGGTGCTGTTGAGCTATGGTAATGGTGTGCTATGGTGATGTTATGCTGCTGTGATGGGAGATGATTGGAGCTCTGAATTGGTGACTAATGCAGATTGCTGCATATGTTGCTGGGCAGTTTTGACATATGAAAAAGAATTTTGTTGGAATTTTATTTTTGAATGATTAAAGTCAACTGTGGCTTTTCTGTGTTGTTAAAGTCTTTTGATTACTTTGATTCTTGTAATTTTTGGTTTATATCAATAAAATTTTTCTTTTTCCAAAAAAAAAAAAGAAATGTATGTTGAATGGAAAGGATATGAAATGTATTAATTGTGTTAGTTTTTTATTGAACACATGAATTATTTGTATACAGGTGAAAAATTTTATTGGAATATCATTTTTTTGGAATTATTTTTAAAAAAAAATGATTTTTTTGCGACGAAGTTACAATCGTCGCGAAATATTGGAGGAACAATCTTTTTAGCGACGATTTTTAAACGTCGCAAATGTATTTATTCAATTATTTTTTAAAAATATTATTTGCGACAATTTTTTTACGTCGCTAAAAATTAATTACATCATAATTTTTTTCATTTTTATTTATGTACAAAATTATTAGCGACGATTTTTTTACGTCGCTAAAATTAATTTAATTATATTTTTTTTCATTTTTATTTATATAATCAACTATTTGCGACGTTTTTTTTTACGTCGCTAAAAATTAATTACATTATTATTTACATTTTTTTATTTTATGTAAAAAATAATTTGCGACGATTTTTTTACGTCGCCAAAAATTAATTAAATTATTATTTTACTTTTTATTTAGGTAAAAATTATTTGCGACAATTTTTTTTCGTCACGAAAAGTTAATTAAATTTTTTTTTTATTTGGTTACGCAGGTGGAATAGATTTTAGCTACGTTTTTTTAGTTTTCGCGACGTTTTTTTTTCGTCGCAAAATTTTTTTTTTTTGCGATGAAAATATATTTCCGTCGCAAAATACTTTATGCGACGAAGCTGTTGCGACGAACACGCGACGAAAAAAAAACGTTGCAAAAAATAATTGGCGACGATTTTTTTTAATTTGGCGACGAAAATAATCGTCGCAAAAAACGATTTTTGTTGTAGTGGTTGTGTAACATTGATATAAGGAGAGAGAAAAATGGAGAGAATAAGGAAATAAGGGGAGAAGGAGTGAGAGAGAGAGAGAAAATAAGGGGAGAGAGAGATGAAAAAATTAAATCAAATCTTTACATATTTAAAAAAAATTTATCAATATGAGATAGAGAGAGAAAATAGGAAAGAGAGAGTGAAAGAGTAATGAAGAGAGAGGAGAGAGAGTAATGGAGTAATAAATACCCTTTTAGTTTTTTTTCAAAAAAATTCACTTAGGGCAAAATAAATTTTTTAATGTAGTTTAGCTCAAATAAGTCTAAATTTTTGTACCGGCTTTTAAATTACTCTTTATTTGGACTTAAGTACACTCAAAAAACTTGTGTACAAATAAGTCCATTTTGATTTCCATTGTCCAAACTACCCTCAATAGTTATATTTAATCAAAACTTGTTTGAAAAAACTAACAACTCCTAAATTGGGAATCGTATTAGTATTAACAACTCCTAATTTAGAAATTGTGGTAGCATTAAAATTATGTTTTTATCATATATATATATATATATATATATATATATATATATACTAGTTATTTCCTATGCCTGAAGGCACAGAGTAATAAAAAAAATAATCAAGAATAAACAAAGTTGTATTCACACCCAAAATCAAATTACAAAGATAGAGGAGAGAGAAATGAATTTAAGCACCGATTGTAGTGGGGCGCGAGTGGTGGTGATGATTGTGGGGGGTGACAACGGCCATTACTGATGGTGACAGTCGTGGGTGACAACGGTGATAGTGGTGGTGGGGTGGTAAGGTGGTATAGGTGATGGTGGGACAGTGACGGTGGTGGTAAGGTGGCGGCAGCGGTGGTGATGGTAAGGGTGATGGTGGCAGTGGTAATAAATATAAAAATAAGATGACGATGGTGGTGGGGCTGGGGTGATGGTGGGGCAATGAGGATGATGGTGGTAGGGTGGTGGGAGCGGTGGTGGTAATGGGGATAATAGTGGTAGGGCGGTGGGGTGGTGGTGGTGGTAGAGTGACGCCAGTGGTGGTGGCGGTGGTGGTGGGTCAGTGAGGATGATGGTGGTAGGGATAGTAATGAGACAGTGGCAGTGGTGGTAGGGTAGCGACAGTGGTGGTGGTGGTAGTGATAGTGGGGATGATGGTGGTAGGGCGGTGAGGGGTGGTGGTGGTAGAGTGACGACAATGGTGGTGGTGGTGGTGGAACGATGGCGGCAGCGGTGGTGGTGATGGGGCGATGAGTGGTGGTGGTGGTGGGGTGGCGATAGTGGTGGTGGCGACGACGACAGTGGTGGTGGTGATGGTAGTGGTGGGGTAGCGGTGGGGGTGGGGGTGGTAGTCGTGGTGGTAATGTAGATGGTGGTGGGGCGGTGGGGGTGAGGGTGGTAGTGGGGGTGATGGAGCGGTTTCAAACGCCACTTTTAAAAAAAAATAGTTATGAGAAGTTATAAGTCCTAGAAGTACTTTTAAAAAGTTATTTCAAACATACCCTTAGGGCCCTATTTTTTCTATTAAATTTGGAGTGTTAATATTAGCTATCAGATTAACTTTAAAATAAAATTTTAAAGAGATTTCAACTGCGAAAAGAAAAAGTCATTTTGTTTATCTTTTGAGATTTTAATTGTATTGTACTTTATTATATATATATATATATCCAATGCGCCTACTCTACAGACTTAAATATCTAATAAGCTACATCGATGTGTTTGATGGTATTGTTTACGCGATTGTGTAGTAGAGCTCGACGCTCAAAAAAGGGGAAATAGATTGGATATTCGTGGTGGATGAATATGGAGTTTACTAGTATACCCAGTCAGAGTTATTGGCTCTCGATAGTTAAATAATCGATAGAAAGGCTAGTAATCAAGAATGAAACTGATAGACATGTGATTTATAGTGGTTCACTAGCTCGGAAATTTAGCTAGTTCACTCTAATGGAGTCACTTGTTCAAGAGGTCTTTTCTATTGCTTGGGGAAGACGATTACAAAGCTATCGAAGGTTATTTTATACAAAGTGAGGGGTTAATCCCTGTTTGTAACGTGTAGGAGCATGGTCCTAACGTAATCAACGTGAACCCTTTGAGATTGTTACGACCTATGTGATGAAATATTTGGTTGTTGGAGGTTACATTTTCTAGGCGCGACGTGGCTCTCTAGAAGGTGTAGGTTGTCGCTGTCGTAGTGTGCATGAGGGAATGTTGGTGCACCCTCCTGAGCTTAGGAATCATGATCTGGAGGTCTGAGCTTGGTAGCTAATGATTGGGAGCTCCTTCACCCGACCTTAGTTGTTTCGAACTAGAACACCAAATTTTGTCATCGTCATGTGGGCCCCCCAAATAGGTTGGGCATGTCTACGAGTTACTTTTGAGTCGAGCTTAACCTTGAATTGTTTTTGGTATTATCAATATTATTGATTTAACACATGATCATATGAGACTCAATTCTATTTACGAGGGTGATAATTAGAGATAAAAATAAATATCATTGCTTTGACGATCTAATGGTAGACCCGACTTTATATAGTTTATGTTAAACTTGGCTCTTCATTCGTGGTGTCCTTCCTTCATCACGGGGTTGGTGTGACTTTACTTAAACGGTGCTTGCAATTATGAAAAATGGGTTGGTGACCTTACTTAAATGTGCTTGCACTTATGCAAAATCTCTCGTGACCTAATTGATGTTGTCTTAGAAATGCGTTAGAAACTTCACAACTAATTTATTTTCAAGCACTGAAAAATATCAACGAGACTCATTCTCTAGAGAGCTATACTAATTAATATGAATAGCGTGATCATAGAAACTCTGCACCATAACCTGTAGTGGATACTTTTTATATAGACCGTTAGATCATGATCTAACGGTCACTAGAAAAAGATGCTCAAAAATTAATTATGAAAACTTAACAAAATTAGTTTTTCATAGGAAATATTTATTACATATTCTTGTGATCTAGTCCTATTAGGAAAGTCTTAAAAGTTAATAATAAAAAAAATTTCTTTCTCCTCTTAAATATTAACGGATCAACCCAATGACCCGGATGATTTTTATCTTTACCCATTTAATTTATTATACCCGTTTGGGTTAAAAAAATTAAAAATAAATATAATTGGTTGGTCAAATTACCAAATAACAGGTTAAAAATTAACTAAAAATAACGGGTTGACCCACTATGTGTGTTCAAGTGGGGCACACCATTGTTGGGTAAGTCTTTCCAATTTTTTGGTCAAATTACCAATTTGTCCTCTTTTTTTTCCTTTTCTTTTTTGGGTCATTATATAAACACTAGTTTGTTCTCTTAATACCACAGTTTTATAATTATTGAGGAAGATTAGTTAATATTTATCTTTCTCTCTTAACTTTCTAATCAATCCAATTTGGAGTGCTTATTAACTACACAATAAATTACCTCCTAAAGACAAAAATATGCAATTGATTGGCGAGTATTTAAAAAATATGGACAAATAATATCTCTATTAATGTTTCAATATTCTAAATTTTAACCTAAACGGGTATAATAAATTAAATGAATAAAGATAAAAACTATTCGGTTATTGGGTCAATTTTTTATTATTAAGAGAGTCAATTTTTTTTTTATTATTATTAACCTTTAAGACTTTTCTAATAGAACTAGATCACAATAAATATGCAATAGATATTTCCTATTTAATAAAGAACTAAATTTGATAGGTCTAGATAATTAATTTTGAGTATTTTTGACTAAAAATACCTTTTAGAGGTTATGGGTATAATGTTTTAATGAAGGTTATCATTTTCTCTATAAAATATAATGTTTAGGGGTTAAATTACAAGAAGAAAGTAACCTAAAATCTTAGGATTGATCCAACAAAATATGAATATTAAAATGTTTTAATGTTTGATAGTGTTACAATAATTTTAGACCAAGTTAAAATGTTTGATAGTGTTTAGGATAAATTCTTGCATTTTAAGATTGATCCTAAAATATTGAGATCGATTTTACATACTCCAAAAAATTAGACACCCAAAATTTTGAAATTTAGCCTAAAAAAATAATATTTTGTATTCGGGTACCAAAAAAATACTTTTTGATATCATACATTTATTTATTTCTTTCTTTTTTCTTTTTGGGGGGAGGGAGAAGCGGAAGGGGAAGGGGAATGGAAGGGGCAAGGGGACTTAAATCCTTGATCTCAAGAAGGCAAGACTTTTACAAGATAAGGAATACAATTTATGCTTGTTTTTATTTTTTTTTAAAAAATTGAGCTAACTTTGTTTTTTTTTTTTTTCCTCGGTGAACTTTCTTTCTTCTAGCATTCTAAGATTGAATCACATTTTTGGGCAGGCAGAGCAGAGACAGAAATTAGTTTAAAGATGGACACTTTAACTAGGTCCAGCTCTATAACATTAAGTAATTAATGACCTTAGGCTTTCCACGAAGATGACTATATTTTTATGTATGTTAATAAAATAGTACATATCACAAATCTAAACTCTATTAAAATTTAAACCATCCATAAAAAAGATTCATAAATACGAAACATAATAATGTCCTTTTGGGATGGTGAGTTTTATATAACTTTTTGCAAGATCTTAGTCCAAATAAGTCAACTCCAATTTTATATATTCCTAATTCTCTGCTTGAATTCTCATTATACAGCAAGGTCGACTTAAATTAACGGTAAATAATCCACTAAAAAGAAAAGTGGAAAAAACACCTCTTTTTGTGGTGAGATGAGGTGTAACAACAAATCCTAAACTGTTGTTACATTGTTGAGATACTTGAACGTTAAAGCCGTGCCAACATCTTTCACAAATGAACCCATTGCTGCGTACTCTGCAAAGGTTCTTTCCATTGATTTACACCTCATAAACGGAGGAAAAAACAGCCAAAATGCGGTAACCATCACGAACCCGATAGTTAATGGGGCCGTGACGATCCAAGGCAACTGCCACCGGCAGGAAAACGCCTTCTTGATTGCAACCTCAACCATCAAAGAGACACCTTGGAGCAAAAAGAACCCTGTCATTTCCCATGTGGGCCATGTACGACCCAAGTAATAAAATATAAGCTCGTGCATTATGGCGGACACCAAAAATGTGCTGAAAATGGCAGGAAGTGGAGCCCATTTTCGGCCCATGACCCGAGATGAAGTATGGAGAACAGGTTCGTAAACAGTCGGGCGTAGAATTCGGGTCACCATTATGTTCCATCTTCGACCCCAGAAGTCTTGGAGAGAGGTTGAGAGGTAGGGTTCATTGAACTGTGGCTCAAGCTCTATGCCCAACAGGGCTCGAGCCAGGGCTGCCACTATGGCTAGTAATGTTTCCAAACCTAAATATAAATGGAGACTATAGACACACCACAAGAGCTTTGGATGTAAATGCTCACTATAACCATACAAACGGAGCAAAATAGCTATACATAGAAACTTTATAGCATAATTCCAAATTGGTTTTAGGCCTCTTTGGGAGGTTTTGGGAGATGGGTTTTGTTCACTATGGCCATTTTGGGAGGTTTTGGGAGACGTGTTTTCTTTATTATGGTCTTTTAGGTGTTTTGGAGAAGTGGTTTCGTTGATTTTAATGGGGAGACAAGCAAGTGCTATAAAAAGGGGAGGAGAGAGAAATGGGTCAGATAAAGGACCCTTGCCAAAGGCAAAGAGCAGGAGTTTGAAGTTGGCAAGCCAAGCTATGAAGAAAGCAGTTAAGCCTGCAAGGTGCATGGTGTGTAGATTCAGAGGGAGAAGTAGGTTGAGACATACCACAGGGATGAGAGAGAAGAGTCTGAGCTTTCCTTTGGGAACAATCTTGCCTGCAACATAGCAGTAGAATAAAGACACAGACGCTAAAAGATATACCTTGATACAGTTGTTGATCTCTCCCTCCATGTATGATTTGATAATGGTGATGATTTCTAGCTCCATCTCTCTCTCTCTCTCTCACACTTGTTTTCTTGTTCTGGAACACTTAGCTTGTTTGGTCCTTTATTTGTGGGACGTTGTTTGGTACACTACTACTACTGGTTCCAATAAATAAATTAAGCATATAATTGAGGTTGAATGGAATCCTTTGAAAAAAGACAACTATTGGAGTCATCAGCTTTGTTCTGGGAAGTTTCTGAGCAAAGGTTGAGGGAATTTACAAATGAGACTAGGAAAAAGACGTGTCATCCTTTGGCTTGTTGTTAGAGGAAAATCAAGAATTTAAATTCGATCATTGTTGCTGCTTTTTTTTGAACAAGAAAGAGTGAGGAGGGACGACCAGGGTAGTAAGCTTCTTGGGCGCGACCATGAAGGTCCTCCACCGTAAAATATTCGGTTTAAACGGTAGCTACTAATTCGAAAGGGCAGCCCGTCACAAGATAATTCTTGTTGTTAATTCGATAACAAATTTGAGAAACAAATTTGAAAAGATGCTAACTACCTTTGTTTATTATTGTTATTATTTTCAGAAGAAAAAAAAATACACACTTCACATTTTTGTTGATGATTTTAGTGTTGATGAAAATCAATGGAATGGTTGAGAATAATGGGATAAATGTAGATGAAATGTGGCTTTTGAAATTAGTCTAATAAGTTGAGAGTCCTCTTGTCATTGAGGGTTTTTCAAAACACCTACAGAAATGATAAAAATATTCAAAACCATAGCAAATGTCAATATAATATAATTTTCATTTTTTGGATACCTAGACAACTCCTTATTTGTGAGGATGGCAAATGGCCAAAAGCCTTAACGGTGTAAATCAATATCTGTCTTTGAGAGAGAATCATATGTTAATGGCCAGGATTGATTTGTCGGTTTCTGCAGTTGGCTGTTCGTTGATCCGATAGATATTTATGCTAAGTCACCTTGGTGGCTTGGGGTGGAGGCAAAATGTCGTCTTTATTTTTTAATTAATAAAAATAAATAATATATTTAAATTTATTGTATTATATTTGATATTTAAAGATTCATAAAATAAAAACAGTTAAACGTCAATAAATATAAACATAAAAAAAAAAAAAAAGACAAAAGAAATGGACTACTACTCCTTTTTAGTTCTTAAAATTGACCCTTATTAAGTTTTTTTTATTCAAAAAAATCTAATCATAACTTTATTGTCAATAACATCAAAAATATTTTTCTTTATATGTACAATCAAGTTATTAATCATCCTTTGATCATTCATTCAATTAGGCAATTGATTTTTTGTTATCTTCAACTTTAAATTTATTTGAATATATAATACAGTTAAAATATAAAAACAATATATATTTTTATAGTGTTAATAGTATTTTTGGTTCTTAAAGTATGCATTTTTTATTAGTTTAGTCTTCATTGAATCAATTTTATTAATTAGATCTCTAAAATATGCAATCCGTGTCACTTTGGTCCTTAATCAGACAATCCATTAAGTTTTTTTGACGGTCCGTCATTTTCTTACACAGTATTACGTACCTCACACGTGATCATTTCATTAAAAACTTAACAGTCCGTCTCTATAGGGATCAAAATAACACGAATTGAATATTTTAGCGATAAAATTGATGCAATAAAAATTAAAAATGAATACAGTTCTCAAATTATTATTATTATTATTATTGCACCACTATGATTATTGAATGAGTAACTCAAATTTATAACCTAAATTTGCATATCAAATCAATAAGGACCATTAGATCAATGATTCTCATTTAAAAAAGTTGATAAGACATATTCATCTAATGATTCACGTTCATTTAAAATAAAAATTTAAATTATAAATTTGAATTACAATTTAATTTATTGAATCACTGCTATTGAAATGATCTCAAAGGCTCACATTATTGCGATATTGATTGCTCAATTCCACATCACGTGCACTGGCTGAGCTTCCTGAACTACAGGAAAAGAAAAGGACAAAAAAAAAAAAAATTCTCTTCAATAATGTAGTTTGGTCGGCTAAAGGACAACTTTTTTTTTTTTTTTTTTGGGAACTGGAGAACTACAACCACTCACACTTAAAAGTGTGAGGGCATAGTCTCCGTTTAAACACACGCACGCACCTAAGGCTAAAGGACAACTTTAACCATTCTAAATGAAAGTTTTTCATATTTTTGTGTTTGTAGTTTTTATATTCCAATTTTATGCCTATATGCATTTCAATTGATAGTTAGGCTACTTGGTCAATCTGAGACAAGATTTTATTAAATTTAATTTTTAAAAAAATTCTGTAGAAGTGACTGTTACATGTGTTGTCGATAATATTCTTCAACTAATGTATTAAGTAGAGAGTTTTCTTCTGTTTGTAAAATTTTTTTAAACCAAACCCTTAAAGATGGTTCAGTGGTTAAGTTTAGCATTTAGTAATCAAGAAGTCTTACATTCAATTTCTTCTCACACCCTCTAAAAGTTAATCACCCTTGTCTCTTGAAGGACATACTCTAATACAACTTAAGTCATGATGACCAACCGCTAATAATAATAATAATAATTCTTTTAAACTTTAAATATGATGGTACCACAAAAATATCTAAGGATGAGCTCGGTAACCCAGGTCATGCTACTCAGGTCGGGAGCTCAGCTCATCTATGTTATTTACAGACCTCGACCTCAACTTCAACTCCACATCTCGAGGAAGGCTGTGCAAAGGACAACTGGATCCCACCGAGTCCCCCCTTTCTGTAGCATCAATCACTCAGTAGGCGCAAGTCTTGTTGCGCAATAAGGACAACCGTTACAAGGAAGGAGCGAGGATCTCGCCTCAGATCAAGCATGACCCAGGGATAGCTATAAATAAGAGGCAAAGCTCTCAAAAATAAACAACAAGTCATTGTAGCCTTACAAAAACACTCTCTGTAAACTTCACACGGTAATCAATATATTCAGGAGTAAGAGACTCATTTGAGAGTGGATTAACCGTGCTTCCGAGCTGGTGAACCACTATAAACACTCTGCGTAATCACCCACTTATCCCAAAATCCTATTCCCTAGAGCTTTGAAGCTTAGACTGAACTGAATCCAACTATTCAGTACACTTTATATTCACATCATTGCTTAATCGTGTTAAGAACACCATCAGTTGGCGCCGTCTGTGGGAACGACCGTTCCTATTAAAAATATACTAATTTTCTTCAATAATTGATGGTTTCTACACACAACATGAGCAGAAGTCAAATGAATCCCCCTCGATTACAGAACCAACAAGAAGCTACCACTGGAAGACAGCAAGAAAATCCCCGTGATTTCTTGCCTACACCTGAAATCGATCCCCCCATGGTGGATCCCACACCTAACAACGAACTGGAGGCCCTTCTCTTAGCCAATCAGCGTCTCTTCCAATAGAATGAGGAGTTGTTGAATCTCTTTCAGCGTCCCCAAAGGGCACAACCAGTCCAAGGCGATCCCCTTCAAAGGAAACAACAACCCCCTGAAAGACATCACCGAGGGAGATGAGCACAATCAAACTGTGAGCAATGCCCATCATCGAATTCATGGGAATGAGGACAAGGAGGAAGTGCAAAGTCAAAACAGAGTAACTAATAATAATGAGTTTCCCCCGTTTCAACAGGAAGGAAGAGAACAATATTGGGAACAACACTTCAGAGACATCAAACAGGAGCTCAGCCACATGAATGAGGCTGTTAAAGGAAAAACTCCAGTAACTACGAATACCTTAGTTCAACAGACTGAGTCCCCATTTATTGCATAGGTGCTGCACTTTCCACTTTCACCTAAATTCAGAATGCCCCAGATGGAGGCCTTTGATGGAACAAAAGACATCATAGACCACCTCAACACCTACAAGAACCAAATAGATCTACATGGATACCAGGACCCAGTACGATGTCGAGCCTTCTCCATCACTTTAAAAGGTTCAGCCCTAACATGGTTCAACAGGCTGACCCCGAAATCCATCTCATCCTTCAGAGAGCTCTCTGTCTCCTTTGTATCGCACTTCATAGGAGCTCGAACTTATCGAAAACCGAGTTAAACCTGTTGAACGTGAAACAAGGACCCAATTAGAGCCTACGGAGCTATGTTCAGAAGTTCAACTCAGAATCTCTGAAAGTGGATGTCCCTGACGAAAAATTTGCAATCACTGCCTTCATTGCTGGGCTGGAAATCCAATCAAAGGACCTGATGTTCTCCATCTCCAAAAACCCAAAAGCCAGTCTGGTAGAAATTCTTGCCAAGGCAGGAAAGTACATCAACGGCGAGGAAACACTCCTCTCCAAGGTAGGGAGCTCGTCCACGCACTAGGAGAAGGAGAAGGAGAAGAAGAGGGACCGAAGTCCCAAAGAAAAGAGAGAAGTCACGACAGATCTCTATGAAGAGCCAAGGACCGCTCTCCGAAAAGGAGAGGAGATGTCAGAAACTGCCTTGGTCCACCACCACAGGAATTTTTGCCAAGGTTTGCACCTCGGCAGTTCACTCCCCTCACAGCTACATTGTCTCAGGTCCTTTATGAGGTGCAGAACGAAAAGTTCTTAAGGTAGCCACTTCGAATGAAGGCAGATCCCGCAAAAAGGGATGCAACGAAATACTGCGAATACCACAGAGACCATGGTCATATCACTGATGAATGCATCCAATTGAAGAAGGAGATCGAGTTTCTGATTCAACGAGAACAACTGCACCGTTTTGTGGCGCAAGATAATCAGAACTGAGCTCACTCGCCTCCAGCACCTCAACAGCAAGTCCTTGCACAGCATCAGCAACCTCTGGGAGATATCAGAGTGATATCCGGAGGGTTCGCTGGAGGTGGGAAATCTAGCTCAGCCAGGAAGGCTCACATACGCAAAGTTAGAACTAAGGAGATGAAGGAAGTACAAGTTGTGTCCAAAACACGTAGGTTCAGCATGGACATCACTTTCTCAGATGCAGACTTAGAGGGTTGTCTGCATCCACACGATGACCTTTTGGTGGTAAGGACCATTATCGCCAACAGATCCGTCCATCGAGTCCTGATTGATAATGGGAGCTCTGTCGACATCATCTTCGCATCTACCTTCGACAAGATGAATATAGGCAGAGACAAACTTGAGCCAATAAGAGCTCACCTCCTAGGATTCTTAGGGGAAAATGTGTTACCCCTGGGTTCAATCCAACTCGTGCTCACCATGGGAGATCCACCTTGCCAGTCCACCACCACTGTGAGGTTCCTAATTGTCGATGCTCCCTTAGCATACAACGTTCTGATAGGAAGACCTTCCCTCAACGCCATGAGATCCATTCCTTCTGTCTACCACCTCCTCGTGAAGTTCCCCACAAAAAAAGACATAGGAGCGGTCCGGGGAGACCAGCGTGTGGCACGAGAGTTTTATATGGCGTCAATAAAGAAGAAAGAGGTTGAAAATATCCAACTAGACGAGCTCGACATGAGAAACGAGCTGAAAATGAGGCAAATGCCTTCAGAAGAGCTAGAGCCTATTCAACTTGACGAGGAACAGGGGCATCTGGTATACGTGTGGTCTAAGCTAACTAGGGAAGTTAAAGACCTCCTTATTCAATTCCTCAGAAAGGATATGGAGGTGTTTGCGTGGAAATAAGAGGATATGCAGGAGATTGACCCCTCAGTCATCACGCACAAACTCAGTATGAATCCAACCATTAAACCCATCAAACAGAAGATGAGGAGTTTTGCCCCAGAACGCTAGAAAGTGATCAATGAGGAGGTCAGCAAACTTCTCCACGCCAAAGCCATCAAAGAGGTAGACTATCCGATTTGGTTAGCCAACGTAGTCCTCGTCAAAAAATCAAACGACAAGTGGTGTCTTTGCATTGACTTCACTGATCTAAATCGAGTTTGCCCCAAGGACAACTTCCCCATACCTCGAATTGACCTAATCGTAGATGCCACAGCTAGGCATGAGCTCCTCAAATTTTATGGATGCTTTTTCTGGGTATAATCAAATCAAAACGAACCCTAGCGACCAGGAGAAGACCTCATTCGTGACTGAGCAGGGGACATACTGCTACCAGGTCATGCCGTTTGGACTAAAGAACGCTGGAGCTACTTACTAACGTTTGGTAAATCGAATGTTCCAAAAACAAATCGGAGCATCAATGGAGGTGTTCATCGACGAAATGCTGGTGAAATCGTTGAAAGATAAGCTCCACATTGGGCACCTCGAAGAATCTTTTCAGATCCTCAAGAAATACCGGATGAAGCTTAACCCAGCCAAATGCGCCTGTGGGGTCTTCGCTGGGAAGTTCCTAGGCTTCATAGTCAATAACAGAGGAATAGAGGCAAACTCAGAAAAGGTCAAAGTAGGGATGGACATGCAACCACCTTCCAACACAAGGGAGGTCCAATACGTAACAAGAAGGATAACAACCCTAAGCCATTTCGTCTCCAGATCAAGCGACAAGTGTCAGCCTTTCTTCCAGACCTTAAAAAGGCATTTCAGTGGGATACACACAACAAGGAAGCATTTAAAGACTATCTAAGCTCACCCCCAGTACTGGTGAGCCCTTTGGAGGGAGAAGTGCTCACCCTATTCCTCGTTGTTTCGGATTTCTCAACCAGCACATCACTGGTCAAAAAACAAGACAGAGCTCAGCAACCAGTTTACTACTGTAGCAGAACTCTGAGGGGAGCAGAGGAGAGATATCCAAAAATGGAGAAACTAGTCCTAGCTCTAGTTACAACAGCAAAGAAGCTCAGACCGTACTTTCAAGCTCACACCATTGAGGTCCCAACAGATCAGCCAATGAAGCAGGTGCTGCAAAAACTAGAATCTTCAGGAAGGCTGGTTAAATGGGGCATAGAGCTCAGTGAGTTCGATATCAGATACAAATCCAAAACCGCAATCAAAGGGAAAATATTGACGGATTTCATTATGAATTTTATTGTAGCCCCAGAAGCGCCCATGGAGGCAACTCAACTAGTACCCAACCTCCCCACGTGGAAGCTTTCGGTAGATGAAGCCGCCAACGACCAAAACAGCAGTGATGGGTTGATTCTGACCTCCCTCGATGGGATAGATATCGAATACGCCCTCAGGTTTGAATTCAAGGCTACAAACAACGAAGCATAATACGAAACTGTCATTGTCGGGCTCAACATGGCACATTCCATGGAGGCAGAACAACTCGTCATTTACAGCGACTCCCAGCTCGTAGTAAAGCAAATCGAGGGGACTTATGAAGCCAAAGGATTGAGAATGATTCTATACCTGAGGAAGGTACAGGGGCTAATGAAGAAATTCGTGCAGGTTAAGAGCAAACACGTCCCCAGAGCTAGGAACTCCCGAGCTGATGCCCTAGCAAGGCTAGCCACAGCTTCCCAAGAAAACTTGGACAGATTAATTCCGGTTAAGCACCTTGTTGAGCCATCTGTAAGCTTCGAGGATGAGGAACTGCTCCTAGTACAGAGTCAGCCAACCTGGATGGATCCAATCAGGGAATATCTCCAGAATGGAGCCTTACCAGCAGACGCCAAAGAAACAGCAAAACTAAGAGCCAGGTCATCTAGGTTCACCCTCCTCCAGGGGAATTTATACAAACGAGGCTTCTCAGTACCTCTTCTGAGGTGCGTGAGAGACGAAGAAACTAACTACATTCTGAGAGAAATTCATGAGGGCGTCTTCGGTAATCACATAGGAGCTCGAGCTCTGGTAGGTAAAACGTTGAGGCAATGTTTCTTCTGGCCCACACTGCTCAAGGATGCAACATAACTGGTCAGAAGGTTTTAGACCTGTGATTGATCAAAAACGGTGTTATTCCTAACCCCTTAAGTACTATCCCCCAAAGTGTATGTGTGATGTATGTTCAAACGGGAAGGGAGGGTCACGCTCCCTTGGGATAGTGTCAAGAGAAAGGGCAATAGGAAAGGAAATAGGTTGGTGGAAATGTAATATGTGAATGCACAAAAATGCTCCCCAATCGCAAGGAGATTTTCATGGGTCGTCTTTTACTTGGTGGTGTTCCAAGGTCGTTTCCACGGGGAAGGAAGTAAACCAATTTGAAAGTGATTTTGGGGAAACAAAAGTGTAAAAATTCTTGTGGTGAAAAGTTGTTTGGTGAAATGTGTTTTTGATGAAAATGGAATGGGAAAACAAGTGTTGGCAATTCCAAGAGGTCACTCCAATAGGTATACTATCTCAACTCAAATTACTCCTCCGATTGAGCATGAATGAACGGTTGATTCACGGAAAGCCGAGGATGATGTCGGTGAGTATCTAAGCATAAACCGTGACTAGGCCTACGGATTATCAAAAACTCACCGAATCATCCACCTTCAATCCGGTCAAACCGAACCATTGGACTCTAAAGGGAGGGAGTAGAAAGAGTTGAAATGGTATACCCAAAGGGGGATTCCCCTTGATCTTGCCAACAAAAGGATTTAGCTACTCATACTTGAAATGGACATGACAATGGAAAGATAATGCATTGTAGGGATATGGAGTTTTGAAGTAACTAAGTGCAAGAAATCATAGACTAGAAGTGACCGAAATGAAGATCCATTTTATATCTATGAACATGAACAACTTGGAAGCATTAATGGTAAAACTTAAAGGAGAGCATTAAACTAGCAATGAGCATAAGAGAAAATGACATTAATGACATTCAATGAAATTCTAGAGGTTCCTATCATTGATTACAAGACAATGCAGTAGAAAAAATACAAAAATCACAACTTTCTCTCTCTAAAACTACTATTCATCATCTTCTCTGCCTGGAGCTTCTCTCTCTATATCCTATGCAATGCTATGGAAAAATGTTGATCATTGGAGAGCTTTCCCTCCCAAAAACCGTGCCTGGTGTGGTCCTGCAGCTCCCTGAAGTGACACCCATCAGTAGGGGTGCAGGGAAAGTAGCCTGGACAGGGGAAGTGCAGGGGCTGTCTGCACACCCAGCTCCACAACTCTTCTCTCTCTTCATTTAAAGCTGTAGCTCTAGAGTTCAGAGGAAGGTGTGGGCATGATGAACAGTGTTGTGGGCGTGTCAGAGGAGTGGGGGAGAATTTATGGTGGGACCCTCGAGGTAGCTGAGCAGATCTGCAGAATCTGGGCTCGTCAGGCAAATCGTACCGGTACTGCGTACCGGTACTTCGTACTCCAGTAGGTTTGGCGTACCGGTACTGAGTACCGGTACCATACCGTATCGGTACTGCGTACCGGTACTGTTCTGCATCCTTGTCTGAATCTTCTGATTTCTTTGCTCCTGAGCTATCCCCAAGTTATCTTTTCATCTCCTTTCATCCCAAGTGGTATGGGTAGGCCTTAAAAAACCATATTTAGCTCATTTCAACTGCAAACACAAAATATCGACGTTAAGACTTCAATCATCATAACTCATGTCATTTAATCTTCAAAAACAAGTGAACTGAGCTGATTAGCACCTTAAAATATACAAAGTTTTGTGCTAATCAACCTGCTAGATACATGCCAACATCCTCCATTGTCCACCAGAGCTCCTTATTCCAGTAATCAGCCCCTGACCATTTCAACAGTGCGGATTGGACATACTTGGACCTCTTCCCATCAGCACTGGACAATGCAAATTCCCCATCATTGGAGTGGATTATTTCACCAAATGGGCTGAAATGGAACCACTGGCTTCAATTACAGAGCAAAAAGTTCAGAACTTCACCTGAAAATCTATAATCTGTAGGTTTGGGATACCTAGAGCAATCGTCTCGGACAATGGGAAAAAGTTCGACAACCCCAAATTCAAAATTTTCTGTGCCGAGTTGGGTATAAGGAATTACTTCTCAGCTCCAACTCATCCTCAGTCGAATGGGCAGGCAGAAGTAATTATTCTAACTATAAAGGCAGCTTTGAAGACCAAACTCGAATCCTTAAAGGGATGATGGGTGGAACATGTCCCAGAGATGTTATGGGCTTACAGAACTACAACCAGGTCAGCAACTCAAGAAACTCCATTTGCTTTGGCATTTAGAACCGAGGCAGTAGCTCTTGTGCAGATAGGCATCCCATCCCCGAGGACAAAGCTCTCTGAACCCGATCACAATGATGAGTCACTTCTGCTCAACCTTGACCTCTTAGAAGAAAAGAGGGACAGAGCCTTGCAGCGCATCATAAGTTATCACAGAAGGACAACTCAATAGTACAACGGGAAGGTCAGGCACAAAAGCTTCAAAGTCGGATATCTGGTCCTAAAAAAACTCCTCCTTACAGGAAAAGATCCTTCTTATGGGAAGTTAGGGCCCAACTGGGAAGCCCATAGATCGTTTCCAAGATAATCAGACCTGGGAACTATGAACTGCAAATAGAGGAAGGAAAATTCTTGCCTCATTCCTGGAACGCTGACCATTTGAAGAGGTTCTTTCAATAATCAGAACACTTGTAAAAGTTCATCATCAATAAAATGGCAAAGTTTCAGCTTAACCAACGTTTCATTGCTAATATAAGCACACAATGAGCTCTCCAGCTCATAAACAAAGATGATCCCTTCAACTCATAAACGAACAATGAGCTCTTCAGCTCATAAACTAATGATGAGCTTTTCAGTTCATAAACAAAAGATGAGTTCTTTAGTTCATAAGCAAACGATGAGCTCTTTAGCTCATAAACAAACGATGAGTTCTCCAGCTCATAAACTAACGATGAGCTCTTTAGCTCATAAACAATAGATGAGCTCTTCAGCTCATAAACAAACGATGAGCTCTCAAGCTCATAAACTAACAATGAGCTCTTTAGCTCATAAATAAAAGATGAGCTCTTCAGCTCATAAGCAAACGATGAGCTTTTTAGCTCATAAAAAAAAAAAGATGAGCTCTTCAGCTCATAAGCAAACGATGAGCTTTTGAGCTCATAAACAAAGGTTGAGCTCTTCAGCTCATAATCAAAAGATGAGCTCTTTAGCTCATAAACAAACAACGAGCTTTTTAGCTCATATACACTCGACTAAAGACAGACCTACACACTTGGAATAGAATTCTCCTTGAAATCAGAGGAGCATCTGACTTAGCTCGCTACATCGATTTGGTTTTTCAGCCCAAGCATTACAACTAACAGAGTAAAATAACGAGGAAATAAGCAAGGCGTTCAACATAAAAGTTATTTTGTATTCATAAGAACTGCAGGGTTACAGAAAGAAGAAAAACGAAAGAAAATATCTAAGCCCCCTAGACTCCGTTTCAGCTCGGATATTTCCTCCTCCAACTGCACATTCTCAACCTGCAGACGAGCATTCTTAGCCTTCAGCTCGTCTTGTTTCTTCTCCACCTCGGAGAGCTATTTTTTTGCAAACTCCAACTCTATAGCTGTAAAAATAATCTCACCAGAAGAGGAACCAGACGATTGTGCTGATGAACTATCCCTTCTGTGCTTCCTTAAAGAAGTAGCAACATCCTCATCCGATTCAGAGGTAGATAGCCTCCAGAACGACAACAGAGCTAGAACTAGTCCCAAACCAGAGAAGGTTCTGGGGAGTGACTAATAACGTGTAAGGGACCACCTCATCATGAGCCACTTGGCTGACTCTCATCAGCTCGTCAAGGGTCAAACTGGGAGCGTCTGCACAACACAAGCACAATTAAGATTCATCATAATGTTTACAAACCGCAAGGGGGAGTAAAAATTCCTTTACCTCTGTCAGAAAAATGCTTCCAAGAGCGAGGGACCTGAGCACACTCAGATCGTGGGACCCGAGCACGCTCAGATCGTGGGACCTAAGTACGCTCAGATCGCGGGACCCAAGTACGCTCAGACCGCGCCTTAGCAAACTCCCAATAGTCCCCAGAAACAAAAAATAAACACAGAGTCCACCCTTCTAGAGAGCTAGGGGCATCGAGGAGAAGCGGAGAATCGAAATGGCCCTCCATCTAAAGCGACTAATGCAAGGGGCATATCAAAAACAAGATCATAGAAGTAGAGAAACTCGACAATAGTGGAAAATTCACTGTTACCTTGCAAACGCCAAAAAATAAAAAAGCTTATCAAAGCACCCCATCCTTCTGGGAAAATACGAGAGAGGCATATTCCAAAGAAGGCTAGAACCCTTCCAACAACGGGATGAATGGGCAAACGAAGACCCATCTCAAAAGCGCCTTCGAAGAAACAAACTTCCCGCTGAAGGACAAGGTTGCAGGTCTCGTCAATGGTTGGGACTCGGATGGTCAAGGTATCAGGAAGAAGGTACTACCTCCTAACATCCTCCACCTTTGAAGCCGTGATCACAGAAGGGAGCAGAAACACAGAGTACCAGGGCACATCTAACATGGCTTGGGCTCGTTGTTTGAACAAAGGAGTAGGGGAGGAAGCCATGAAGCAAAAAGGAAAATAGAATGTAAGAGAAGCTCTAAGGAGGATTGCAAAAAATAAAGGAATCCCAAGCTTTATGTGAAAATAAGGAATCCCAAGATTTAAGGAAGCAAATAACGTGCGAAGGCGAAGAGGCGGTCATTACACTTCCATAATCATGTCGACGGTTAAGAAAAGATGCGTTTTAAGAAAGTAGGTGGGCACATATAACAATCACATTATTGCTTTAAAAGGCTGAAGACTTGTTTGAAGTAGAAGGGGAAAAGAAAAAATATGAAGGAAGAACATAAGAGCATACAAAGATGCAAGAGTCCTCAACTTTTACCTCAGGTAGCTTAGGGAACTCTTCAGCTCATGAAAACTCAATGAGCTCTTCAGCTCATAAACTATCAACGAGCCCTTTAGCTCATAAGCACACGGAAAGCTCTTCAGCTCACAAAAATCGGGATAAACATCTCTGCTAATACTAAGATAAGTTCTTCAATAACGAAGAAGCTCCTAAAAAACATCTAAATCTCAACAGACATAAGGGAAGACCTCATACTTAGCAAAATTCAGGTTCACTTCTAGAAGAACAGAGTTCTCCTCGAAGTAAGAGGGTATGAGGGAAAGAACATAAACAAAGTGCAAGTACAAAGCAATTGCAAAAGAATATTTTCATTCCTCAAAAGAAGCAAAATACAAGGCCTCCTAAATACAAAAAATTAAAGAACAAAAATTTCTTAAAAAACCCTAAGTCCCTGTAGTAGGATCAGAACTGGCTTCTGGCAGCTCAACAGTAGGAAGAAAAGCCTCAGATGGCTCAGGAGCAGAAGAAACAATTGAAGGGAGATGAGCCTCAGTAAGAATAGGAACATGAGCTTTGACTCCAACTAGTGGCAAAGTCACCAAAGGAGGCTAAGCTACAAGGTCAGCAGGGACATCGCCAGGAACAAAGACCCCTGCAGGAGCATCAGTAATAGCTAAGACCTCTGCCTCATTCTCAACATTTGTCTTCTCCTTCTCCAAAGGAAGTTCGAATTCGAAGTCCAGGTCTGGATACTTCTCCACAGCCTGATCTTGGAAAGCAAGGTACCCAGTAACCCAGTTGGTAGTAGCCTCGTCCTTGAGCTCAGTAATCAGAGCATCCTTCTTCTGAGCTTCAGCCCTTACAGTCTCAATCTCCTTTAACAGAGCAGCGTTGACCTCGACCGACATATTATACTCCTTTTTCATTGTGTTGAAGGATTCAAGGGCCTCTAAGGCATCCTTGCGAGCCTGGAGCAAGCTGTCTACCTTCACTTTCAGCTCATCCTTGACTTTTCTAGCTTCAGCCTCCAGATCCTTGTTGGCAGAGACCAACCCCTCAACCTGAGCTTTGAGGTTATCATTAGAAAAGCTAAGCTCAAAAACCTTGAGCTCATACGCATTCAAAGTCTGCTAAGCCTCCTCAGCTGTGCTTCCTAGAGCTCGGACCCACTTCACAATAACACTTACATGGATGGCCAGCTGGAAAAAAGCGCAGGAATAAGGCAGGGACAACAAAAATTACTTGAGCTCAAAGCAGAAAAAAAAAAGAAAATCAAGACTTACTGAGGCTGTTGCATACAAATTCATAGTAATAGAGGTGTGCAAAGGGATTGTCGATGCCTCCACAATATCAGACTCAGGAATAATTGAGGCAATGGTCTGAGCGGCAAGGTCCACGTCCCCAATGAGTGAACCCTTTTCCTTCTCAACTTTTGCCGGTAAACCCTCCACTCGTAAATGAGGACTCTTCTCGACAGACCGGGAAGAGGAAGGCCCTCGCAAGAGAGGAGCTATGGACTCCAGAGCTGTAGTGACCTCATCTGACGAAGGGGAGGAGGAGGCCCCTGCACCACCAATGAACCCCTCAACAAGAGGAGGAAAAACCCCTTGAGAAGAAGAGGCCAAGATTGCCTTTTGTGAATTCGACGGGGGCGGAAGGATCTCTTAAGGAGGAAGAGAAGGTGGAGGCACCTCTGTTCTCTGCACCTTTGAAGGAGGTTCAAGCCCAGAACCTACTTCAACCTTGTGCTTAGCTTTGCCCTTTATCTTGGCAATCTTAGCTTTCACAGCCACAGCGTCTGGAGCCATTGAGCTGGAACCTGAGAAGGTAAATAGGTCAGCAAACACAAAAAAAAAAAGAAAAGAAAAATCAAAGATCAAGGAGGAAGGATCTTACCAGTAAGGTCTTCTACACCAACAATGGAGATGGGAATCGGAGTCTCAACTCTCACCTCGGGACGGCTGAATCCTAACTTGGTAAGCACTGAATGCTTGATCAAGTCAGAATACTTCTTCGGACGGCAATCTTCAAGCCCCAGCAAAGCAAGCCTGTCCTCAGCTCCAAGCTCGGGGCGAATACCTGAAACAACCCAAGTAAATGAGGTCAACAAGTACAACAACAAAATGAGCTAAGTTGAGCCCGCCCTAAACAAGGACTCACCTAGGTTGTCAGGACCTGACCAAGATCGAGGGACAGGAAGGGTATCATTGGCATTGCTCAAGTCAAACTCCCATTCCTTCTCTGACACAAAGAAGAACAGTTTCTTCCAATTCTTGTGAGAGCTAGGCAGGTCAGTGATCATGGCTGGGGTCTTCACCCATTTGGAGATGTACACAAAATCGTCAGGTTGGAACTTGACGTTAAAGTATTTCATGAGCAAAGGAACCGAGGGGGTACCAATCCTATTTTTCTTAAAAAGACAAGGAGGTCCACCAGGACACCCCAGAAGTTGGGGGAGATCAGAGCAGGGCAGATATTAAAGTGCTGGAGGACAGATTTAATGAAGGGGTGTATGGGGAACCTAAGACAATTTTCTAGAGAGGCTACGAACAAGCAGGTCTTCTCGTGGACCTCAGAATCATACCTAATGTTTGCAGAAGGGATCCAATAGCGCATGCCCCTGTGAAAGTCAAACCTTGTAGACAAGACGCTCATAAAAGGAGGTTTAACTTCGCTATGACCTATTGTGTCTGAAGCGCGAGGAACGATTTCGGAGCCCTCAACGCTACCTGAAGGTCCAGCTCTACCATTTTTTAGCTTTTCCTTTTCAAGATCACTTAGAACGAAATTGCCAAAGGGGAAGACTATTAGATCACATTTTGTAATTGGCTAATTTTGTGGAGTCCATTATAAACCTCAACATTTTTCATGGTCATGATGCTATAAAATTGAAGATCCAAAAAATTCATTGAAGAGAGGAGATCAAGCTTTAAAGTAACATCATTCAACCTTCTTATGCACTTTCATGTTTGGGACAAAGGTAATGACCTAGCCAACTATGATGAACCCTTAGTTAATTTTAACTTAGAATAATTAGAATGAAAATGGGATTTGAAGCAATCTGTGTATGGCTCCTAGTTGATTTCAAAGACAAAATTTTCTAAATAATTTTGTGTTTTGAAAATATAGATTACGCCATTATCGGACCTCTCTTGAGCAACACCCTTTAGTGTTCAAGAGGACTAGTTTTTTCTTGGTTTTGTAACTAAAAAACCAATATGGACCGAGCTACGCTCATTAGCCTTGACTAGAATGGTCTCTTGATGACTTAGGGAATTCGACGATAAAAGGCCACTGGGGAACAACACAGAGCTAACTCTAGCGGGCCTCCATGGTCGCTCGAGTGATGCTCATGATCGCTTAAGCAGTGCTGCTCCTAGACAAGATGGAAACGTGATTTTCATTTCAGTGCCAACCGCCCTCCCACCGATCGAGCGGTCGTTCGCGAATGTGAGTTTTCTTATTTACTAAGACTACCCTTATTCCAGACCATAATTTTTAAACCCAGTCTGGACAGTAACCCGAAAAAGAGACCAGGTCAATGGGTCAGACTGATTGTATAATAAAAAAATAAAAAAATATATTAAGAAGAATAATGTGTGCACATTATACATACGAAGACATTCTTTATGCAAAATCATGAACAAAATTTAAAGTTTAAACAAAGATATACAAATTTCAGAACAAAAAACTATCAAATTAAAAATTGAAAACTCATAATCTCATTTCATAGCATCAATATTCAATAAATCAACATGGATGATAAATATTCAAATTATTGATTCAACCTTACAATGGTCCTATACCACTAACCAAATCAAACCAAACCATCTGTCCCAATCATTTGGGGTCAGCTATATGAGTCAGTATTCGTCATTCATTTCGATCATGCGCTATACGCTCACTTAAGTTAAATATTTTCATATATTTTCTTATTATTTTGTTCAATGTTAATTTAGGTTTACCCCTACTTCTAGTATCATTAAGAGAAATTCTATCACTTTTTTCTAACCGATGTCTCTATCAGCCTCCGTTGAACATGACCAAGTCATCTTAATCTATTCTCTCTCAACTTGTCCTCAATTGGAGCTACTCCTGCCATTTCCCTAGTACGATCATTTCGTATTCTCTCATTTCTATTTTTTTCACACATCCATCTTAACATTCTCATTTTCGCTACACTTATTTTGTCACTATGTTGTTTTCTAGTTGCCTAAAATTCCGTCCCATACAACATTAATGTCATTATAGTTGTTTGGTAAAACTTACCTTTCAATTTTATTGATATTCTTCTATCACATAAGATGTCAGAGGCTTTCATCCACTTAAGCCAACCGACGTTGACTCTATGAGTTACATCGTCTTCAATCTCTCTATCACATTTAATGATTGATCCTAAATATCTAAATCGTTTACTAGTTGGTATTTCTTGATTTTCATTCTTAACTTTTTCACTTTGTCTACTTCTTTTATTACTAAAATTGCATTGCATGTATTCAGTGTTACTCCTACTAATTTTCAGCTATTTCGACTCGAGTGTCTCTCTCCAAATTTTTATCTTACTATTAATCCCTCTTCGAATTTCATCTACTAAGACAATATCATCTGTAAATAGCATACATCGTGAGACATCATCTTGAATGTGCCTAGCAAGTTCATTCATAATTTGGGCAAATAGGTATGGACTTAGGGTTGATCCTTGGTGTAATCCCAACGTGATTGAAAATTCTTTACATTCTCCCATGGAAGACTCAATTGTGATCATAGCACCGTCATACATGTCCTTTATCACCTCAATATTCCTATTTGTCACTCTTTTTCTCTCAAGCACCCCTCATAGTATATTTGTAACCACTTTTTCATATACTTTTTCAAGATCTATAAATACCATATGGAGATTTTTATTCTTATCAATATAATTTTCTATGAGTGTCCTTAATCAATATATAGCCTCCATAGTTGATCTACTAGGCATAAATCCAAACTGATTTTCTGACACTGTAGTCTCAACTCTGATGAAAATAATAAAAAATTCATGCTATAAAATGCTCAAGTAACTTTGAATAGAAAAATGATTTCAAGATACATCAACAAAAAAAAACACAAATGGGGAAAAAATAGTGGAACAAACCACGATTCAACAATAGGAGTCATAAAAAATTGCTAAAATTTTCAGATTTGTTGAATATTCACAAATTAATTAACCCCAAATAGGAAAATATAAGCAACAAGCCCAGAAGTACCATCGTAGAACACAACAATCACTATCCAAGAGTGTTGAGAGACTGAGAGTGTGAGAGAGAAGATTATGTCAACAAACCGAGAGAGAGAGAGAGATGGTGATGTGACGTACCTGAGGAAGATCGACTCAGTGAATGAAGCATCCATGCAGTGAATTTTTCCATTATTGCCAAAAGATTGAATCTATTGTCAAGAATCCATGGAGTGAACTTTTTCGCTGAAATCGTCGAACTAGACAATGGAGAGAAGTAGGGGCACATAAAGTTTTAGGGCTAAAATTTCCAAAAGAGCCAAAAGTATAGTTTTTTATACTCTTTGACTTGACCCATTCAGTTTGTTACAAACCATCTGGTCATTGGATTTGGACAAGAGCCAACCATTTTATTGAATTTTCACCGAGTTTTTTACTCAAACGATCTAATACACAACCCATCTCAGTTTAATGACCAGTTCACCAATTCACCAGGTCAACCTATCAGGCCGGACCGGGTTTTTAAACATTTCTCTAGACCTATAAATAGGAAGAGTCTTTTGTCACAGTTAGGTTAAGCCTCTTGTGTGATTTCTAAGAAAGAAAACACTTTTTCTACCTTTGAAAGCTTCCACTACTAACCTAAATCTCTAAATTCAACGGCTGCCCACTAGAGATTCTACCCAACCTCACAACTTAGTGTTGAAGATCTTGATAGTGTAAACCAAACTCATTCATGAGTGTTGATGAGCACAAAATATTGTATATTTCAAGGCCTCATTACATGCATTTTAACTCAACTTTTGCATCTAAGTACTTAGAGTTAGCCGATTTTATGAATAATGTTGAATTCTCGATGTTGCATGTTTTTATGACTTAAATCATGTATTTTAGGACCTTGCAACTATGTTGGATGTGTGGTGAGGGCATGGACACATTACATGAAGATTTGGAGGCTTATAAGTGAAGAAATCAAGGAGGTATTGATGTTTGGTAACAAAGGCGCCAGCAGCCACACCACTGGGTTGAAGAGCCTCGGTTTTCCTCCATTTTTACCATGATCCGCTTTGAATCTGAAACAGTTCAAAACATGAAAGTTGTAGATCTGGATGTTTTATGTATTGTGTCAAAATTTCAGCTCAATACAACGGTTGGATCAAAAGTTATTCCGATTCTACAAAAAGTGGTCCGGAGCAGAAAACAGTACCGGTACACAGTACCGGTACTATACCGTTCCGGTACTGCGTACCGGTACTTCGAACTCCAGAAGGTTTAGAGTACCGGTACACAGTACCGGTACGCTCCCAGAACAGCCCAGAACACCTACAAACTCTTCTCCACTTGCTTGGGGATCCCACCAATGATTCTCCCACTTGCCCCCAACATTTCCTTGCACATCTCCATGCCTCTCTTACACATTTTGAAGACTTTTAAGGCTTGGCATTAAAGGAGGATGGGAGAGAAGTGGGCTGCTCAGTGAGTTGCAGACTAGCTCTTCCTTAGCCTGTCAAGAGCCATCATTCAGCCTCCCATTGATGGGAGGCCTGCACACAGCTAAGGGGGACCACCATGCACGAAAATTGAAGGCTAACTCTCCATGATATTCATCATTTTACACGTTGTATTGGTGTGGCTACCTAAGCTTAGAAAATCCCATGAAGAAGACAATGAATAGTGCCATAGTGTAAGAAATTTATGTTTTTGCATTTTCTTCCATCTTTTCACTTGTAATCTTCTTGAATACTCTTGTAAGCTTCATTAATTACTTTTAATGTCATTTACTTCGAGTGCTTTGCAAGTTTAGTTGAATATTCTAGATTTCACCATTGTTATTTAAGTTCTCTTCATTTCAAGCTTTTAAATTGGGTTTTTCATATTTTTTTCTTCTTAGTTTAAGATTTCTTGCATTAGTTCAAGTTCCATGCTTCATTTATTCATTTTGTCCATTTACATTATGCATGTCTTTCTTGCTTTCATGAGTAGCTAGATTTTAAGTTGGTTAATCCAAGGGAGAACTTCTCTTGGGTGTGCCGCTTCAACTCATTTTCATTCCTCCTCTCAGAGTACGATGGCTCGGTTTGACTGGGTTGGGGTGAGGACACGGTTGTGAGTTCTTGATACACCGTAGGCATTGTCACGGGGTATGCTTGAATCCTCACCTCCATTTTAGTCCCAAGCTTCCCACAAATCAATCGTACATCTAGGCTCTATTGGAGGAAGGCTTGACTTGATTTGGTATTCCTATTGGAATGACCTCTTTGGATTAGCCAACACTTGTTTTATTGCATTTTCATTCACAAACACAAACACCAAAACACAAACAAAAGATTTTACATTTTCTTTTCCTTTTGCAAAATCACCTTCACACAACTTGAACTTTCCTTCCCTGAGGAGACGACCTTGGAATACTTTTTCAAGTAAAACACCGACACACAAAAGACTCTTTGCGATTGGGGAGCACTTTTGTTCACACACTTCTTGGATTTTCATTTTTTTTTTTTTTCATTGAACTCTTTGAGTTCCAACATCATTCACCCCTTTTTCTTGAGTTTCCACACCATACTTCCTTCTCTTTTATCATCACTCATACTTAGCACTAGGAACAACCAAGGTAAGGTAGATATTTATCATTTTCATTGGCTTGGTTACATGTGTGGCATGGACACGAATTTACAATAAGGCTCAATCACGGCACTAGGAATAAACTTTTCACAAGAAAAAGGCAAAGGCTCAAAGCATTCAAAAATGACCTAAGATCATCTCTAGATAAGCATAGGGGAGCATTGTACATTTCAAGACAAAGTCAATCAACTACCCAAATGCACCTAACCAAAACAAGCATAATGAGATTATTGAACAAATTTGGAATTTGAAAATTTGTTTCTTGAGTAAATGTAAGTTCCCTCCAAACAGGGATTGACATTAAAGCTCACATGGGTTCTTACTCATCTCCACTATTCATGTCAAACACTCAAATGTGAACTCAATCCGTAAATTGCCAAAATTACAAGTTCATGGTGCGCTTAAGGTTGAGTTCAAAAGCAAACAAGTATGTGATACTCTTAGCAATAGGATAAACTTCTATAATGTGCTCATGTATTCAAAGTTCAAAATGAAGATCAAGTAATCACAAATCTCATAACCATTAGGATAGGGGAATATAGTTCAATATTGGAACCAAAATTTTTCAAAATTTTCACATTTTCCATTATTCTATACAAAAAGTGGTAGAAAATGTAAATGGTGCACCTCACCCCCCAACTTGAACCATGCATTGTCCTCAATGCACAAGGAATCATGCAATGAGAAAAAATGAAAGTTAACATGGGAAATGAGATACACCTTTTTTTTTTTTTTTCTTTTCATATATATATGTACATTAACAGAAAAAATAAAACACAAAAAGCTTGTTTACACCCCCCAACTTAGACTAGAACATGATACCCAATAAGATTTGATACAATGATGCTCAAAGTGAAATGAGTCCAAATTAGGAAGAGGTAAACAACCTTCATGCTAAAATCTACACTACAACATTTATGAAAATAAAACTATAACAATAAAAGAAATCTAACTACTATGTACATGAAAACAAAATAGGCTCATGTCAATCCAGCTTCAATTCGGATATGAGCGTGCGCCCATTGATTTTTTTGGTTTTAACATTTTTTTGTTGTATAAATGCCCTTACTAACCCATCTATCCAACAATACAAAGGATAAGAAGTCAAAAATCTCAACCAAATAGAAGTGTAGGCAAGTTTATTCAATCCCAACAATGGAGTATACAATTTCTCCTTAAAAGTTTCTACACTTAACTCCTTTTCAATGCCCTTCCCAAGTTGAGAAATGTGAATCTCAACACCACTCATATATGGAAAAATGACCTTGGGATCATTAGCCTCTTGTGCGATAATAACTTCATTAAATTTTTCACAAACAAGAGTGGTGGGAGATTCAACATCAACAGGCATTTCATTGGGATGATCAACCTCAATACATTGACTATGCTCAAGGTGTTGTTCTTCATGCATAGCAATAATAGCATTAGTCAATGTATCAAGTTGTTGGGTTATTTGGGCATTGAATTTCATTTGGTATTGCATAAAATCGCACCAAATATTTTCCAATTCTTCTTCGGTTGAGTTCCCGTATGTTGGATATTGGAAAAATTCATTTGGTGGTGTGAGATTGGATGAAAAATTACAAGGTTCATTCTCCCAACCATAACTCGAATAACTCGGTGTATCATAATGGTTGGGGTAAAAATTTTCGGAGGCCAAAAATGAATTTGAACCTTCACAAGCAAAGTCTTGAACTGGATAATTTATTGTGCATTCACTAGTGAGGTGTCCATACTCGCCACAAATTTCGCAAACGTTTTCAAAATAAGGGGCATTTATTGGGCACTCGTTAGTGATGTGTCCATACTTACCACAAATCTCGCAAACATTTTCAAAATAAGGGGCATTTATTGGGCACTCACTAGTAACATGCCCATACTCATCACAAATCTCACACACATTTTGAAAACTTTGGGCATTATATACATTTTCATAAAAATTATAAGACATAATACAAAACACAAACTAAAACAAAATATTTACAAAAGAAACGACATACCTTGGCCCGTGATGAAAATCACGAGACTTACCATGCTGCCCAAAATCACCCTTTGAACTCAACGCTTTAAGTTCCCCGGCAACGGCGCCAAAATGATTGGTTGAAAACATTGTATTCCCTAACCTCTTAACATCATCCCTCAATGTGTGTATGGCTTATAGGACTAAGAGAGTGTCACTCTCCCTCGGAATGATGCAAGAGATAGGGCAACGGAATGGAGGATGGAATGAAGAAAAGGGGTGGAAGAAGAAAAGAATGATCAAAAGAAAAGGAAAATGTTAAGGAAAAGAAAGAAAAAAAACAAAGAGTGTGGTGATGGTGTTAGCCTAGAAATCCCATAAAAGGGAGATCTTTTTGAAATAAATGTCTTTCACTTGGAACAACCCTCTTTGTTATCCTATATCCTTCGTTTCCCTCACCTCAATATCACCCCAAGGCCTAGTTATAACCCGTGAAAGTCCTAAATGATCTAGAGAAACATGGGTGATGCATACTTTGACAAGAACAAGAGAAGTTGGTTTTGCTATCAAATGCCCTAGCATTCCCTTCATGAGATTATGCCAAGGTTGTTTCATTTTTATGCATACTTCATTTTTGGATTATATGTGAGTATACTTCGTTTTGTGCACAAGATTCTATCTCACATATACACATGGAGTGCATGCTCGGATAATCATTGAGTTATTCTTTGTTGAGAGAAACCCTTGGTGAGTTTTTGCTTTGAAACTTAATTTGGATAGCCAAAGTGAATGTGAATTCTATTGTGCAAATGTTTAAATTACATGTTCATTTCACACATACACGAGTTTGAAAATGAATTTGTATGTGGATACTCTAGAATAGCATTTAAGGCTATGTTGTGTTTCATGTGTGATTGGTTCGGGTGTTCGGATCAAGTTATTGTTGACATCCCATTGCTAATTAAGATAAGGGAATATATTTTAAATATTGGATACAAGAAAAAGAAGTTTGTAGGTACCTTCACTGGAAATCTTCACGAGACAAAACTCGTCCACTAGGGATCACCTAGGGGTTTAAAGGCTTATTGCATGTGCTAAATGCAATTGCAGAATTAGTATAAGTTTATTTTGTTTGCTTGTTTTTTATATTTTGTTTGCTAGGGACTAGCAAAGCTTAAGTTGGGCGGTGTGATGAGCACAAAATATTGTATATTTCAAGGCCTCATTACATGCATTTTAACTCAACTTTTGCATCTAAGTACTTAGAGTTAGCTGATTTTATGAATAATGTTGAATTCTCGATGTTGCATGTTTTTATAGCTTAAATCATGTATTTTAGGACCTTGCAACTATGTTGGATGTGTGGTGAGGGCATGGACACATTACATGAAGATTTGGAGGCTTAAAAGTGAAGAAATCAAGGAGGTATTGATGTTTGGTAACAAAGGCGCCAGCAGCCACACCACTGGGTTGAAGAGCCTCGGTTTTCCTCCATTTTTACCATGATTCGCTTTGAATCTGAAAAAGTTCAAAACATGAAAGTTGTAGATCTGGATGTTTTCTGTATTGTGTCAAAATTTCAGCTCAATCCAACGGTTGGATCAAAAGTTATTCCGATTCTACAAAAAGTGGTCCGAAGCAGAAAATAGTACCGGTACTATACCGTTCCGGTACTGCGTACCGGTACTTCAAACTCCAGAAGGTTTAGAGTACCGGTACACAGTACCGGTACGCTCCCAGAACACCTACAAACTCTTCTCCACTTGCTTGGGGGTCCCACCAATGATTCTCCCACTTGCCCCCAACATTTCCTTGCACGTCTCCATGCCTCTCTTACACATTTTGAAGACTTTTAAGGCTTGGCATTAAAGGAGGATGGGAGAGAAGTGGGCTGCTCAGTGAGTTGCAGACTAGCTCTTCCTTAGCCTGTCAAGAGCCATCATTCAGCCTCCCATTGATGGGAGGCCTGCACACAGCTAGGGGGGACCACCATGCACGAAAATTGAAGGCTAACTCTCCATGATATTCAACATTTTACACATTTTATTGGTGTGGCTACCTAAGCTTAGTTTTAGTTCCATGTAGAAGATGATGAATAGTGTAATGTAAGTTTATGTTTTTGCATTTTCCTTTCCATTTCAATTGTTGTAAGCTTTAAATCTCTTGTAATCTTCATTCCTTGCACTTTAATCTTAGTTGTTTCAAGTTTATTCCAAGTTTACTTGCATGTTCTTCATTTCACCATTGTTGCTTCAAGTTTTCTTCATTTCATCTTTTAAAATGGGTATTGCATAGTTTCCTTCATAGCTTTAGATTTATTGCTTCAAGTTAAGTTTCATGCTTTAAATTTTCATTTCTCTACAATGTCTTTCATTTACATTATGCTTGTCTTTCTTTTATGCATGAGTAACTAGCTTTTAAGTTGGTTAATCCAAGAGAGAATTCCTCTTGGGTGTGCCAGTTCAACTCATTTTCATTCCTCCTCTCAGAGTACGATGGCTCGGTTTGACTGGGTTGGGGTGAGGACATGGTTATGAGTTCTTGATACACCGTAGGCATTGTCACGGGGTATGCTTGAATCCTCACCTCCATTTTAGTCCCGAGCTTCCCACGAATCAATCGTACTTCTAGGCTCTATTGGAGGAAGGCTTGAGTTGATTTGGTATTCCCATTTGAATGACCTCTATGAATTAGCCAACACTTGTTTTATTGCATTTTCATTCACAAACACAAACACCAAAACACAAACAAAAGATTTTACACTTTTCTCTTTTGTTCACCAAAATCACCTTCACACAACTTGAACTTTCCTTCCCTGAGGAGACGACCTTGGAATACTCTTCCAAGTAAAACACCGACACACAAAAGACTCCTTGCGATTGGGGAGCACTTTTGTTCACACACCCGCATTTCATTTCACATTTTGTTCATTCCATTTTCCACCAACCCATTGTTGCCTAATCTCTTGCATCACCCCGAGGGAGAGTGACACTCCCTTTCACACATAAGCCATATACACATGTCAAATGGTGATGTTTAGGGGTTGGAAACAACAACGTTTTCAATCAATCAAGTGCATACCGAAATCGTTGGCGTGTCCATGATTACTTGAGGCGTAGGCGAACCATGCAGCGGGGAAGGTCCAAGTGAAGCTACACTAGAAGTTGAAGGAGAGCCTTTGACAGAGAGATAACAAGGAAATGATCATCTAACCATGATACTGGTTAAGGTATAAGACTCGAGTACTTGTATGTTGACTTAACGAGTAGTGAATTATGTTTTAGTGAACTGAGAAGGTTCCCCACGGTTTTGCCCGATGAGGATTTTTGTGTCAATAAATTACTTGTGTTCTTTATTGTTTATTGTACACACTTGTGATTGTGAGCACATACGCGCACTATCTATTTGTTAATTTAATTGATTGAATATCTATCCATACATAATTGTGCATTGGGTTTGGGATTTGGGATCACTGTGACATTTATTGTGAGTGAATTAATTAAAGATTATTTAAAATCAATTGTCATGGTTAATTTGGGTTGTGCCGACTAAATTAGTTCTCACATTAATTGTTATATCTTTGTGAGACGAGGTAATTGTAGTTATTTAGATTTTTATTGATAATCAATTGGGCTAGAATTAAAAAATCTATTCATTTCCCCCTCTAGTTAAAGTGTCTATTGCTCTACGTGTATAATCGTGAGGGAAGATCCACACCGGGTTCTCCCTCTTGAAACAACAGGTCGGAATACTCTCTTCGGTTTATAGGTTCGATTTGCAACACCCAGTGTTGTTTCTCCTTCATAAAGGTTACATAGTACTCTCGGGCTGCTATTTGATCACCGCGTACCTCTCCTACACCGGCCTTGGTTGGGAACTTCAATAGGAGTTGGTAAGTTAAGGCCACCGCTCTCATCAAGTTGAAGGTTGGTTGTCCTAGAATGACATTGTACGTGGCTACCAGGAAATTTACCATTACTGTGGTTTGTTGGGGAGCTTTGTTAGCGTTAGTAGAATGATGATTGCCGCAAAAGGATAAGCCTTTTTTCCAGAAAAACTAATCAGCAAAGTAATGACCTACATTAGTTTTTCTTTGCCAATATTTAATTTGTTGAAGGCATGAGCAAATATTTCTGTCTATCGAGCTTCCACTATCGATAAGGAGCCTCCACACAAAGTAGTTGGCAATGGTCAGAGTCACAATCAAGGGGTCATCATGAGGGTATTGGATTTCTTTGAGATCGTTATCAGAGAAGATGATCGGTTGATTAGTATTGGGCTTCTTGTTTGGGTGTACCAAGCTGATCTCATGCTCGGATTTTGCTATGCAAATGTGTGCTCTTCTAGCCTTTCAACCTCAAGCAAATCCTCTTAAAATCACCTTTACCTCACTTATGGATTATTGGTGCTTTGTTTCCTCCTTGTTCTGCTAATGGTCCATCCTCTCATGGCGCCTTCTTTCAGAAAACTTGCTTGGGCTTCAATGTTACGATCGCCACTATTAACATTTTGGCTTTCTCGTGTGCATATTTAATTTGGCACTTATTTTTGATAATCGTAACAAGCACATCGATTATATATAGTCGTATTATGTATTCTATAATATAAAATAGTGCAAGTTTCAATAAGTTCAACCGACGGTCTCAAATAGACTCATTAATGGCCACCAACATCCTTCTCAAAACCATTTAGATTACACGAGTTACCCCTAGTGATGATATATAGTAAACAAACATATTATTTCTATTGTCTATGACAAAATATATAGCTAGCATTATGTATGACTTGTGCATTTGTGTTACTTTTATTATTTTTAATGCTTGTTTTCGAGTATCTATTCCCATGAAAAAGCTTATGTGGTTACTCATAAGTGTATTGATTGTTTAATTTTTCAAGGAAAATTTGGAGGCAGGTCCCCCTATATGGACTTGTTTGGACTTAAGTCTGCCAGGGAAACTTATTTGTTATGAAGTCCATTTTTTGTCAATTTTATCATACTATCCCTTCCCTTTAGAAGTGAAATAAAACTAAAAATTAAAAACTCCTAAATCTTAAGAGTTTGACTAACATTAAAATTTTCCCTCTTATATATATATATATATATATATATATATATATATATATATATATATTGCTCTTATTGATACAGGAGCAGATGTTAATTGTATCCAAGAAGGATTAATTCCAACAAAGTTTTATGAAAAAACTATGCACCAACTAAGATCTGCCAATGGTAGTAAAATGAACGTTGAGTATAAATTACCAAAAGCTCATATCTGTCAAGATAATGTTTGTTTTAAAACATCTTTTATTCTTGTAAAAGATATGACTGATGAAGTAATTTTAAAAACACAACTGAAATTATGGAATAAATGAAAATACACACAGGTAAATACAATACTTACAATACTAGCACTAAAATGGGCTAGTCAAAGTAAGAGTGCAGAGTGGATACAAGTGTGGAATTGTGGGAGCTTCTCATAATTGGAGCCTTACAATCTGCAATGATTTTTTTTTTTTTTTTGAAAACGAAGAAAAATAAAGAAGTGAACTCTGAAAACAAACGTTCTGCCTTCTCCTTCATTAGGTCATGCTTATATATGAAAAGAGGGAATCCGAATAATGATTTCCCTTAGGAAAAATCAAAAGGTAAAAGGACAAGTAACTCTTCTTTCGGTGGAAAAGGAGAGGTAAAAGTCTTTTTCTTTGAGTGGTTTTTGACAAACAGAACTTGTGGGTCATGTTTTGTCTGGGAATCAAAGGCTTTCGGTGGGAAAGGTAAGTGAAATGCTTTTACTGAGGGGAAAAGTCATTTCAAGGTTTAAAAGGCTGCTGAATAGGGGAGTAGCCATGTGAATATCTTAGCATTACACGAGACAGACAGCTTTTCTGTCATTATTGACAGTAGTGATTGAAGCCATCACGTGTAAGGATAAGGTTCACGGACTGGCCAAATCGGCTGGGTCCAAGTCATCAAAACCAGCATATGGGTCCTGGGCATCCTGAAATAGATTCATGGATGGAGTAACGGATCCTTCTGAAGATGGGGAAGATCTGGAATTATTGGAAGCTGCTTGGGCTTGCTCAATTAAATCTTGGGCCATCTTGAGGAGTTGGGCTGGAGTTGGTGCTTGGGCAATTGAGTCCTTAGAGGTGGACTTTTTGACCTTGGGCCTGGATGAGCCATCAGTCACAGGTTGTTCCTCCATTGTTGTAGAGACCCTGAGAGTTGGCATGGTCTTCTTTACCGGAGTAGACGACATCAATGGTTTTGGAGCCTCTTGCGGGGCTGGAACTCTGACTGGGAAATCTCTTTGGACTGTTTCAATAACAGATTGGTATTGGTATTTGGGCCACCATTTTACAGAATATTGCCTGCAAACATAATGGTCAATAATTTTCCATTGCCATATGTAAATCCATGATATTTTGTACCTGCAAAAAAATGTTAGTAAAATAGGAATGGGAAATGAGGACTGCTGTTTACTAGGAGTATAAGCAGATGAGAAATAGGTGAATTGATCATGAAGGTCCTTAGGAAGAATTCCAGGGATGGGGCCATGAATATGCCACCACCGTTCAAACCAGGAAGGAATCTGATCACTGAAATTCTTATCGAATTGAATGAACCAAGAATGGGCCAAAGACTCATCTTGATAGAGTAAAAGTTTGGTCCATGACTCAATGTAGTCATAGTAATTGAACCGCACACTATGTCCAGGGAGGTCACGGAGTGAAGAAGGATGTGAACCCCAATCTTTGGTGGACCATAGTTTCTTTATAAATAGAGAATGGTAAATGGTCTTGGATGGGTCATTTCTATCAGGAATAGGTTTGATAAAAATGGATTGGGTGAAGAATATAATGTCTTGGTAGAAAAAAAAAGTTTTCGCTGGATGGGCTGGAACAAAAGTCCATCCTTCTCCAAGATAGGCATTGATCAATTTAATTGGGTCATCTGGGTTAGCCAAATGAGCATGGGCTGGTTCAATAGCAAAGATATTGATAATTGGGCTTTTGTTGATATAATCAGATCTTGGTCCTGTAGGAATTTAGGTTACAGGTCCAGAAGTGGAAAAATGGTCAACTAGAAGGCTAGTTGAAGGCGGCGGCTGTTGGGCCATTTGGGAGAATGTAATTGGGCTTACATGGGTAGGCTGAATAGGTCGGCTTAATGGGCCAACTGGTCTACCTAGTAGGGTGAATCTGTTTGTTATGGCCAAGGCACTAGAGGGGCCTGGGGCCTGGGTAATTGGTTTTGGCAATACTAAAGAAGGTGAATCTTCCTCCTTTACTGAGGCAATTGCCGAAGAAAAAACTTGGTTAATAGATTTACTCTTGTCCTTTCCCCCCGGGTTTTTGGAGGAAGAACTAGGCTTTGTGGGCTTCCTGTCCGCCATGGGGTTCCTGCAAAAATTCTCTGGTTAGGAAATCAGGGATGCAGTTATTACTGCCCTTGATATATTCTATATCAAAATCAAAAATACTTAAAATAGATTGCCATTTGGCAAAAATTTGCTTACTAGCAATATTTTGAACATCTTTGAGTAAAACTTCTTTGGCAGATTTACAATCTACTCTAACGAGGAATTTTTGATTTAATATATCATCCTGGAATTTTGAGACACACAGGACAATAGATAAAATTTCTTTTTTAATTGTAGAATAATTCATTTGAGTATCATTCCAAATACCAGAATGAAATCGGACAATTTGTTCAGAAGAATCAGGAGTTTCTTTCTGAAGCAGAATACCACCATAACCAATGTTAGAGGCATCAGTTTGGATAATTTTGAAGGAATTGATGGAAGGAATTCCTAAACAAGGAAGAGTCTTAATGTATTTTTTGACTTGTTGAACAATAGAAGTATGTTCAGGCGTCCAAGGAATAGGATTTTCTTTGAGTCTGGCATAAAGGGGCTTGACAATTTGGCGAAGATTTTGGTAGAAATCAGAAACATAATTAAGAGAGCCAAGGAATCTTTGTAATTGGGTTTTGTCAAGGATTTCATCAGGGAATTTGTCAGCAAAATTGATAGACCTACTGATAGGGACAATAGTAGATTGCTGAATGTCATATCCTAGAAACCTGACAGCAGTTTGGAATAATTTAATTTTGCTAGCAGAAATGACTAAACCATTATGCTTAGCAGTTTCAGTAAATGCATTAAGGTGTTTCCAATGTTCATCAATAGATTTACTAAAGATGAGAATATCATCTATGTAAACAATTGAAAAATGACTCATATGAAGTAAGATGTTATTCATAATGTTTTGGAATTCACTTGGAGCATTTTTCAAACCGAAGGGAACAACATTCCATTCATAATGTCCAAATGGTGTAGTAAAAGCAGTTTTATATCTGTCTTTTTCAGCAATCTGTATTTGCCAAAAGCCAGATTTTAAGTCAAATTTTGAAAATATGACAGCATCTTTCAATCTTTTGATTAAATCTTGTTTGTTTGGAATAGGATAACGGATCCATTCTAGCACAGCATTTAAAGGTTTATAATTGATAACAAGTCTAGGAGTACCTCTTTCCAATTCAGCATTTTTTACTACATAGAAAGCAGGGCAAGACCAAGGAGATTTAGATTTTCTAATGATGTTATTTTTCAATAGTTCAGAAATTTCTTTTTTACAAATTTCCATAACTTCATGATTCATTTGAATGGGTCTGGATTTAGTGGGAATATTTTTCTCATTAAATCCTTTAATATATGGAAGTTCAACAGTGTGTTTTTTTCTATGCCAAAAAGCTGTAGGAAGCATAGAACAAACTTCCTGTTCTATCTTTTCTTTGAATTGATTAATTTTTTCAATAAGAATAGGATCTTTTAATTGTTCTTGGATTCTTTGATGAATAATATCTTCTTTTAAAAATTTTACTTGATTAATTTTTCTGAGATACTTAGAAACAGATTCATCTTTAAGTTGTCTTAATTCTTTAATTTCTGGTTTGAGAAGAAATTTGAATTTTACTGGTTGATTTAAAGGTTGAGTAGAAAGGCCTTCATTATCTATTTTGAATGGAGTTAATAGATAAATAAAAGGTAATCCTAAAATTACTTCATCAGTCATATCTTTTACAAGAATAAAAGATGTTTTAAAACAAACATTATCTTGACAGATATGAGCTTTTGGTAATTTATACTCAACGTTCATTTTACTACCATTGGCAGATCTTAGTTGGTGCATAGTTTTTTCATAAAACTTTGTTGGAATTAATCCTTCTTGGATACAATTAACATATGCTCCTGTATCAATAAGAGCAATAGTATTGAGGATAAAATCATTATTGATTATGAGTTTGATTTGAAAATACCATTTTTGTAATTTAATTTCTCTAATTGAATTAATCTGATTATTAGTTGGCAGACACTCATCTTGCGATGGCAGCTTCGTTAAACCAAAAGTTTCCACTCCGCAGGTGGAGGTTGCTGGTATCCGCTGGGAAAGTGTCTTGGTAGAGGTTTCAGATTCATTATCAGATTGTTCATCTTGGGAATTATGATTAAAGTTATTAGGAGACATAGACAAAAGACTTAGTTTTTCAGCAAGATTTTTATCTTGGGTTTTTAAGTCTTTTATCTCAATCTTTATTTTATTAATTTCATTGTAAAGATCAGATAAAGTTAATTCTCTTTTCTTTTCTTTATGAAATCTTTCCATGGTTTTATTAATACTGATTAAAGGTTTTTCAATAACTAAATTTTTGTTTTTGTTTTTATTGACAAACAAGTCCTTGAGATTTTTTATATATTTAGCCTTTAAATCAGGATCTTCTATTTTACTAATTAAATCAATTAAGATTTGTTCTTCTTCATTTTGTTTGGTAATAACTCTGATTTGACAACAATCATTATTACAATTATCCTTGCAGCCTATTTTAATTTCTAGTTCACTTTCACTTGTGGTAGAAGGATCAGAGGTATCAGAATTAATTTCATCTTCAGAAGAATCTTTAGGAGGATTGTGAAGTCTGAAAATTTTTAGAATTTCTTCTGTTTCATTTTCAGTTAAATTTAATTTTTTAACTTCTTTTTTAATTGGGCAATCATGACTCTTGTGTCTCTTCTTTCCACAATTATAACAAGTTACAGATTTATCAGAATTCTTACTGGCTGTCAGCCATTTAGACATTTTTCCAGATTTTTTAGACTTTTTATCTGTAGTAGACTTACGGGTTTTTTTATAAAATTTAGGTTTAGTAATAGTGTCTTTATTCTTTTTATAATAAGATTTACTTTTAGAAATATGTTTTTTATGGGATTGGTGTCTGTGTTTTCGAGAAGTAGACGGTGCTACTGGAGGGAGACCATACTGTTCACAGAAATTACCCATTTCATATTTAGCTTTCTTTTTGTCATTTTGTAATTGTTTACTAATTTTTAAATCAATACACATCCTAAGACCTTCTTTTTGGATTGTACTGACAATTTGTCCATAAGTTAGAGAATCATATTGGATTATTCCAGTTTCTTTACTGAGGGCTTCTCTGATTTTATGGGCAAATAAATTAGGTAAACCATTTACAAATTTTTCTTTCCAGAAAGACTGATTGCAGTCAGGCCTAAGCATGACTCTGTTAATAAAAACATCTTTATACCATCTAAAATCACTTAAGGTTGGGCACCTAAGATTACTAAGCTGATCATGGATTCTAGCTTCAATATTACTTGGTGTGCCAACAAAATGTTTTACAATGGTGAAAATTAAAGTGTTTAAGCCATCTGGTTTGGCTTGACCAATTCTTTCATCAAATATTGGGATGTCATCATCATCTGTGACAACAGCATGTCTTATGTTATCTCGAGATTCATTTGTGAGGTAATTATCCCACCAATTTCTTAAAACACCTGTGAATCCAGAGGTGACTAAGTCAACAATTTGAGGTTCTCTTTCATCAAGATTTTTAACATAACTATTGATAACCATAGACATATGATGAATTTTATTTAAAATTTCTTGTTCACTTAAACCATCAATATTCCATTCATAAAGTTTATTTGACTGAACAGAAAATTGGTTGGAAATATTTTTTTCTTCAAATTGAATATCAGGAGGGGTAGGTCTGGTATACCAATTTTTTGTAGAGCTAGTAGGAATAACTAGTTTGTTAATTTTTGAAATAGGATCAGATATGGTTAAATTATCTGTGAATTGTCTTTCCAAAATTTTAATATCTTCATCAGAGGAAGATATGGAAGTTTCAGTTTCAGAATCAGAATTTTTATTAATTACAGTTATACTAGAAGCTTGTGTTTCTTCTTGTAGAGGATTTGGTTTTTTAAGTAATTGATCAATTTTAGCAATTCTGAGATGATCAGAAATTCCTAAATTTGTTCTATCTTCAGGTAAGTGAATTAAAGGTTTCTCAATTTTCTTACTAGAAGAAGTTTCAATTTTTTCAATTTTATTTTCAATTTTATCCAACTGTTTTCCTATGGTTATTAGGCTCTGGTTGGTAAAATTATGTTGTTCAATAACTTTCTTTTCAAATTTTACAATCATGGCTTGATCTGTGGTAAATTTATCAGATTCATTAGAAGGAATCTTGAAAGGTGAAGCAGTAATTTCTTTATCAGCAATATTAAAAGTAAAAGCTTGTATGGGAGGATGACTGGCAGAGATTGTACCAGAATCAGTTGTCTTCCATTTATGTTTTGTTATTACTTTTATATTTTTGTGACAAGAATCAAAATAATCAAAAAAATCTATTTCTGATTCTAATTTATGCATTGTTTTAACCCATTGAACTTTTATTTTTTGTTGTTGTTTTAGATCAAAAGATTTGGAAAATTCTCTAATTCGAATTTTGTTATTTTTCATATTTTTTAATAATTTGGTCATATCAGGTAAAAATAAAATATTAGGTTCTTTATTTATAACATATAATTGGTGATCTAAATTTGCACTTGGTTTATGGCTTTGAAAGTCAGAAGGAGTAACAGATGCAGTAGGAGATGGAGTAAAATCATCTTCTTTATCTTTTTCTTCTTCTTCTTTAAACCTAGAATAAGATGTACTTATGGGGGTAGGTTTATAATGAGTATACAAAGGTTTGCTAAGTTGGGGAGAGGATTCATTATCTACTCCTTTCATTTTCATATTCAGATTTTTGAATCTTTGTTGTATCTCATTATCAATTTCTTTATCTCGTTTAGAGATACTAGAATGAGATTCAGATTTTCTACCTTCATTTATTATTAGAGGTTTGTTATAATGTGTTCCAGAAATTCTGCTAGAATGTGATCTAACATTATTAAAGGAAATTTCTACACTTCCATCATTAAATTGTTTAATTGTCTCTAAATCAGACTCTGTTTCTTCAGATTCTGGTTTATAATTAGGATTTTGGATTAACCATTTTGTAGGTAATGTGACATCTTTCCAGTGAAGTCTTTTAGGGACTTGAATATTAGCATCAGAAGTACTAGGTTCCATTAAGAGAGTAATATCTTTAGGACTTCGTTGTAAAGCATTTACATTCAAATTGGTTTTGATACACTTATAATAAATCCTATAAATAAGAACAATTGAATAAATATCATTTTCAAGATCAGTTATATCACCTGTAAGATCTATTCCTAAGGTGAGGGCTTTAACAGTTTTTTCATCTCTAAGACTGAGAGTAAAATCAGGATAGCAATTAAAATAAACTGGACCGTTATGCAAACCTGCTTGCATCATGCCCAGTAGGCTTGGTTGAAAACTTCTGAATCTGCCATCACAAAGTGTTAATAGAATAGCAGAGTTTTTCCCAGTAGTTATTAAAGGTTTAATAGCTACTTGAACCAATCCTAAATGAATAAAATTAAATCCTTCAGATTTGTATTTTTTTAAAGTTTCTTTTTTCAAAAGTTGATGTGATTCACCAATCCTTTTTAGAGGATGAATTTGTTCAATAGTTTTTATTTTTAACTCTTCTTTGAATGCATTAGGCATCCAACTAGTTTTGTAAATTTCTTTATGTGGTACTTTGGGAATATTCCAACCTGTCCAACTAGGTTGTGTAATTTCACATTCATATTCCTCTTCATTTACAATATTAGGTATATTGCTAGATGAAGATCTAGAGCTAACTGTGGAATTAGATCTGAAAAATCTATTCATTTTGATATTACAAATTGTTTCAATTTTCAAAATTATTTATAAGTTAAAACTGCAAGTGCAGTAAACCACTAGGATCATACCCCCTAACATTTTTTCCTCACTTTTTTGCCTACAATTCCTAACTGCCACACACAGGGACTTACAACGGAATAAAAAGAGGCTTACAGACTGTTGAAGAAACAAAGGATGGGTGCCCTAGATAAGTTCAAACTTATAAATGATTTCTAGGATTGAAAACAATGAGAATATGTAAATGAATCAGATAATTCAAATATAATTCAACAAGAAGACATCCAGGTCGTCAAATGGCTCTGATACCAAAAATAGAGCGGAAGCAGAGAGAATAAGAATGTATAAAACACAACTGAAATTATGGAATAAATGAAAATACACACAGGTAAATACAATACTTACAATACTAGCACTAAAATGGGCTAGTCAAAGTAAGAGTGCAGAGTGGATACAAGTGTGGAATTGTGGGAGCTTCTCATAATTGGAGCCTTACAATCTGCAATGATATTTTTTTTTTTTTTGAAAACGAAGAAAAATAAAGAAGTGAACTCTGAAAACAAACGTTCTGCCTTCTCCTTCATTAGGTCATGCTTATATATGAAAAGAGGGAATCTGAATAATGATTTCCCTTAGGAAAAATCAAAAGGTAAAAGGACAAGTAACTCTTCTTTCGGTGGAAAAGGAGAGGTAAAAGTCTTTTTCTTTGAGTGGTTTTTGACAAACAGAACTTGTGGGTCATGTTTTGTCTGGGAATCAAAGACTTTCGGTGGGAAAGGTAAGTGAAATGCTTTTACTGAGGGGAAAAGTCATTTCAAGGTTTAAAAGGCTGCTGAATAGGGGAGTAGCCATGTGAATATCTTAGCATTACACGAGACAGACAGCTTTTCTGTCATTATTGACAGTAGTGATTGAAGCCATCACGTGTAAGGATAAGGTTCACGGACTGGCCAAATCGGCTGGGTCCAAGTCATCATAACCAGCATATGGGTCCTGGGCATCCTGAAATAGATTCATGGATGGAGTAACGGATCCTTCTGAAGATGGGGAAGATCTGGAATTATTGGAAGCTGCTTGGGCTTGCTCAATTAAATCTTGGGCCATCTTGAGGAGTTGGGCTGGAGTTGGTGCTTGGGCAATTGAGTCCTTAGAGGTGGACTTTTTGACCTTGGGCCTGGATGAGCCATCAGTCACAGGTTGTTCCTCCATTGTTGTAGAGACCCTGAGAGTTGGCATGGTCTTCTTTACCGGAGTAGACGGCATCAATGGTTTTGGAGCCTCTTGCGGGGCTGGAACTCTGACTGGGAAATCTCTTTGGACTGTTTCAATAACAGATTGGTATTGGTATTTGGGCCACCATTTTACAGAATATTGCCTGCAAACATAATGGTCAACTAGTTTTGTAAATTTCTTTATGTGGTACTTTGGGAATATTCCAACCTGTCCAACTAGGTTGTGTAATTTCACATTCATATTCCTCTTCATTTACAATATTAGGTATATTGCTAGATGAAGATCTAGAGCTAACTGTGGAATTAGATCTGAAAAATCTATTCATTTATATATATATATATATATATATATATATATATATATATATATATATATATATATAGTAACTTTAAAAATAAAAAATAGTAACATTCAAATACAAAAAAAAAGTTATCATTTGAACACAAAAAATAATACATTTAAACACAAAAAAATAGTAACATTTAAACATAAAAAAAATTGAAACATTCAATATTAATATTTTTAAAAAATAACAACAGTAACATGTTCAACAAAAATATTAACATGTTCAACAAAAATAGTAACATGCTTAACAAAAACTGTAACATACTTAACAATAATTATTTCTCTCAAATTCAAACGCAAAAAATAGTACCATTCAAACACAAAAAAATAGTAATATTCAAAAAAAAAAATAGTAACAATGAATATTAATATTTAGTAAAATAATAGTAGTAACATGCTCAACAAAAACAGTAAGATACTCAACATAATAGTAACATGAACAGTAACATAATATATATATATTCGGCTACCACTTTCCTCACCATAGCACTGCCACCATCGCACCATCGTCACCTCCCGAGCAACGCCAACCATCACGTTATCATCACCTCCACAACAACGCTCACCACCATCACCACCACACAAAAACCCATTCAAGTTCCACTTCGATAGCTCCTTTTTACTCCACACCACCGCCATCACTATACTTGCATGATCTTCATAACAACCCAGTGTACATATATATATATATATATATATATATATATATATATATATATATATAGAGAGAGAGAGAGAGAGAGATATATATATATATATATATATAGAGCTTTGAATTTGATATATATATATAGAGAGAGAGAGAGAGAGAGAGAAAGAGAACTTTGAATTTGAATTTTAAATTTATGATGGAGATTATATATATATATATATAGAGAGAGAGAGAGAGTTTGAATTTGATATGTGTATATATATATATATATAGAGAGAGAGAGAGAGAGGGAGAGAGAGGGAGAGAGCTTTGAATTTGAATTTTAAATTTATGATGGAGATTTTGTTGGCATATTTTAATTGACCTTGAATTAAGGGATAACAATTTCCAAAATAGGAAATTAATTTAACTTCCTTTCAAGGAAGGGTATTTTTGAGATAAAAAAAAAAAAGTGGACTTAAGTCATTACATATAATTTTAAACATAGACTTAGCCCCTTATAAGTTTCATTGCAGGACTTATCTCCAATCAAGTACATCTAGAGGGACTCACTTCTAATTTTCACATTTTTCAAAGTATGCTACCTACACTAACTTACAAATTCTTTATTATAGCAAAATACTTATTTTAGTCAAATTTCATTCTATTCTATTAAAAATTCTGTTATCCAAATATAAGAATGGAATTTGCATGTTATTCCAGGACTTAATCCCAAATAATTGTAAAACACATTGAAATGGTAATTTACATTCCAGTTCATTCTCATATCATTTCCATTCTTACCTAAAAGTATTACCACATATCAACTATAGCATTAAAACACAAGAAATAATATACATATGCATATAAAAATCGGTGCAATTTGCAAGTAAATGAAAGCTTTGGTAGTTCTCCAAAGACAATTTTGATATGACCGAGGAGGACTCATTCTTCGATTTCATGAGGGGCTCTGTCGAGTGAAAAAATGTCTAATATATAGGGGTGACACAACTAATTGTCTAATATTTAAGGATAATTATAATACTGCAAAGTTATGGTCACAAATAACTCAAATGCGCTCACATTTTTTGGCTTACACTTTCCTTTAAAATTCAAAATTTAGCTTGACCAGTTACGTGTCCTTTGAATCATTTGTCCATTTAGATGTGAATTTGGACCACTGACACAAGATTTTTACAAGGCATATATTATCGACGACATGCCCTGTGGCAAGTTGTTCCCGGTAAGTAGTACATGCAGAGCCAACTTATAAGAAAACTAATGATACCCCGTGACTAAAGTCACTGTACATTGAGCTAAGATACTGGTACAGTTGGAGTGTATATATAATGAATGTGTGTGTATGCGTGTGTGTGTGTGTGTGTGTGTGTGTGTGTGTGTGTGTGTGTGTGTATTTGTGCAGTTGTGTGTTGTGGGGTGTGTGTGTGTTGGGTTTGTGAAATTTGAAGGGAGGGGGTGTGTGTGTTGGGTGTGTGAAATTTGAGAGGAAAAATATACCCCCATAAATTGAAAAACCTTGCTATCTTATTATATAGATGGACCCAAACTTTTTTTTTTTGTACAAGAAAAAGATACAAAGTAGATTGATTCGTCTTGGTCAGGTGTCTGTCGTTCTTGTTGTGCTGGATTCAGATTGATTTATTTTTTTAACTTTTAAAAAGGAGTATAAATATACACAATACGACATCATTCAAAATTATTCTTCCCGTTTTTTGTAATGGATGAATGAATTTTTATATTTACGTTTTGCTAATTGATTCTTTTCGATTGATAGTACAACTTATTCATTCAATTTTGCTTGTGCATGTAGGAGTTTTAATTATAATTTTTTTTTTTGCAAAAAATAATTATTGTTTGTATCTTTAATAATATTCAATAACTAGCACATGCATTAGGAAAAGAATTCTCATCTATTTATATAATTTAATATTTCGATTGGAATGCCAGTTTGTTTATAAAACTTTTTTTACGAATTTTATTGCTGAAAATAAATTTAATCCATCAGTAACCATGTTCTAAAAAATTTCAATATTTGAGATAATATTTTTTCAAACTCCTATAGTCTAATAATTCTCATTTTTAAAACTAAATAAGAAAATAAAAAATTGATATAATTCAAACTCTTCAATGTACTGCAAGTGAGAGAGAGCTGGGAAGCATACACTTCTCGGTTTTTTTTTTTAATTGTTAATTGGATATTTTTTATTTGTGTTGATGTGCCTTTTGGACTTGGCGGTAGTATTAAAAGAGAGTCATTTGGAAGCCAGTACACCAAATTAGACATAATTGTAAAAAAGTACATAGAACAAAATGTTTTGGAAAAAAGTACACAGCTGATATACAAAGACGTAAATGCACATTTTGTAAAATTTTCTTTCCTAAAAACTTTAACAAGGCATTTATTAAGCGCTAAAATTTAGGGTCATTTAATTCAAAATCTCTTATCATTAATATACCTTAATTCATGTGTATTTTTTTTTTTTGGAAAGTGGTTTTATTTTGAAATTATATTTATGTATTAAATATTTACTACTACTAGTTTTATAGGAGAATTTTAATATTCCGTTTATTTTAGAATATATCACTTGTTTGAATTTCAAAATTTGTTAATATCCGAACTCCATAATAGTGTAATAGTACAATATTTGTGCATGTGGTAACAAATTCAAAACGGAGATGGACTGTTTTGAATGAAATTGTATGAAAATATATGTTTGAGAAAATGTAATAGTACAATATTTTGTGTAAATAACATGTTACACTGTTATTGTTACACTGTTATTATTACATTGTTACACTGTTCGGATATTAATATAATTTGAAAACAAAACCACTTTAAAAAAAAAAAAAAATACGCATGAATCAAAGTACATTAAATATAATTTGAAAACAAAACTACTTTCCAAAAAAAATATGCATGAATCAAGGAAGAACATACAAATATTGAATATTAAAGTTCTCCCATAAAACTAGCAGATGTTTAATACACCACTTTACATAGAAAATACACATAGATCAATGGAGGACAAAAATGTCACAAAAAAATCAGTAAAATTCAAATAATATACTTAGATACAAATAAGTATCAAAATTAAGGACTTAATTACCCAACATTTTTTTCTGTGGACATTTTTACAATTAAGTCTAATTTGGTGTACCTCCTTTCAATTTCTCTATTAAAAGATGATGGATAGAGCATTAAAGAAAAATTCAAGACCGTCTTTAAAAGGTGGGGTTGATATTTCTTTGGGCCTTCTTAATTGAAAGTTTGGGCCAGAATTCAACTAATTCCATAACTACACTCATCCCATACTTTGGTATGTATTTTATTTTGAGTCCTTTGAAGGCTGGTATCTTTTTGTAAATTTATTTGGACTTAAATACACCCAAAAAACTTGTGTAAGAATAAGTCTATTTTGATTTCTATTATCCAAAATACCTTCAATAGTTATATTTAATCAAAACTTGTTTGAAAATACTAACAACTCCTAAATTGAGAATTGTATTAGTATTAACAACTCCTAACTTAGAAATTGGGATAGCATTAAAATTATGTTTCTATCATATATATATATATATATATATATAATAAAGTAGAGCGAAGTTTGAATCTAAAAGACAAAGAGAGGTCCAGATCGTTTTGAGACAAAACATAAACACATCCAACGAACAATGTAATCCCAACATAAAAGACGGTTCAGATCATCTCAAAAATTTTGATCTAACAGTCTACCGTGAATACTGAAAATTTTTTTCCCGCCTAACAACATTTCCTTTTTTAAGACTTCTATATCTTTTTTAACTCTATTTCCCTATCTCATCTATAATAATAAGATAGACTTCTATCTCTTTTTTGAATTCATTTTTACTTCAAAATTTAATCTAATTTTAATTTATTTGGGAAAGCACAAGAACGACTCAGATTAAATCTATTTTTAATTCAAAGGTCCAAATTTGATCTCAATTCTTCCAACCTAATCCAACAGCTCAAAATGCATCCCATACAAATGCCAAATCCCGACCAAACCTTATTCACTCCTACACGTTACACGGTACCCAACCCAGACTCCCACTCAGTCACTCACCTCTCTCTCTCTCCATGCGATATGTCTTCTACTTCTCACCCCTCTACCATGACTCAACCCACCACCGATCAGCAAGCATCTCAGGTACTTCCCTCCCTCCTTCTCTGTCTCTCTGTCTTCATCTCTCTCCAGTTGCACTTTCTCTGTCTCACCTCTCTTTCACACACACACACACACAAAGGCACTCGAACACACCGACACCCATCGCACATACACATACATATTGCACATCACATAAGCACATCACACCCATCGCACACACTCAGATATTGCACATCACCCATCGCACATACACATACAGATTGCTCTCTCTGCTCAATCGTGGTTTGATTTGGAAGCCGTTTCAGGTCCCAATCTTTCTGCTCAATCGCACGCACACAAAAGCATTATCTCCATCAGAGGCTTACACTCAACACAGAGGTTTTAGTTATTTCTGTGTTGTTTAGTATTATACTGAACAACACATTGCGTTCTGTTCAACACAGCACATCACACACACGGCGTTTAACTCACTTTTTTTTTTTTTTTTTTTTTATGTTCACCCTTTGATTTGCTCCTATTTTGCTCTTGATAGATCATCTTTAATGCCTTTTCTGTTCGGTTGTATTAGTGTTTTCTGTTTATAGAATAAACATATTGCGTTCTGTTCAATTTTCCATTCTGGGAATAAACATATTGCTCTTATGATTTTTGGGGTTTTGTTCTTCTATTCCCCAATTTCCTGTATCCTGTTTTCTCTAATTATTGGTTCTTTGATCAGGTTTATTAGGCTAGAGTTCACTGTGAAAGGGCCTGAGTTTACTGTGTCTGAAGAAGATTGGGGCTTTCTCCTTGACTCTCCATATCTTCTAGCGGTAAGAATTCTCATTTCGACTCTGCTCAATCATGTTGAATATCTGAATCTAATTCCAATTCTCTGATCTTTTTTCGAGTTTATCATTTTTAGATTTCGGACTGAATTTTTTCTCTTTTTATTTCACGCATTGAATTTATTTCACTTTCAGGAAGTTTCCGACGAGTTCCTCCAGCGGCTGTTGCGGCTGTTCTCCATCGATACTTTTCTCTTCTCTTCTCAGTCCTCGGTGCACGGTTAGTTTATTTCTAATATTATGAGATTGCCTTTTGTAAAGAGTCTCATATTGTGTTTTTTGTTTTTTGTGGCCACTGTTCTATTGATTTAATATCCCAAAAATGTGATAAATCAATAGAACATAGTGCCCAACTCTTCATAAATTTTTTCACACCCATCACGTAAATGGGTCATGGAAGACTAGAAGTAGATATTTATCTGTCCTTGACCTTTCTATCACGAGGACATGTATCTCCCATTCATGTGGAATAGACCAGGGAACCAGTCATTATGTTCTCTCAAGGAGCCCAACAGTGGATGGTATAAACCATTAACAAGACTGAAATCATATTCTCATGACCATCAGATGCTTGATATAACTTGGCTCTTTTGAACTTAAGGTCATATTTCCAACTCTTCTATTTTAAAAAACTTTTTGATTAATCCTGGAATGAATTTTTATTTTTTGGATATTTGAGGTGATTGGATTACTGTGGTGGTTTTTTTTTTTCCTGGTTTTAAGATCTTTACTTTTTCTATCAGAATGTCATTTCCTCTTGAAGAATAATTCTCCATTGAAATCAAGTTTTTTTAAATCCCAATACCAGCATTAAATTCAATATATTACGTTCATAAAGCAAACAACATGATAACCAATGAACATGTTGAGACCATCAATTTGTTTAAATATCACTTTAAAATACCCTCAGGATTAGGATGAGCTTCGAGTCCTTGACGGTGTCTATGGGAACCAATCAGGGAAAATGGGTTACCTTGGATAGCCATTATAATGATGATTATGGTAATGGAGAATCGGAGATGTTACAAGGATATGAGAAGGTCAACCTCTCCATTTACTTTGATGACTGTAGTATGGCTCTTCACTTGGTGTGGTAACTTTTCTTTGTTTTGTAATTTCTCTGTTGAATAAATTCACCAGGAATGTTTTGGCTAAATTTTTGAATATGATATTATGTGATTTTGTATAAATCATTATGAAACTATCAATGGTCATGTGTTGGTTTGGTGTGGGATGGATTAGGAGCCGTTACTCACTCTATAAGTAGTCATGGATGCATGCGGTTTATATATGGAATGATTAATAATTTTCATAATCTCATCCTATACTCGGTCACTATACTTTAGTTAATACAAGGAACGTATTAACAAATTGATAATTTTTGGGGTCTATTTTTTGGAAACATGATGTCCTAATTTTTTAAAATAACGAAGAAAAATTTATTTGATTAAATAGTGGCGATGTTTTTGTTTAGAATAATATAGTGCCTTCAGACACAAACATTTCTTCTGATGGCATAGATTGACTTTTGCGTAAATCTTTTTGGGCACTATTATGATTTCTAATTAGGCATATAGTTTCAAGCATATCAATTTTATGGATGTTAGAAAACGGCATGAGGAAAAAGGCTCGGTTTGTTCCCTTTACTTCTTCATATTCATACCCCCTTTTAATTAAATTTGTCTTTTAAAAATCTATTAGGGGACTACTGCTGTAGAATCTTACTGATTGAGGGGGTATCAACTGGTTTGCTTTATTTTGGGTTAACTTGGTGTCAGTTCTTCAACTTCTAGCGCAGCCTTAGTATCTTTTTTGGTTCATGTGATTGCAGAATTAGTGTGTTTAAATTCAATTTAGATTCACCTGTAGCCTTTCAGCAATTAGTGTGTTTAAATTCAATTTTCCTTTGGATCATCTCTTAACTATCAGCCTTTATATACTGACATAATGTGCAGTTTGCTCATTCTTGGTAGTTGGAAATGTTTTCAGTAGTGACGCATTGCTAGCTCTTCATCTCAGACAGAGTCAAAGTATGGTCCCCTTTGTTATTGGCATTACCAAAGTACTTGAGAATGTTGAATTTATCAGCTAGGAATAATTGACTTGAATTTACTTAAACAATGATATAGTTAATTACTTACCCAAAAAAAAATGATATAGTTCATATGCTACATATCCAATTTGTTGACTGTTAGGCCATTATAGCAGCAAGCTGTTGTTATTAGTGTATATGTTGTTCTTTTATTTTTTGGTCATTGTGTATGTGTTGTTAAATTCTTGAAATCCTCCTTTACTGCTACCCTTATAGGATAGAAAGTAGAAAGTAGAACCCAACCTTTACTGCTACCCTAAAAATAATTGTGAGTACAGATATGTACACAAGCTCCTCCTCAAGTATATAACTGAACAATATAAAAAGTTGTGGAAGATTTTCCAAATCCTTTTTGATTGGGTGCTCAGTCATCCAATAGTTTTACAACTGACCAGCTTTTTTCTCGCTATTGTTCAATTAGCTTTAATTAGTTTAAATTATTATGCGGTACCTAGGCTTATTGTCCAATTTATGTATTTATTCAGTGAACTTCACAACGGGAAGCGACCATCGGCAGTGCAGCTTCAGCGACGACGGTGACCTCCTATGTATTTTGTCCAAACTTTGATATGTTGCTGTTCATTCATTGAGATAGCGATTGATTTATAAGTAGTTTATGTCATTTTATTTTGTGATTAAAAAATTTTATGGGTTTATTTCAAGTGTGGAAGTAATTATTTGTGTAGGAAGAATGGTGCTGTGGTAATTGGTACATAGTTGAATTTAAGTTTGCATATGACATAATTTGATTATGATTATGAAATATATAAGTTTTGTAAACAGGTTGATATATTTGTGGCATCATATTTTCAGATGATACTTTGCCGAAAAATTAAAGTTTCTTACAGGTATCCACATTTTGATAAAGTATCCAATTTTTTCAGTTTAATGCATGTTTATATTCATTGTTTGATTATTTCGTGTTTAAGAACTATGTACAGTGTCTTCAGACACGTAATATAGGGTGAGTTTAAGCTTTCAGTTTAGTACGTGTCCAAGTTCAGTGCTTGATTAACATAGTGCCTTCAGGCACGGGCAATGACTAGTCTATATAATAAAGTAGAGCGGAGTTTGAATCCAAAAGACAAAGAGGGGTCCAGATCGTTTTGAGACAAAATTTAAAAGACAAAGAGAGGTCCAGATCGTTTTGAAATAAGAGACGGTTCAGATCATCTCAAAAATTTTGATCAAATGGTCTACGATTAGTCCTAAATTTTTTTTTCCCGCCCACGAAGAAGCCTATCTCTCGCCAGTCTCTCTCTCTCACGCCACTGTCTCTCACTTCTGCCTGTCTCTCTCACGCTTCTCTCTCTCCCAATCTATCACGCTTCTATCTCTCTCACTTATGCCACCACATTCAGCATCTATCTCTTTCGCTGCTTGACTGTGGTTTTCATGTGGTTCCACTTCTCTCTTCTCTCAGCAACTCCGGCTGCCTCTCACCCTCCAAGGTTAGTCTCATTCTCTCCCCTCTCTCCTTTCTGCCTCTCACTTTCCACAATCTTATAGTTTTACATTGTTTTGATTTGAGTGATCATACATTCCACATTGCAGAACTCCTTAATGCCGTATCATCAGGAGGTTTCGTCCAACAAATGAACAAACTTCATTAAGTGTAATAGAAATCATACTTCATCTATTAACCAATTATCTTTAGTTGGACGAAATGGACTATTTAATGTGTTGGGTTTTGGATTGGCTTTTAGAATTCAGCACAACCAACCTCCTGATGATCATACACATAGAGACCTAGGCAAGAAAATTTGATGGAATGACTGATTTAGAAATTAGGTTACTTAAATTGAATGAATAATTTGAGCTTTTTTGGTACTGGATTGCTTTAACTTTGTGTAATCAATATAATTGCATTTGTTCATTACTTTGTATCATTAGTACTTTTGTTGTATGCAAATTGTTTGATAGAATGCTTCACTGATGCAAGTGCCAATATTGTGTACAAATTTTGTCCCCAGTTCCAACAGCTACAAGCCACTGTTTTGGTCATTTACTCAATCATTGAATGCGCCCCATTCAAACCTTAAACCCGAAGATGGTGAAGACACAATGAAAATGTAATTGCCAACTTGGTTGTACAATGAAAAAGATAGAGAAAAAAAAGCATAAACTGGATGTTCAACCATGATTTATTTGGCTCTGTTTCTATCAATGAGCATTTAGGGATCCTGGTAACATATTATGGATATCCAGACTTAGTTGTTGCATAATTTAGTTCAAAAATAATTTAAACAGTATTTAGTTCATAAATAATTTAAACACTATTTAGTTCATAAATAATTTAAACAATATTTAGTTCAAAAATAATTTAAACTTTATGTAGTTCATAAATAATTTAACCTTTAAGTAGTAGAAGTGGGTTCACTTAGTATGATCTTCGAGATCTTCTCCTCCACTATATTTCCCTGATTTGTGTAACCAAAGATGCACAAGAAAACCTGTTAGTGGAGTTGTGAGCTATTGACGATGATTAGCATGTCAATATTTCGTCTTGATGAGGTTCCTGATTCAACAGGGTAGGCATCCTACAGGATTTTGAGCATTAATTCATGCATATATTCATGCATCATATATTCATGCAAATGCACAAAAAGCCTGTCATATATTCATGCATCATCCCAATGAATGAAAATGAGCATACACGAAAGTTCAAAAGAAAAACTTCAACTCAGGCCTTGGATACATATATTTGATTTTTCCATCTTGATCTCTCTTTTTTTGCACTTTCCTCAAATTTCCAGTCCGCGAGTTAAACCTTCAGTTGCAATATGTGGATGGCAACCTATATGCCTGTCATGGGCATAAACTTGAAAGGTTTGAAAATGCTAGATCACCCCTTTGGGCCACCTGAATTTACAGTGAAAGCGCATGTAAGATACTTGGGTAGCTTTTGTATTGATTTATGCTGTGAGCTCATGAATAAGCACAAGCAGACCTACTGTACCAGTCAGATGTTTCTTATGAGTGAATGATTTGTTAAAAACTTTGACAAATGTGTCAGATAATGAGGCTGCGAAGCAGTCCTTGCCATATCCACACACACATTGTCATTCTCACTCAAAGCAATTTGTTAGTGTTTTTATTGTGGCCTTGCTAAGTTGAAGGTATCATCTCGAAGGGTTCATGCATGACGCAAAACAAGTGAAGTGTGATTTCTGATTAGTGTTCGATTTTGCTTTGGATAGAATCTTTTCTTTATTTAGAGTATAGAACGATATATAAGACATTAGATATGCAACTCAGACCTTTATCCTGTTGCTTCTGCAGATTGTGGAATATGCAAAGAAGAAGGACTTCACTTCTATTATAGTTGTCCACACTAATCGCCGTGAACCAGGTAAATGCTCTCAGGCTTAATTTTCCTGGCCTTTAATTTCCAACTACAAATGGATATTCTATTGAAATATAATGCTCCGTATATTTATTCCTCTGAAAATTTCATCTTCCATCGATGTTGAAATGTTACCAACATTGGTAGTTTGTCTATATTGTATTTTAGTTTGTTAATTCATGTTATGTTTTATTTGAGAATCTGTGATCTACAATTAAATATTTTGTTGTTATTGGATTGGTTATTTAAATATTATTAAGTTCATAAATAATTTAAACATTATTTATGAACTAAATATTTAAACATTATTTACTTCATAAATAATTTAAACTTTATGTAGTTCATAAATAATTTAAACTTTATGTAGTTAAACGCGATCAACAGGTTTGCTTAATTTGGATTAACTTGGTGTTAACCTTAGTATCTTTTTTGGTTCATGTGATTGCAGAATTTTGCGTATTTGTTAAACGCGATCAACTGGACATTGTTCGATTCTTCTAAAACAAGGGTCAACGGAAATGATTTTGGCCAAATCTGCAATTAACTGGTACATAATTTTAGGTATTTGTTATTATTGTTAAATTTTTATTGCCATACATGATTGAGAATCAGTATAGTTCATTTGATCATTAGGCTTGGAGTTTGACTGTACGTGTGTGTGTATGCTATAAAAAATTTAATTTTTCATTTTATTGGTTCTATTCTATTGGTTACTTGAATTTTGGTTATTCGTTCTTAGTAGCAGTTTGACATTTGTTGGTAAATTGTTTGAATAATAGTTTTGGGTATATTTGTAGATATGCAGTGCTTGGAGCAACATGGGTATATTTGGGTATATTGTTAAATTGGACTGTTTGGTGCATCCAATATTTTTGGCTGTTCTACTTTTGTCAATGACCATGACTGTGGATGCAGTTTTTTCCAATTGCAACAGACCTTTAGGCAGTGAGGCCATCTTTGTGCATATACGAATTGATGTTATATGTGTTTTTTACCTTCTTTTTTTTTTTTTTGCCAATTTGTGTGTTGGGAACTTACTTTTGCAGCACAGTATTAAGGATCTTTGGATTGACATCTATGATGAAGTTGGCATCGGTGGAGGTGCATCTGGAGTGTATGGAGGGCTCCTTCATCCATATTCCCCAAAAGGTTCAGGTCTCCTCTTTTTGTACTTAAGAGCAACATTTTTATGTATTTTATCTCTCACTACTGGACACATTAATGAAAGGGCAACAGGACCCGAATAATCAGCTTGGTGATCTCTGCCACTTTTAAATGTTATTTTGTATTCTTAGCACAACTGAAATACCATAGTACATGCATGCTGTCTTGATACATTAAATACCATAGTAACGTGTCCGACTTCAGTGCTTGATTATTTCGCATTCAAATTCAATGTTCGAATTTTTTTAGTTGCATCGTGCCTTCAGGCACGGGTTATCCCTAGTATATATATATAGTAACATTAAACAGTAACACGCTCAACAAAAAAAATAATAACATCAAACAGTAATATGCTCAACAAAAAAAAAGTAACATCAAACAGTATAATGTTCAAATCTTAAAGTTTTTTGGAAAAATAAAAAGAAAAAAGAAAAATCGTGGATATTAATGCAATTACATATATGTGAAAGTAAAAAAAAAAAAATTATTGAAAATGATCTCCCCTACATACATACCAGATTATTCATATATTTTATAATACTGCATCACTGCCATTAAATATTATTGCATATCACTGACATTAAAAGTTATCTCAAAGGCTCACACTACTGCGATACTTTTTCTTTTCTTTTTTTTTTTGTGAAGCACACACTATTTCGATACTGATTGCAAAATAAAAAAGCTAATGCAGTTCAGGTCGGCTTAAGAAAATTTTAGATAGTTAATTTTAGATTAGATTTTATTAATTTTAATTTTAAAAAAAAAATTGAAAAAACGATTTTTACATTTGTTATTAATAATACTCTTCAAGTAATGCATTAAGTGCGGCGTTTTCATCTGTTTGTATCAAGAAAAAAACCTTTCATATTTCAATGTACATTCGACATCATCTGTTAAACTATAATTTGTGCTTAAAAAGCTGTAATGACTTTTTTTGTTTGTCTAGATTTACATTTGTTTTTAACTCCTTAGATTTTTATGGGATCTTCTTTTGTGTGGCTTAGCTTGTTAGAGCATCTCTAACATTATTCTCTATTTTAGAGAACATATTTTTTAAAATAAAGAGTATCTTTAATAAAAAATTATAATAAATTAAAATTTGACACATCATTCTAAATATGATTCTCTATTCTTATCATTTTATGTTTTGTCATTTTTGTCAATAATTGTGGCTTCCTTTCAAATTTGCCTTAATTATTTTAAGAATAATGTTATTTAGACTTAAAAATCAAACTTAATTTGCTGATCTATTAATGTGGCTTCCATTGGAACCATCGGATCAACACCAAGTTTCAATGTTTGATGTAGCCTACAATCAATCCAAATGTCATAGTAAATTATGTCAGCAAATTAGATTCATAAATTATGTCCCAATAATATTCCTCTTATTTTAAATGAGATACGTTTTATCCTAATGAAAAGATAAATATATCATTTTTATTTAATTTCAAAAAAATAGAGTAGACAGTGAGTTTGACTCTTTAAATATAGAAAGTCAAATTGAACTCTTTATTTTAGAGAATCTAAATAAAGAGTCTATTGAAGAAAAAATTTTAAGAGTTGACTCTCTACAATAGAGAATTGAGATCACAACTATGTCATAAGTGATTTTTTTTAGAGCAATGGTATATAGACTCATTTAATTAAAATTTTCAATTAAATTCTTAAATTAAGTCTAAATAACATTATTATTTTTTTAAAGTGAGATCTAAACTCATTGCTTTGATGATCTAATGGTAGACCAGACTTAATGTAGTGTATGTGAACCTTGGCTCTTCATTCGTGGTGTCCGTCATTCTTAACGGGGTTGGTGGCTTTACTTAATCGTGCATGCAATTATGAAAAATGGGTTGGTGACCTTATACTTAAATGTGGTTGCAATTATGGAAAATCTCTCGTGACCTCATTGATGTTTTCTTAGACTGGAGTTTGAAACTTCACAGCTAATTTATTTTCAAACATTGAAAAATATAAACAAAACGCATTCTCTAGAAAACTATTATTATATATTCTTTGCTCTTTCTGCATTATTGTGGTTGCAGGCTGTCTCAGGTCAAGTTTATGTAGAAATTCTTATTAAGAGAGAAATTAAAATAAGAAAAATAAAATAAAATAAAAAAGAACACAAATGATATACGTTGTTCAGCATAATGTATAATGCGCCTACTATAGAATTAAATATCCAATGAGCTACATCGATGTGTTTGATGGTATTGTTTACGCGATTGTGTAGCAGAGCTTGGGGCTCAAAGAAGGGGAAATGGATTGGAGATTCGTGGTGGATGAATATGGAGTTTACTAGGATACCTAGTCAAAGTTATTTGGTTCTCAATTGTTAAATAATCGATAGAAAGGCTAGTAATCAAGAAAGAAACTGATAGACATGTGATTTATAGTGGTTCACTAGCTCGGAAATTTAGCTAGTTTAGTCTAATGGAGTCACTTGCTCAGGGGGGGGTCATTTCTATTGCTTGGAGAAGAAAATTACAAAGCTATCGAAGTTTATTTTATACAAAGTGAGGGGTTAATCCCTGTTTGTAGCGTGTAGGAGCATGGTCCTTATGTAATCAACGTGAACCCTTTGAGGTTGTTACGACCTATGTGATGAAATATTTGGTTGTTGGAGGTTATATTTTCTAGGCGTGACGTGGCTCTCTAGAAGGTGTAGGTTGTCGCTGTCGTAGTGTGCATGAAGGAATGTTGGTGCACCCTCCCGAGCTTAGGAATCATGATCTGGGGGTCTGAGCTGGGGTCACGAGCTGGGCAGCTAAGAATTGGGAGCTCCTTCACCCGACCTTAGTTGTCTCGAACTAGAACCCCAAATTCTATCATCGTCATGTGGGCCCCCTAAATAGGGTGGGCGTGTCTACGAGTTACTTTTGAGTCGAGCTTAACCTTGAATTGTTTTTGGTATCATCAATATTATTGATTTAATACATGATCATATGAGGCTCAATTCTATTTACAGGGATGATAATTATAGAGATAAAAATAAATATCATTGCTTTGATGATCTAATGGTAGACCCGACTTTATATAGTTTATGTTAAACTTGGCTCTTCATTCATGGTGTCCTTCCTTCATCACGGGGTTGGTGTAGCTTTACTTAAACGGTGCTTGTTGATTATGCACAAAATTGGTTTGCACACCACCAGTAAATTAAACAATATAAAATGCAGTAGAGTAGAAAGAAGGAGAATACAATGTTTATAGTGGTTCGGTCAAGGTGACCTACGTCCACTTGAAATGTCAAGGGTCGCCGGGATTCTATTAACTCCGGTGTGGAGAGAGAGTTGAGAATTACAATCTTAGAGAGAGAGATGAGAGATTTGCTTGAAATGAGTGTGATGCCCCCCAAGTGTTGGTGGGGCTTACATTTTATAGTAGTCGTCTCATAATTGGTATTTGATGATACCAAGAATAAAACTGACACGTGCTCAGTTAGTGAGCTCAGCTCGGGAGCTCAGGTAAAATAAGCTGAGCTCCCCCCCTAGCCATGGGCTGAGCTCGCCCAACCAGCATTGACACTCCCTGCTGAAGATTCGAGATGAGAGATGCCAAGGGGCCAGCAAGATGACAACGGATACCCTTACAAAGGAAGTAGAACCAATCCAAGGCATGAAACCCGTATTCAACCATGATCCCCTCCTAAAACTAAGAAAAATCCCGTGGAAGAAGGCAAGGATCTCTCCGTTCGAAACCAGCCATAAGGAGTTTGGGTAACTCCGGAATTAGGGAGGAAGATAGGGCACGATCCCTTCAATATAGGAAGTAATTCCGCATTAGAGGGGAGGATGAGGCCATAATAGGAGGGGGCAACCCCCATCAAAGGGGGGGGGGGGACGAGGAGAAACCGGAAGACCCTGAGTATTCTACTGTAACGTGTTCAATTTCATCAATAAAGAGAAGGGAGCAAGAGCCTCCATTAGAGGGTGGATTAGCCGAGCTCATTAGCCGGTGAACCACTATACTTTTACTGCATTTCACACACTACACATCGATTGATTAGAGCGTTCATCCACCAATTCACGAGCCTTGTAGTTCAGATATCATACCCAGCCCTACGCAGATCGTACATACCACACAATCCAATCCCATAGCTCATACGCACAGTTTGACGCCATCAGTTTGGCGCCGTCTGTGGGAACGACTGTTCCTGTTACAAATAAACTGATTCCTCAGTGACTGATGGTAACAACTCGAAATATGAGCAGAAGTCAAACAAACCTACCACGAATGCAAGATCAGCAGGAAGCCACCAACAGCAGACAACCAGGGAACATCCAGGAGACGAATTCCCCCATTAATAACGAGTTGGAGGCCCTTCGCCTCGTCAACCAACGATTACTAAAGGAAAATGCAGAGCTATCAAAGCTCGTACAACGCCCACAGGAGGCACGACCGGCCCAAGAAGGCCAGAATAACCCCCCTTACAGGGAACGACGACACTGGGACCCCCTCAGAGAGGTCGACGAAGGAGGAGAAAGCAGCCAGACCAGGGGGCATGCTCCTTATGTGCCCTCTAGGAATGGCCATAACGACGAGATGCAAAGTCAGAACGACGGGGGCGATAGGGATGATTCTTTCCCTTATCCGCCGGACAGGAAAGAGCAGCGCTGGGAGCAACGCTTCAAAGACATCCAACAAGAGCTCAGCCACATGAAGGAGGCTGTAAGGAGTAAAGCTCCGGTTACAATGGATGTCTTGGTTCAGCAAACCGAGTCCCCATTCACCACGGGGGTGCTACACTTCCCTCTCCCACCGAAGTTCAGGATGCCTCAAATAGAGGTCTTTGATGGGTCTAAAGATCCCGTGGATCATCTCAACACTTACAAGAACCAGATGGAGCTACATGGATACCAGGATCTCGTACGCTGCAGAGCTTTTGCCATCACATTGAAAGGCTCAGCCTTAGCCTGGTTTCACAGGCTCCCACCAGCCTCGATCTCATCCTTTAAAGAACTCTCCATTGCTTTCGTATCTCACTTTATAGGAGCCTGGATATACAGAAAACCAAGCTACCATCTGCTGAACGTGAAGTAGGGTCCCCAAGAGAACCTGAGGTCTTATGTCCAAAGGTTTAACTCAGAGACATTGAAGGTAGACGTCCCAGACGAAAAATTCGCCATAACTGCTTTCATTGCAGGACTGGGAGTGCAGTCAAAGGACTTGATGTTTTCTATATCAAAGAACCCTCAGGCAAGCATGGCTGAGGTGTTAGCCAAGGCAGAAAAGTATATAAATGGCGAAGAGGCACTCCTTTCTAAAGTAGGAGGAACATCCTCACGAAAGGAGAAGGAAAAAGAAGAGAAGAGAAGAGACAGGAGTCCCAGGAAGGAAAAAGGGCGAGAGAGGTCCCCCAGAAAAGATAGGGACCGCTCGCCAAAGAGAAGAGGAAATGTCAGAGACCGCCTGGGCCCCATGTAGCCTGAACTGCAGCCCAGATATGGACCCCAGCGATTCACCCCACTCACCGCCGCTGTGTCGCAAGTTCTGTACGAGGTCCAAAACGAGAAGTTCTTAAGATGGCCACCTCGAATGAAGGCAGATCCAGCCAAAAGAGACCCCACCAAATACTGCGATTACCATAGAGACCATGGTCACCACACTGATGACTGCATTCAACTAAAGAAGGAGATCGAGTTTTTGATCCAACGAGGTCAGTTACGTCATTTTGTAGCCAATGACAACCAGAACCGAGCTCTTCCACCTCCACCACCCCGACAGCAGGCACCGGCACCGCACCAGCAGCCTCTAGGGGAGATCAGAGTAATATCAGGAGGGTTCGCAGGAGGCGGAGAATCTAGCTCGGCCAGGAAAGCGCACCTCCGCCGGATCAGAGCCGAAGAAGCTCTCGAAGTGTACGCTGTATCCAAAGCACCACGCATAGATACAGCTATCACTTTTTCGGACGCTGATTTAGAGGGATGCCAGTACCCGCATGATGACCCATTGGTGGTGCGAGCAGTGGTGGCTAATAGAACTGTTCATCGTGTTCTAATCGATAATGGGAGCTCGGCAGATATCATTTTCGCACCTGCGTTTGATAAGATGGATATAGGAAGGGAGAGACTTGAGCCAGTAAGCACTCACTTGCTGGGATTCTCCGGGGAAAGGGTGTTTCCCCTAGGCTCAATCCAGCTCGTGCTCACCCTAGGGGACCCACCTTGCCAAGCCACTACCACCGTAAAGTTTCTAGTGGTCGATGCACCCTCTGCATACAACATCTTGCTTGGGAGGCCATCCCTTAATTCTATGAAGGCAATCCCATCTGCCTACCATTTAGTCGTGAAATTTCCTACGGACAATGGAATCGGAGTAGTCCGAGGAGACCAGCGGGTGGCAAGGGAATGCTACATGGCTTCTGTGAAAAGGAAGGAGGTTGAGAACATCCAACTGGATGAGCTCGACATGAGAGACGAAATGGAGACAAGACCAATGCCATCGGAAGAGCTGGAACCAGTTCAGCTTGATGAGAAGCCAGAACACCTCGTTTATGTGGGTTCCAGACTAAACGCAGAGCTCAAAGGTCTCCTCATCCAGTTCCTAAAGGAGAATATAGGAGTGTTTGCGTGGAAGCAGGAAGACATGGAGGGAATTGACCCTTCGGTTATCACCCATAAGCTGAGTGTAAATCCAGCTTGCAAACCCGTCAAACAAAAGAGGAGAAGTTTTGCCCCAGAAAGGCAAAAGGCGATTAATGAGGAGGTCAGCAAGCTCCTCCATGCCAAGGCCATCAGGGAAGTTGACTACCCTACTTGGTTGGCGAATGTGGTTCTCGTCAAGAAAACTAATGGCAAATGGCGATTGTGCATTGACTTTACTGATCTCAACCGAGCATGCCCCAAGGATAGCTTTCCTTTACCTCGGATTGACCTAATAGTGGACGCCACAGCCGGGCATGAGCTCCTTAGCTTCATGGATGCCTTCTCAGGATACAACCAGATCAGGATGGATCCAGGCGATCAGGAGAAGACCTCCTTCGTAACAGAACAAGGAACATACTGTTACCAGGTCATGCCCTTCGGGTTGAAGAATGCTGGAGCCACTTACCAGCGGCTGGTAAATAGGATGTTCCAAAAACAGATAGGAGCATCCATGGAAGTTTACATAGATGATATGCTAGTAAAGTCACTAAAAGCAGAGCTCCACATCGATCACTTAGCAGATTCGTTCCGAATCTTAAAGGAGTACAGAATGAAGCTCAACCCTGCGAAATGCGCGTTTGGGGTCTCGGCAGGAAAATTCCTGGGTTTTATAGTTAGCAGCAGAGGAATTGAAGCTAACCTAGAGAAGGTTAGGGCAATGATGGAGATGCAGTCACCATCCAATACAAGGGAGGTGCAACGCTTGACAGGCAGGATAGCTGCCTTGAGCCGTTTCGTGTCTAGATCAAGTGATAAATGCCAGCCGTTCTTTCAGATATTAAAAAAGGCGTTCCAGTGGGATGCCAAGTGTGAAGAAGCATTTAAAGCCCTGAAAGATTATATGAGCTCTCCTCCCGTACTGGTGAGCCCTTTAGAAGGGGAGGTCCTTACTCTATACTTGGCGGTTTCAGATTTTTCGACAAGCGCAGCGCTGGTCAGGGAGAGAGACAGAGCTCAGCAACCAGTCTACTATTGTAGCAGAGCTCTGAGGGGGGCAGAGGAGAGATACCCAAAGATGGAGAAGCTCGTCTTAGCGTTGGTGACAACAGCCAGAAGACTCAGACCCTATTTCCAGGCTCATACTATCGAGGTTCCAACAGACCAGCCAATGAGGCAAGTACTACATAAGCCAGAATCCTCGGGGAGGTTGGTTAAATGGGCCATAGAGCTCAGTGAGTTTGACATAAGGTACAAGCCAAGAACTGCCATCAAAGGGCAAATTTTGGCGGATTTTATTGCAGAGTTCACAGCGGCAGCGCCTATGGAGACCACAGATTTAATACCGGACCTCCCCATATGGAGACTCTCAGTGGATGGGGCTGCTAATACGCAGGGAAGCGGTGCAGGAATGATCCTGACCTCCCCAGAAGGAATAGACGTCGAATACGCCCTCAGATTTGGGTTCAAAGCTTCAAATAATGAGGCAGAATATGAAGCTGTCATTGCTGGGCTTAATCTTGCTTATTCTATGGAAGCAGAGCAGCTGGAGATCTGCAGCGATTCTCAACTGGTGGTGAAACAGATAGAAGAGGCCTACGAAGCAAGAGGCGAAAAGATGGTCCTTTACCTCAAAAAGGTACGAGAAATAATAAAAAAATTTGTGCAAGTTAAGGTTAGACATGTGCCCAGAGCAGAAAATTCACGAGCAGATGCGTTGGCAAGGTTAGCAACTGCCTCGCAAGAAGACTTGGATAGACTAATACCAGTGGAACACCTCCCGGAGCCTTCAGTGAGTGTCGAAGAAGAGGACATGCTATCAGTCGAGGCTCAGCCGAGCTGGATGGACCCCATCATTGGGTACCTGCAGAATGGGGCTTTGCCAAGTGATGCTAAGGAGGCATCCAAGCTGAAGACCAGGTCTGCCAGATTTTCACTGCTATAAGGAAGTCTGTACAAACGTGGATTCTCAACGCCTCTCCTTAAGTGCGTAGGAGATGAGGATGCCAACTACATACTCAGAGAGGTACATAAAGGAATATGTGGCAATCACATAGGAGCTCGGGCCTTGGCAGGAAAAGTGCTGAGGCAAGGGTATTATTGGCCCACCATGCTCAAAAATGCCACCGACTTAGTAAGAAAATGCAAGACTTGTCAGGAGCATGCCAATGTGTCCCACTGTCCTCCCGAGCCCCTAAGCTCGGTGGTAAGCCCATGGCCTTTCCAGCAGTGGGGTTTGGACATTCTGGGACCCCTTCCCACCGGTGTGGGGTAGTGCAAGTTTGCCATCATAGGAGTAGACTACTTCACCAAATGGGCAGAGGTCGAACCTTTAGCAACCATCACAGAGCAAAAAGTTCAGAACTTCGTTTGGAAGTCAATAGTTTGCAGGTTTGGAGTTCCCAGAGCGTTCGTATCTGACAACGGAAAGCAGTTTGATAACTCAAAATTTAAAAGCTTTTGTGCAGAGCTCGGGATCAAGAACTACTTCTCAGCTCCTGCTCATCCTCAGTCCAATGGGCAGGCAGAGGTCACAATCAGAACAATAAAGTCAGCTTTGAAGACCAAACTAGAAAACCTGAAGGGCAAGTGGGTGGAATACGTCCCTGAGGTATTGTGGGCCTACAGGACCACCGTCAGATCTGCAACTCAGGAAACCCCCTTTGCTCTGAACTTTTGGAACCGAGGCAGTAGCCCTTGTGGAGATAGGGCTCCAATCACCAAGGGTGGAATTTGCAGATGCCGAGCACAATGATGAATCCCTTCTGTTAAACCTCGATCTCTTGGATGAAAAAAGGGACAGAGCTCTGCATCGCGTCCGCATTTACCAAAGGAAAACTGCAAGGTATTACGACAGGAAGGTAAGGCACCGAAGCTTCAAGGCTGGAGACTTGGTACTTAGGAGGCTTCTGCTTGCAAGAAAGGATCCCACGCATGGAAAATTGGGGCCCAACTGGGAAGGGCCCTATATCGTGTCAAGGGTAATCCGACCGGGGAATTACGAATTGCAGACAGAGGAGGGAAAAGTCCTACCTCACTCGTGGAATGCTGAGCACCTTAAGAAGTTTTTTCAGTAAGTGTTATTTGTAATAGAGCTACTTTTAAATAAGAATGAGCAAGTCTTTTATTCATCCTTCAATGGCTCCCAAAGTAAAGATGAGCTCTTCAGCTCATAAATATACGATAAGCTTCAAAGCTTATGAATGAAAGATGAGCTCTTCAGCTCATAAATACGCGATAAGCTTCAAAGCTTATGAATAAAAGATGAGCTCTTCAGCTCATAAATACACGATAAGCATTCTCAAGCTTATGAATGAAAGATGAGCTCTTCAGCTCATAAATACGCGATAAGCTTCAAAGCTTATGAATAAAAGATGAGCTCTTCAGCTCATAAATACACGATAAGCTTCAAAGCTTATGAATAAAAGATGAGCTCTTCAGCTCATAAATACACGATAAGCTTCAAAGCTTATGAATAAAAGATGAGCTCTTTAGCTCATAAATACACGATAAGCTTCAAAGCTTATGAATAAAAGATGACCTCTTCAGCTCATAAATACACGATAAGCTTCAAAGCTTATGAATGAAAGATGAGCTCTTCAGCTCATAAATACATGATAAGCCTCAAAGCTTATAAATAAAAGATGAGCTCTTCAGCTCATACAAGCTTCAAGGCTCATAAAATTCAAGACTGGTCTCTTCTTGAAGACACCAACAGTCAAATTCAAGGCTGAACTCTTCTTGGAGACACCAACGGTCTTTCCCCCACTACTAGTGATCCTTGTGCACTGCCTACACCCTCAAAGACCTCGAGAGGTCCAGAGCAACAGAGAACACCTACGAGGTCAGATGAAAAGTGAGGTCAGTATCAGCATGGTCTTCTGTTTTCCATCAACATTCGTAGTCCGACCTATGGAATCAAACACAAGAGCAAGGTCAGTGCAAACATGATCTTCTGTTTCCCTTCCACGTTCATGTTTTGAGCACAAAGAGTGTGCTGAAATAACTCAACAGAATTCGAGACGCACCCCTCAACTCATAAAGAATTGCGCATGTGAAAAAAAAAAACGAAAGATCTGATAATCAAGAGTATCCAAAAGTACAAATATTCAGAAAAATATGGGGAAAGATTATAGTTTGGCATCATTCAAGAAAAGAAAGAAAGATACGAGGAAACAAAAATCTTAGTTCTTCTTAAACTGAGACTTCAGCTCGGCCACTTCCTCCTTCAGGCGAGCATTCTCCTCCTTCAGCTCATCCCTCTCTTGCTTGGCCTTATGGAGTGAGTCAAGAAGCTTTTGACCTACTGGGGTGAGGAAGATAGTGGATAAAGAGTCAGGGGAAAAGGAGCCATCCCTCCTACGCCTCTTTGAGCTAGCTCCAGCATCCCCGTCCTCGTCAGAATCCCCTTCCTCATCAGAATCAGAGAAAGAGGTCCAGGAAGAATAGGGGACGGAAGAAAACTCAAATTCAGTAGCCTCAGCCCCAAGCAGATAGAGGTTTGCGCTCATCATCAGCTCGGAGTAAGTCTTAGACTCAGCAAGCAGCAGCTCGTTGATATTCACCATCCCTGGCACGTCCAGATCAGGTGGACCTGCGAAACGCAAAACATGGTAAGAGCATACCTTCCAAAGGAAGTGTTCAAAAGAGCTCGGCTTGAGCTTACCAATGCGAGATAAGCTCTTCCAGGACTGAGGGATCCTAGCTTTACGGCAGCAATCCTCAGGAGACCTCCAGGACTCTCCAGAGGCGAAGAAAAAATGCTTAGACCACCCTTCAGGATTGGAGGGAAGATCTAGAACCAAATGACGTAAACTGAAATTCCTCCAACGGAAGAAACTGAAGCAGGGGGCATCATCTTCTTCAATCTCGAAGAAGTATAGAAACTCAGAGACGAAGGGGAACCTGCCAAGGGCGTGCAGGCGGCAGAACAAGAAAAAGCTTACCATAACAGCCCATCCTCGTGGAGAAAGGCGAGAAGGACACAGGCCATAGTAGGCAAGAACTCGCCCAACGGCCGGATGAATGGGAAGGCGAAGTCCCATGTCCAGAGCACCTTCAAAGAAGCAGACTTCCCCTCGAGGGAGGTAGTTGCAGGGCTCGTCAGGGGTAGGGACTCGCAAAGGCAAGTCAAGATCAGGAAAAAACCGTTTCTTGATATCCACCAAATCAGTAGATCCAAGTATTGAAGGAGGCAGATAGCGACAGTGCGACTTCCATTCGATTCCAAAGGAGGTGCGTTCCTGGAACAGAGAAGAAGCAGAAGCAGCCATCGGAAGTGCTGGTAAGGGAAAGACGCAAGAAATCAAGAAGAAATGCGAGAATATTTCATACAAGAAAAGGAAAGGGGAATCTAACAGATGGTAAGAAGCTTAGGAAAAGTTGGGAGCTTTTCAGGAAATCAAGAGTCAAGAAAGGGGGAAGCAGTTGCCTGTTTAGTTTCCTAATTAATAAAGGTAGTTGCGGTTATGGAAAGTGGATGCGGTTATGGAAAGTGGTTGCGGTTATGGAAAACGATTGGGAGAAAAACGCGGGAAAAGAAATTGGTACAAGATCACTCCCTATTTGCACTCAAAACAACCTACAAGAATTCTGACCCAACCAAGCAACATGTCCTCCATATTTGAGCTCAGCCCAGTCAAAAACAAGAGCACTTGTGTAACAAGTCTTGAGGGCCTGCAATTCTAAGGGCCCTACACACGTTGGAGAGGAAGAGTTCCTGCTGGATTCCTCGATACCTCAAAGAAACTTAACAGCGTATAAAAGTTCATAGCCTTGCTTAAAGAAGGCCTAAAGCACTCCTCAAAGCAAGGTGGGGGGAAGAGAAATGTGAAACGTAGGAGAAAATCTTTTATTCTCAGAAATATGGAGCATTGAAATTTATTATCTATTTCAGACAAGAGAGCCATAAAAGAACCTTTAAAGTTCACAAAAAAGAGCCAAAAACCTCAGTCAGATCTTTTAGGCTCAAAAGACGAGCTGAATAGCTCAGCGAGAGCTCATAGGCTCACAAACTCCAGCTATGTAGCTCAAAAGGAGCACACCAGTTCAGAATACCAAGCTGAGCGGCTCAGAATAAAGAAGAATAGGGACTGGATCCCTAAGAGACAAACTACCGAGCTCAAAAGCTCAGGAGAAGCCGTTGAGCATAGCACCAAGTCTCCTGTACTCTTCAAATCTAGTAATTTTGCTTCAAGAAGTACACAGCACCCCTCAAAGCAAAGGGGGAAGGAGAATATGTGTATAAAGCATAAAGTCAAAACAAAGCAAAACAAGTAAGTGTGCGAACGAAAGTCAGAGGTATATATGAATATGGTAAAACGGCAATGGAGCACAAGGTCCTAGCCAAAGTCAAAGTTACATCTCAAAGAATTCCTTACAAAAAAAAAAAAATTACAATTAAAAAGAGCTAAGTTTCTGGATGAGGAGTAAATGAAGGATCTCGCAGCTCGGCAGATGAGCCCTCAGCAACAGAAGCAAGGGAAACAAGAACAGCAGGATCTGCAGCTAGGAGCTCAGGAATCACCGTCGGAGGCTCAGAAGGTACGATAAGAGCTCCAGAGGTCCCAGGGGCAGGTATGTCTTGACTCAAGGCTACAGCTGAAGGAACCAAGGCACCCTCCTCATTGTCAGAGCTAGACTCTTTCGTTTCTTCTTCGGTGGGAATAGAGAAATTGAAGTCAAGATCTGGAAAAGCTTTGATAGCCTTGCGCCTAAAGGCAAGCCATCCAGTAGCCCACAAGGTGGTGGCCTCATCTCTCAGCTCAGCGACCTCTTTGCCCCTCTGTTGGACCAAACCTTTATGCTCCTCGAGCTCCTCACAGAGTTTGCCGTTAGCTTCACTGAGAGCAAGATAATCTTGATTGGCCTGGATGAGCTCTTTCTTGGCATCAAAGGCCTCCTGGTTAGCCTTGGACCACGCCTCGACCTTAAGCTGCAGGTCTTCCTTAACCAACTTCAGCTCATCTCGAGCTTTCTTCTCCCCCTCCTCAGCTCTGACCTTGACTGTCAGTGTGTGTTTGAGGTCGGAGGCTTGCTTCACCGTCTGCTCATTGAGGGTCTCCATCTGCTCTTTGAGGCTCTCCACCCGAGCTCTGAGATCTTCGTTCTCAAGAGACAATTCAGAAACCTTGGTCTTATACTTCTTCAAGACCTGAAAAGAGCTCTCTTGGGACCGAACCCGATGCAGTAGACCATTCACATGAAGGACAGCCTGAAAAAGCGAAAGAACGCATGAGTCCACAAAACAAAAATAAGTGAAGGAGGAGAAGTGGTAGCGCTTACAGCAGCTGCCCCCTGGAGAGCTGAAGAAATAGACTCCTCAAGAGGCATAGAAGCAGCCTTCAGAACATCAGACTCAGAGAAAATAGAAGAGAGAGCCCCTGCGGCAAGATCCATGTTGTCAAAAAAGGAATCCTCATCTCCTTCAGATTTTTTCTCAGTCTTCCCAGAAGCAGTGTATGAGAACTTTCCGGGTTGGAGGTCAGGGATCACTCCCAAAGCTTCCTTAACCTCAGAGGAGGAAGGGGAAGCCTGATCTCCCTTTTGAGCAGGCCCCGACCCAGGAGGGGCCACTGGAGGAGGAGAGATGACTGCATGTTGAGGGGTGTCGGATGAGGAGGGCGGTGCCTTGGTAGGAACCAATTCTGTAGTAGCAGAGGGGGGAGGAGGCACTTCCAATCTGGGGATTTTAGCTCGACTGTTTGGACCACTCCCAGAGCCTACCCGAGCCTTGCGCTTCCCAGGCCTGCCACCCTCCATCAGCTCTGCAATTTTGGCCTGAAGCTCTTCTGGAGTAGCCTTCATGGTAGAAGGACCTGGGAGGTCTGGAAAAAGTAGGGAAATGTAAAAAAAAAAGAAGAGAAGGAAAGATGATGAAGAGAGGAAAGCAAGTGACGATGAAATTACCTTCGTCAGCCCCTAAAACAGATAATGAAATCGCTAAAGTCACCACAGGAAGGCTCAGACCTAGCTGCACCAAATATCTTGACTCAATCAGGTCGGCGTACTTCTCTGGCTTGATCTTCGCCAACTTCGCTAGCACCTTCTTATCTTCAGGGCTGAGCTCAAAACGTTCACCTGAAAAGAAGAAAGTGTGCAAGTAAGAAAAAGGCAAGAGGCCTATGAATTCCAGACCAGAGCTCAGTCGACTCAAGAAAAGACTCACGCAAGTTGTCTGGTTCAGCCCAAGCCGTGGGGATACCGAGAGTGTCTGTCTTATCAGCAGGATTATACTCCTAGTTGGTGCCCCCGACAAAAAAGAAATGCTCTTTCCAGTGCTTATGAGAGGATGGAATGTTAGAAATAAGCTGCCTAACGTTGGCACGCTTAGAGGCATACAAGAAGCCTTCAGAGGTCGGCTTAACGTTAAAGAACTCTAGAAATATAGGAACGCTAGGAACCCCAAGTTTATGCTTCCTGAAGATGACTAGAAAACCAACCATGACACCATAGAAGTTGGGGGAAATCTGGGAAGGACACACATGAAAATGTTGCAGAACAGCCTTGATGAAGGGGTGTAAAGGAAAGCGAAGACTGTTATCAAAGGCGGCAAGAAAGAAGCAGACCCTATTGCGTACTTGTTCTACATAGTAGACGGATTTATCTGGGCACCAGGGCTCGACCCCAGGAGGAAAACCATACCGAACCTTATAGATTTTCATTAGCTCAGGGGCTTCTTTACTGTAGCCCACAGACTCGGAATGCCTGAAGGCAGACCCCAAGTACGAAACTTTTTCTTCAACCCCGACTCCACTCACCTTAACTTTGCCTTTATCAGGTCTGGGGGGCATAGGAGAAGAGGAGGAGGGGGGTTCCTCGGTGCCGACCTCGGCCTCTCCCACACAGGGAAAGTTGTCAATTTCATTGCCAATATCCCCCAAATCGGTGTCTTCAGATCGACCCCCTAGTAGCGAAACAGAGGAGCGAGTGGCTCCAGAAGAAGCCAACATAGTGGGAAGAGAAAAAGGAAGATTAAAGGAGCGATAAAGAGGGGGAACACTGATCAAACTCTCCCTAATGACCCTTGGGTCAGCACAGTAACTCCCGACGGCAAGAATGTGGACTATAGAGCTCCAATCTACGAAATGAGGAAGTGGGGCTAGGCAATGGTCACGATTCCAAAAGTAAAAGAACCGAAAGGCCCAAAAATGTAGCAACCACCTCGAATCCGAGGGATCCAGAGCAGAGGAGGAGGTGAAAGGGGCGAAGAACGTACCTAACTCAGGAACAGCGGCAAGCAGGAACTTGGAGCAAAATCGGGGGAAGGAGACGATGCGAATCTTCGAAACGAGGGCTGGAAATTCGATTTCAGACAAGGGAATAGAAAGTTTTGAGCAAGAAAGTCCGAAATCACAGAGAGAACAGGGACAAAGGGCAGCGAGGAAGATGAATAGTGTGAAGAAACGGTTCAGATAGCCGTTTTGAGTATTTAAAGCTTGAGGGACGTGGGCTGAGACATGCGCGGGAATCGAGGAAAGACATGATTGCTGCAAACCGTCAAAAATCCTCAAGCCACGTGCTAGCCACATGCGGGCCTAACTCAGTCTGTGTAGGTCAGCCCCTGCCTTAGCTAACCTAAGACAAAGGCTGGGGGGCAACTGATGATACCAAGAATAAAACTGACACGTGCTCAGTTAGTGAGCTTAGCTCGGGAGCTCAGGTAAAATAAGCTGAGCTCCCCCCCTAGCCATGGGCTGAGCTCGCCCAGCCAGCATTGACATTCCCTGCTGAAGATTCGAGATGAGAGATGCCAAGGGGCCAGCAAGATGACAACGGATACCCTTACAAAGGAAGTAGAACCAATCCAAGGCATGAAACCCGTATTCAACCATGATCCCCTCCTAAAACTAAGAAAAATCCCGTGGAAGAAGGCAAGGATCTCTCCGTTCGAAACCAGCCATAAGGAGTTTGGGTAACTCCGGAATTAGGGAGGAAGATAGGGCACGATCCCTTCAATATAGGAAGTAATTCCGCATTAGAGGGGAGGATGAGGCCATAATAGGAGGGGGCAACCCCCATCAAAGGGGGGGGGGACGAGGAGAAACCGAAAGACCCTGAGTATTCTACTGTAACGTGTTCAATTTCATCAATAAAGAGAAGGGAGCAAGAGCCTCCATTAGAGGGTGGATTAGCCGAGCTCATTAGCCGGTGAACCACTATACTTTTACTGCATTTCACACACTACACATCGATTGATTAGAGCGTTCATCCACCAATTCACGAGCCTTGTTGTTCAGATATCATACCCAGCCCTACGCAGATTGTACATACCACACAATCCAATCCCATAGCTCATACGCACAGTTTGACGCCATCAGTATTAATCCAATTAGCTACTCAGACGGTTGCTTGCTTGTTTTCGTTGTGGTATATCCTAACCTCCTAACATCATCCCTCAATGCATATAGTCTATGTGTGGAGGGAAATGTCACTCTCCCTTGGAATGATGTCAAAAGAAAGGGCAACCGGAATGGTGGAATGAATGAAATGTGTGTGTGTGAACAAAAATGTTTTCCAAGCGCAAGAAGACTTTTGTGTGTCGTGTTTTACTTGGAACCGTATTCCAAGGTCCTCTCCTCAAGGAATGAGGTGAATCGTGTAGAAGGTAATTTTTTGTGAAAGAAAAGTGTAAAATCTTTTTTTGTTTGAAGTTGGTTTGTGATTTGTGTTGTGATGAAATTGAAATGGGAAACAAGTGTTGGCTAATCAAAAGGTTTCACCCCAATGGGAATGCCAAGTCGACTCGAAACCTTCCTCCAATGGTGCATAGATGAACGATTGATTCGTGGGAAGCGAGGGACGAGATGGAAGTGAGGATCCAAACATAACCCGTGACAAGTCTACGGGATATCAAAAACTCACACCATGTCCTCTCTCAACCCAGTTAAATCGAACCATCGTACACCGAGGGGAGGAAAGCAGATAAGTTGAAATGGCATACCCAAGAGGATGTCTCCCTTGGATTAGCCAACTTAAAGATTTAGCTACTCATGCATAAAGTAAAGACAACAATGTAATGAAAAGACATTATGAAGAAATGAAGATTGGAGCTAAGCATAAACGAAATGCATCAATATAACTTCCGAATAATTTATACATGTCCATCACCTCTTTCTAAAGAGTGAATGAGAAACTACTCACTCTTCATTGCTTTGGTAAAGCTAGAAAAGTAAGTGATGTTCATCCCTCCAAGTAGAGGAATTACAAGGAAAAAACATATTACACAAGGAGCCGAGATGTTCATCCTTCGACAAAGAATGAGTGAATCACATTCCACCCTTCACGGCTTTGGTAAAGCTCTAGAAAAGTGGAAGAGTTTCACTCCTCTAAGGAAAGAAGGAAGCTCAACAATGGAAGTAAAAGAAAGCCATAATACAATAAAAAAAAAGTAATAATACAAGAAAGTAAAGAAATCAATAACTACTTGGAGGGTTTTCCACAACCAAGATGATGCTCTTTACAAGAAAGATGATGCAAAAAAAACAATAATGACTTTTGGAGGGTTTTCCACTACCAAAAGGTGCTCTTTACAAGAAAGATGATACAAGAGAAAAAGATGATCTTTATAAGACTCAATGGGTGGTATTTATAGGCAACCAAAAGATGACATTTACAATCCCCAAGAAGATGCCATTTACAAGCCCCAAGAAGAACTTGAATTAGGCTTTGATCCCCCTTTGTTTTGAGCTTTAATAATTGGCACCCTATAGTTTGTAGCTTTGATAATTGGCTCCCCAGTAATTTGTAGCTTTGACACAATTGGCTCCCCAGTAATTTTGACGCACAAAACCCTGAAAAGAACAACAATTAATGTATTATTCATAATTCACACACTAACCCTAATTTGACTTACTTTGAGTAGTTTAACTTTGTTTTACTAACACAATTGAACTATTAACTTAATTAAATTATGCATTAATTGGGGTTAATCAACGGTCTCAACGGATTGGGGAGACTTAAATAGTAAGTAAATGGTTGACGACATTTTCTCTCCTCAACAGGCAAGGGAGTTAAGGTGCACTCCAAAGGACTTGGTCAATGGATGAGGGAAGACTGACTCTCTCCAAGCGGCGAGGGTAATGTTCCCTTGGTGGCGTAGCTCCCTTGTGGGCTTGACTGGCTTGGACCTCATATGGCCTGCTAGGTCTGCTATGAGCTTGGGCTCTTTAAGTTTGGGCTTTCCACATCGATTGGGCCATTTGGGCTTGACCCATCATTTGCTCCCCAATGCCTCATGTCCAATGAAACTTGGAGAAGAGGGCATTCACTTGAATTTGAATTCTAACCCGAGAAGACTCCTTTCCCATTATGACCATGTTGCGCTACGACTTCGGGGATCGACCGGTCAGGTGGTAGGGGCTCGGGGGCAGCGCCCTGGAAAGCTAAACGGTTTTTGAATCATATACCAAGGCTCCTCCCTCCTTCTTGATATATATTTTAGCTCTGTAGTAGTCTCCAGCTACATATAAACTTTTCCTTTTATTCCCCCTTTTGAATTCTAAAAGAGCCCTTGGTTTTGAATTGGGTCTTTTTACTTTCCCTTGATTTCAAGAAACCATGGAGTATAAATATTAGCTTTCTTCACTTTACTCATTCCATAGAAATTTGAGAGAGTGGAGGAGAGTGTTTTCCTTGAAATCCTTCAAGAACCACGAGGTGAGATTCTTGAACCCAACATCTGGAGCAATGTCTACTGAAGGAGAGGAACTTGTAAATCTTGGTGGAGAGTCCGAAGGAATTATTGTTGCTCTCGGAGAAGAGGAGGAGCTAAGCGCCGGCGTGGAGGTGCCTGGGGCGTCCACCGTCGCCGCCGTTTGTGCGCCCATAGGGTTGTCCGAGCTGGTTGCGCCTTTGGTGGCCTGTGATGGGTTAACAGCCCTTGTGGCTCACAATGGGTGAGCAGCCCCTAAGGCTTGCGATGGGTGAGCAGCCCATTGGATTGGCGGGCAGAATGGTGAGCAGGTGAGGACAACACAGGCTATTTGGGCAAGGGAGAGGACAACAGGGGGTGAGCTGCCTTGGGCGCGCGATAGCCTGGGTAAGCTGCCTAGGCGTGCGTGAGAGATGAAGGGGCGAGCAGGCTCAGTTGGGCGAGCCTGGACTTTGGAACTTGGGCACAGTCCTATAGAGCATAGGTGCAGAGTTATGGAGCTATGAGGCCCGATTGTTGACATTCAATCTAATGTAGTCTCGCAGGTTGTGGACGACCTGAGTTTCAAAAGTATGCCTAGAGATGGCAAAAACAATGTTATTCTAATATTAAAATATCTAACATGTTCAACTGGAGAGAGAGACAGACTGCTTGCGTGAGAGCAAAGACATAGTTAGTCCAAGCTTTTTTTGGCGACCCGCGAGGGAGCCGCTAAGCTGGAGATAGGTTATCTGCTTGAGAGCAGAGCAGAGATAGACCAAGCTTTTTTGGCGACCCGTGAGAGAGCCGTTAAGTTGGAGATAGGCTGTCTGCTTAAGAGTAGTGCAGAGGCTAAGCTTTTGGCGTCCCGCGAGAGAGCCTACTCAGTTGGAGATATAGGTTGCCTGCTTGAGAGCAGTGCAGAGGCCAAGCTTTTGGTGACCCGCGAGAGAGTCGCTCAGCTGGAGATAGGTTGCCTGTTTGAGAACAGAGCAGAGATAGACTGCCTTTTTTGGCGACCCGCGCGAGAGCCGCTAAGCTGGAGATAGGATGCCTGTTTGAGAACAGTGCAGAGATAGGCCAAGCTTTTTTGGCGATCCACGAGATGATTCACCTCGCCTGGACCTGTTGATTTCCTCAGCATTCATATATTTTTGAGCTTTTGTCAATAGTTCTGGCATGCTCTTTGGTGGGCACTTCATCACTGAGAAAAGGAAGTTTGATGACCGGAGGCCTCCCAGGAAGGCGGTCATGCTGACCTTTTCATCGGGCTCCTCGACCTGAAAGACCTCCTCGTTAAAACGAGTGAGGTAACTCATTAAGCTCTCATCTCGGTCCTATTTTATGCTGAGCAGGTGGGTGGCAGGCTTTTGGTGGCGGTGTCCTCCAATAAAGTGTGGTACGAAGGACCTGCTCAGATCAGCAAATGAGCCAATGGAGGCTGGGGAGATCTTGGCCTGGGAACGCTCTACACATGATTTCGTCGGGAACATTGAGCAGTTGCATCAAGGTCTTAAAATTTTTGAGGTGGTCTAGTAGATCTTTCGTACCGTCAAAAGTCTCGACGGATGACATCTTGAATTTCTGAGGAAGTGGCTAATTCGCCACGTCAGGTTGAAAGGTGTGTCGGTTGAACTTACGAGGTAGTCCACTATCTCGAGTCCCTGTGCCTTAATGGCGTTGAAGACGTCACCCAATTGATTTTGCACCTCCTTAATTTTTTTGTCCCAATGATTGGGAGGAGGTCCTCTGGAATTATCACAAAAATTCCCATGCTTTGGTTTTCACCCTCCTCCTCTTGGAAGTGAGAGTCTCCACCATGGGGAGCAGGAGCTGGAGGAGGTGGAGGTCCCTCTTTGTGGGCCCCCCTGTGTGGGGTGCCCAAGGGAGCTCCTAGAGGTGGGGTGCCCAGATGGGGAGCGCCTAGGTGGGGAGCCCCTTGATGTCCATGGTGTGGGGCTCCTTTGTCTTGAGGTCCAAGCTGCGATCCTCCTTGTTGTCCGAGCATCAATTGTAGAATCTGCTGGTTCTGGGCTACAAGCAGTTGCATTGTGTCCAGCATCTGCTGTGCATTTGGGACTGGATTGGCAGGTGGGGGAGGAGCAACCTCCTCCTCTCGTGCTGGATTGTCTTCAGGGTGATTCATCGATCTGGTGGTGATCGCGATAGATTCAACAGAGAAAGCGTTTAGAAGTGAGAATTTTGTCGTTCCCACAGATGGCGTCAAACTGATGATGCACAAAATTGGTTTGCATACCACCTGTCAATTAAACAATATAAAATGCAGTAGAGTAGAGGGAAGGAGAATACAATGTTTATAGTGGTTCGGTCAAGGTGACCTACGTCCACTTGGAATGGCAAGGGTCGTCGGGATTCTATTAACTCCGGTGTGGAGAGAGAGTTGAGAATTACAATCTTAGAGAGAGAGATGAGAGATTTTCTTGAAATGAGTGTGATGCCCCCAAGTGTTGGTGGGGCTTACATGTTATAGTTGTCGTCTCATAATTGGTATTAATCCAATTAGCTATTCAGACGGTCTCAACGGATTGGGGAGACTTAAATAGTAAGTAAATGGTTTGGCGACCTTTCCTCTCCTCAATAGGCAAGGGAGCTAAAGTGCACTCCTAATAACTTGGTCAATGGATGAGGGAAGGCTGACTCTCTCCAAACGGCGAGGGTAATGTTCCCTTGGTGGCGTAGCTCCCTTGTGGGCTTGACTGGCTTGGACCTCATAGGGCCTGTTGGGTCTTCTATGAGCTTGGGCTCTTTAAGTTTGGGTTTTCCACATCGATTGGGCCATTCGGGCTTGACCCATCACTTGCAATTATGAAAAAGTGAAAATTGGAAGTGAGTCCCCCTAGATGTACTTGTTTGGAGATAAGTCCTGTAAGGAAACTTATAAGGGGTTAAGTCCATGTTTAAAATTATATGTAATGACTTAAGTCCACTTATTTTTTTTATCTCAAAAATACCCTTCCTTGAAAGGAAGTTAAATTAATTTCCTATTTTGGAAATTGTTATCCCTTAATTCAAGGTCAATTAAAATATGCCAATAAAATCTCCATCGTAAATTTAAAATTCAAATTCAAAGCTCTCTCTCTCTCTATATATATATATAATCTCTATCATAAATTTAAAATTCAAATTCAAAGCTCTCTCTCTTTTTCTCTCTCTCTCTCTCTCTCTCTCTCTCCCTCTCTCTCTCTCTCTATATATATATACGCTGGAGTGTTATGAAGATGATGCAAGTATAGTGGTGACGGTGGTGTGGAGTAAAAAGGAGCTATCGAAGTGGAACTTGAATGAGCTTTTGTGTGGTGATGATGGTGGTGAGCGTTGTTGTGGAGGTGATGACAACATGATGGTTGGCATTGCTCATGAGGCGACGATGGTGCGATGGTGGTAGTGCTATGGTGAGGAAAGTGGTAGCCGAATATATATATATATATATATATATATATATTCAAATTCATGTTACTGCTTTTGTTGAGTATGTTACTGTTTATGTTACTATTATTTTGAGCATATTACTCTTCTTATTTTGAGCATGTTACTACTGTTATTTTACTAAATATTAATATTCAATGTTACTATTTGTTTTATTTTTGAATATTACTATTTTTTGTGTTTGAATGGTACTATTTTTTGCGTTTGAATTTGAGAGAAATAATTATTATTAAGTATGTTACAGTTTTTGTTAAGCATGTTACTATTTTTGTTGAACATGTTATTGTTGTTATTTTTTAAAAATATTAATATTGAATGTTTCAATTTTTTTTATGTTTAAATGTTACTATTTTTTTGTGTTTAAATGTATTATTTTTTGTGTCCAAATAATAACTTTTTTTTGTATTTGAATGTTACTATTTTTTATTTTTAATGTTACTATATATATATACTAGTAATTGCCCGTGCCTGAAGGCACTGCGTTACTCGTAAAAAAAATGAATAAAAATGAACAAATCTGGACTATTAGACTATTAAACAAATCTGGAATATTAGAGTATTGGACAAATCTGGACTATTAGACTATTGAACAAACCACTCATACATGCATTTAAACCTAATTCATTAAGACATTTCACCGAGCACACATTAGTACAACAATAAAGCAATTCACTCTAGGCAACAAACCACTCATACATGCATTTAAAAAAAAAAACGTTTATGCAATTAATGATAATGAGCATGAAAATATGAATAATTGAAGCATAAAAAATCAAAAAACAGTTTGAATAAAAATGATTTGAAACATAAAGAATAAAAATGATTTGAAACATAAAACATAATTCATTAAGACATTTCACCGAGCACACATTAGTACAACAATAAAGCAATTCACTCTAGGCAACAAACCACTCATACATGCATTTAAAAAAAAAAAAAACGTTTATGCAATTAATGATAATGAGCATGAAAATATGAATATGTGGAGCATGAAAATATGAATAAGTGAAGCATAAAAAATCAAAAAACAATTTGAATTCTAACCATAACTAACCCAAGGCTATGACTTTTGTTAAACATATTACAACAAAACCACCAAGTATTGTAGGTTGTCATTCTGTTTCCAACCGTACATCCAACCTCAACATTAAGGTGCACAACCAACGCCATGCCACTCCAAGAAAGAAATATCCGCCAATTATTCCAAGCAACTTCATTTCCTTGCAGAAAAACACCAAGCCAGTGGATCAAAATGAAACGAAACAAATAAGATATCAATAAAGAATGATCAAAAGAAATTACAACTCTTGAAACTAAAAGAATAAAGACCTAAAGCCGTCAGTCACTGAACCTCACAAATAAGATCGGGCCTTTAATCTTATTCTGAACATTGAAAAAAAAGATCAAGGAAAATGCTCTAATATCAAAGAAAAATTTTAAGGGTTTTGTTTACCTTTGCTTCCATTTGATGCAGAATCAATCAATGGGCCCAAATGCAAAAATCAAGTAGATTGAGACAACCACTATAACCAAAAAGAAACAAATTTAAGGTGAGATCAATCAAATAACAAATGGAATTGCCTGAGGAACAAATCGAAAAAACAAAATCAATATGAAACCACAAATGGAATCAAACCAAAAAATTCAAAGAATCGCAATTTCCAGTGAATCTTCTTTCCAAGTAGATTCAAGTCCTGTTCCAAATCTAAGATAAAAAAAATGAACATAAAAAAATCACAAAGAATAAAACAATTGAAGATGTGTGAAAATCGAATATGTGTGTATGCGTGAGTGTCCATTGTGTGTGTGTGTGTGTCGAGTTTGGTCGAATTTCTCTGTGTGAGAGTTATAGGGGGAAGGTAAGAGATATGGGTAGGTGGTGGGGGATTGGAAGAGAGAGAGGCAGAAATACAAATACATGAACGTAGTTATTTTTCTTCACTGGTGTACCTACTCTGGCGACTGGTTGTCATTGCTTGCTTTTGTTAGCGGTGGCTGGGCAGCGACACACGAAGAGAAGAGAGTGAGAGCGCAGAGAGAGTAGGGAGGGAGAAAGAAGATTTGGGAGAAAAATAGAAAGGGGTGATTAAGAAGAATATACAAAAAAAGGGAGTGAGCTGTGAGATAAGGGGCTGAGTTGGGTCTATCCACAGAGAAGAAAGAGAGAGAGTTTAGCTTGGGCTGGAGTGATTGGGGGTGCCGTGTGTAGCTAAAATAGGGGAATTAAGTTATCCAAATGATATAAGCAAGTTCCAAAAGAAGGTCAATGCATTAGTAGTTTCACACACTTGCGTGCTTGCCAAACCATTTTTAAGGAATGGTTCTGGCAATCCTAGCCAAGTGCATAAAATTAGTGGGAGTGCAGATCAAGTTCCCTCATTTTTTTCATGCAAACAATTATACATTAAGAACATGGGATGAGCTAAATATACCATTACATAATGCATCTCAGTAATCCAATGAAGCAAACGAAAACAATTCCAACATATCCATGAGGAAATGGAAGTGTTCAAACTTCAAACCTTAGATAGTCCAGCAAAGTTAATTGGCAATACTTCCGAAGAGGCTTCCTGGCCCTGATCAGGTGTCAAAATAACAGTACCGTCTGCCTCAAGTGAAATAATTGTCTAGTTTTTATTAACAACCTGCAACTCAGGACCAACAGTGTCTAGCATAACCTGCAAAAAAAAAAAACACAAAAAATCATGTATTCTCACTTACTTTTTGTAAGTACAAATAATGCAATACAGATTCATAGAATGCACTCAATTTAAACACCCAGATGTGGCAAGCAACAATTGAACCATTAAGAATTAAGAAAGGCATGATATGGACAACTCAGTTGTCATGTGAGTTTAAAAGTGAGTCAATTTTCTACACCATAAACAATATGTTGCAAAATACATGGAAAGAAAAATAGTAACTTCAGAATAATAGTATTGAATCATCCTTGGTTTTAGCAACCCCAACTCAGCTCAATCTAATACAACTTTTTGCCAAAGTAGAGTTGAGTGCTTACAGTTTCTCAGTGACCATACTGGAACATATTTCAAAACCAAAGTTTCTTCCTATTTGCTTCAGTTTAAGCAAATTAAGGTACTGGATATAGCAATGTACACTATCAAAATTTAAAAGAAAAAAATATATATTTCAGCACAAACAAAACTCAAGTTTAAGTATTTTTTCTCCTCAATCATTTAGGCCAATGGTCAGCAACCCAACCGTGGCAATAAGGAACCAAAACCCTAGATATGATAATCACAAATACATACAGCACAGAGCTTCTTGGTGCTCTTAATAGCCGCCTTCAAATTCTCCAAAGTTTCCTGGTGATACTCTGGGTCCGCCCACGAGAAGTCAAATCTAGCCACTGCCAAACCACATGATTCACAAACCACTAATCAGAATCAAACGCCAAAAACCATGACAATCCAGTATATGTGTACACATAAGTGAACAGATACCTACATGTGCGTACATAATGGAGAATATCAAAATTAAACATAAATTGCATAAAAACGATGCTACTTGAACCTAATATTCTGACTTAATCATTCATAATCATTGGATTGACAATGAATCCTACTATTTGTAGGCACCTGCAACCAATCCAATGGTTATAATCGAGTAGGTCAGCAGCAAATTAGGTCCAAATAGCATTAATGATCGCCTGATATACCAGACATTCCAGCTTTAAGGCAACGGGAGATAACGTCGACGGATCGAGACCTGGGGCCCAAAGTCCCCACAATCTTTGTCATTGCCGGGAAGAAACTCTGCACATGCACACATGGGTGATTAAGAAGAATATACAAAAAAAGGGAGTGAGCTGTGAGATAAGGGGCTGAGTTGGGTCTATCCGCAGAGAAGAGAGAGAGAGAGTTTAGCTTGGGCTGGAGTGATTGGGGGTGCCGTGTGTAGCTAAAATAGGCAGAATTTGGATTTTGGATGGGATAGAGAAAGATTTAAGAGATTTTGTAGAAGAGAGAGACGTGAGTTAGGAGATGTTGTTGGGCGGGAAAAAAAAATTTAGGACTAACCGTAGACCATTGGATCAAAATTTTTGAGATGACCTGAACCGTTTTTTATGTTGGGGTTACGTTGTCCGTTAGATTTCTTTATGTTTTGTGTCAAAACGATCTGGACCTCTCTTTGTCTTTTGGATTCAAACTTCGCTCTAATTTATTATATAGATATATATAAGAGAGAGGAAAAATTTTAATGTTAGTTAAACTCTTGACCTATATATGGATATAGATAAATATGAGAGAGAAAAGATTTTAATGTTAGTCAAACTCCTAAGATTTATGAGTTTTTAATTTTTAGTTTTATTTCACTTCTAAAGGGAATGTATAATATGGTAAATTTGACAAAAAAAGGACTTCATAACAAATAAGTTTTCTTGACGGACATAAGTCCAAACAAGTCCATATATGGGGACCGGCCTCCAAATTTCCCTATGAAAAATAGGTTGGTGACCTTACTTAAATGTGCTTGCACTTATGCAAAATCTCTCGTGACCTAATTGATGTTGTCTTAGAAATGCGTTAGAAACTTCACAACTAATTTATTTTCAAGCATTGAAAAATATCAACGACACACATTCTCTAGAAAACTATACTAATTAATATGAATAGCGCGATCATAGAAACTCTGCACCATAACCTCTGGTAGATACTTTTTATATAGACCGTTAGATCATGATCTAACCGTCACTAGGAAAAGATGCTCAAAAATTAATTATGAAGACTTACCGAAATTAGTTTTTCATAGGAAATATCTATTACATATTCTTGTGATCTAGTCCTATTAGGAAAGTCCTAAAAGTTAATAATAAAAAAAAATTCTATCTCCTCTTAAATATTAACGGATCGACCCAATGACCCGGATGGTTTTTATCTTTACCCATTTAATTTATTATACACGTTTGTGTTAAAAAAAATTAAAAATAAATATAACGTGTTGCGCAAATTACCAAATAACTGGTTAAAAATTAACTAAAAATAACGGGTTGACCCACTATGTGGGTTCAAGTGGGGCACACCATGGTTGGGTAAGTCTTTCCAATTTTTTGGTCAAATTACCAATTTGTCTTTTTTTTTTTCCTTTTCTTTTTTGGGTCATTATATAAACACTAGTTTGTTCTCTTAATACCACAGTTTTATAATTATTGAGGAAGATTAGTTAATATTTATCTTTCTCTCTTAACTTTCTTATCAATCCAATTAGGAGTGCTTATTAACTACACAATAAATTACCTCCTAAAGACAAAAATATGCAATTGATTGGCGCGTATTTAAAAAATATGGACAAATAATATCACTACTAATGTTTCAATATTCTAAATTTCAGTAATGGGGACAAGTAATACATATACAGTGGAATTCGGAAAATATATTACACTTTCGTCCCCAATAAAAAAAAAAAAGGCATAAGTATTTTAATTGAAGTTTAAAAAAATTACACTGGCTTATTAAATCAATTAGCCGAACATTAACTCATCAATACCACCACTTTTAGACTTTTAACTTAGCCACATCACCAAAATCTTTAACAACCAATTTTTTAATCAACTAAACAATCATGTGACCAATTTATTAAATTATTCAAAAGACTTAAAGTCTTGCTGGGTATGCATTTAGGCTGAATCAGGATGTAAGAAATTACTTTAGTTAATGGATAGATGACAAATGTAGCCCAGCTAGTCTGTTACAAACTTTTGCACCTTCAGTGGGAGATAGACATAAAAGTATGGTTTGAGTTTAACTTTTTTTAACTTAAACGGGTATAATAAATTAGAAGAATAAAGATAAAAACTCTTCGGTTAGTGGGTCAATTTTTTATTATTAAGAGAGTCAATTTTTTTATTATTATTAATCTTTAAGACTTTTCTAATAGAACTAGATCACAATAAATATGCAATAGATATTTCCTATTTAGTGAAGAACTAAATTTAATAAATCTAGATAATTAATTTTGAGTATTGATGGTACCCAAAATCAATCTTAAGTATGAGCTCAGCTCAGGAGATCAGATCGGGAGGTCAGTTTGGAGCTCCAGAGCTCAGAGGACCAGAGCTTGAGCTCCTCTCAAGCGAAATAATAGCCGAAGTGATAAGGAAGCAGTTGGATGACAGCTGGCACCCCCGAAACAATAGCCAAGCGGCATCCCAAGCGTAAAACGCTCAATTAACCAAGATCCTCTCCCAGGATTAAGGGAGATCCCATGGATGAAGGGCAAAGATCCCGGTATAGGTCTCCTAGAGTTAGGAGAGACATTATAAATACTGTACATTACCCCAACCGCAAGGGGAGAAGAACCCTAGTAGTGTCAAAAAGACCCTGTAAGTTTCTTTCATCGACAATAAAGAGAAAGGAGTAAGAGCCTCCATTATAGAGTGGGTTAGCCGAGCTCATCAGTAGGTGAACCACTATATTTCCACTGTGTTGCACGCACTACACCTCAGATAACTAGAGCATTCATCCACCAATTCACGAGCCTCATAGCTCAGATCAATCTCATGCAATTGCACTCAAACTCACTGCTCATTCACGTGAAAAAACACCATCAAGTCTTTTTGAGTAAAAATACCTTTTAGAGATTATGATGCAGAGTCTATATGATCGTGCTATTCAATTAATATTAATCTACATTTTATTATTGTTGCTGCTCAGCAGCCGCCCACAGTTATTTCGAAATTCCACCTGATTCGCCCATTGGGCTACGTCACTCTGTTGTAGCCCATGGTCAAAACATTTTTGGGGAGAAAAAATGGTGAATTATTTTCTTTTTTTAATTAAAACGAACTGAAATAGAAAAGAAAAAAGAAAAAAGACAAAAGATAACGGTAAAACATGATACCTTTTCATCAAACTGTGTCACAAAGCATAAATCTTGGTTTATAAATAAGATTGGAGTGCCTTTTTCTTTGTCCAAAATTATTTTTACTTGGTTGTCTTCAGGGTTTGACTTTAACACCCAAGGTTATCATTTTTTCTGTAAAATATAATGTTTAGGGGTTAAATTACAACAAGAACGTAACCTAAAATCTTAGGATTGATCCAAAAAAATATGAATATTAGGTCAAGTTACAATAATTTTAGACCAAGTTAAAATGTTTGATAGTGTTTAGGATAAATTCTTGCATTTTAAGATTGATCCTAAAATATTGAGATCGATTTTACATACTCCAAAAAAATAGACACCCAAAATTTTGAAATTTAGCCTAAAAAAAATAATATTTTGTATTCGGGTACCAAAAAAATACTTTTTGATATCATACATTTATTTATTTATTTCTTTTTTCTTTTTTGGGGGTGGGGGAGGGGGAAGGGGAAGGGGGAGGGGGACCTAAACCCTTGATCTCAAGCAGACAAAACTTTTACAAGATAAGAAGTACCATTTATGTTTGTTTTTATTTTTATTTTTTTTAAATTTGAGATAACTTTGTTTTTGTTTTTTTCTCGGTGAACTTTCTTTCTTCTAGCATATTCTAAGATTGAATCACATTTTTGGGCAGGCAGGGCGGAGACATAAATCTATACTACTAATAAAAGTACCTTAAGTGAAAAACTTTTGATTCACTATTTTACCCTTATAAAAAATTTTAAATACCACATTATCTTTTCATAGTTAAACATTTAAATTACAATCACAACCTTATGTATTTAAATCTTTAAATTACCCTCCAACATCTCTTTAATTCTCTATTATCTTTGTATAAATATCAATACCTATAAAAAAATTTAATTGACTACGCAACCCTTAAAAAAATATAAGCATCATTATTTGCAATAACGTGTTCAAAAAATCTATCAATAAATTATTACTCTTTTCAAATAAAAAAAAATATTATGTCTATATATATATTTTCATCTATACTACTAATAAAAGTACCTTAAAACGAAAAAAAAAATTGATTCATTGTTTATAAAGAATTTTAAATACAACACTATTCTTTCGTAGTTGAATATCTAAATTACCATGTGTCTATGAAATTTTTTAACTGACTACGTTACCCTTAAAAAATATATACATGCTATAATTTTCAATAAAATGTTCAAAAAATATTTAAAAACTTCATCAATCTAACATTACTCATTTTAAATTTAAAGATAACATTATACTTATATATGTGTATTTTTTTTTTCCAAAATTTCAACCATTTCATTTTTAAGATAAAAAATAATATTTTATGTAGTTTTTTTTTTAAATAATTTATGTTAAATCAACATAATTCTTCAATCACAATAAACTTTTTCATGTTTTATTAAGAGTTTAAATAAAAAAAAATCATAGTATATTTTTAAGTAAAACTTGAATTTTAGAATTTTAATATTATTTTAAAATATATATTATAGAGTAGTATATTATATTTTAGGGTTAATAACATTTTTAGTCCCTGAAATATGCATGTTTTATCAGTTTGGTCTCTGATGATACCTAAAGTAAATCCAGACACGAGCTTAAGACAGTAAGCTCAGCTCGGGAGCCCAGGTAAAATAAGCAGAGCTCATCCAGCAATGGTCTGAGCTCTGCCAGCTGGTACTAGAGCTCCCAGTTGAAGACACGAACTGAGAAATAACAAGAGGGCAGCAAAATGACAGCAGATACCCTCGTAATGAGAATTAAGCCAATCCAAGGCGAGAAACCCGTTGTCAACCAGGATCCTCTCCTAAAACCAAGGAGAGGATCCCATGATAAAAGGTAAAGAACTCGCCATTCGGAGCCAGCCATAAGAAGTTTAGGTAACCCCGAGATTATAGATGAAGATAGGGCACGATCCCTTCAGTAAAGGAGGTGATTTCGAATTAGAGGTAAGCATGAGACTATAAAAAAGAGAGGGAGAAACCCTAATACCCTGAATATTCTATTGTAACACGTTCAACTTGATCAATAAGAAAGAGAGGAGCCAGAGACTCCATTGCAGAGTGGACTAGCCGAGCTCAGGCCGGTGAACCACTATAATCTTGCTATCCTCCCCTTTCCCCAGTTCCCAAAACATTAACCTGCTCTATCAAGCACGAGCCTTGTAGGTCAGACACCGTACTTAGCTCTACGCAGATCGTTCATATCAAATAATCCTGTTCCATAGCTCATTCGCGTAGATTTACACTATCAGTTTGGCACCGTCTGTGGGAACGACTGTTCCTATTACAAATAAGCTGATTCCTCAGTGACTGATGGTAACAACTCGAAATATGAGCAGAAGTCAAACAAACCTACCACGAATGCAAGATCAGCAGGAAGCCACCAACGGCAGACAACCTGGGAACGTCCAAGAGGCTAATTCCCCCATTAATAACGAGTTGGAGGCCCTTCGCCTCGTCAACCAACGCTTGCTAAAGGAAAATGCAGAGCTATCAAAGCTCATACAGCGCCCACAGGAGGCACGACCGGCCCAAGAAGGCCAGAATAATCCCCCCCATAGGGAACAACGACACTGGGACCCCCTTAGAGAGGTCAACGAAGGAGGAGAAAGCAGCCAGACCAGGGGGCATGCTCCTTACCTACCCCCTAGGAATGGCCACAATGAGGAAGTGCAAAGTCAGAACGATGGGGGTGAGAGGGACGATTTCTTCCCTTACCCGCAAGACAGGAGAGAACAACACTGGGAGCAACGCTTCAAAGACATCCAACAAGAGCTCAGCCATATGAAGGAGGCTGTAAAGAGCAAGGGTCCGGTTACAATGGATGTCTTGGTTCAGCAAACCGAGTCCCCATTCACCACGGGAGTGCTACACTTTCCTCTCCCACCAAAGTTCAGGGTGTCACAAATAGAGGTCTTTGACGGAACGAAAGATCCCGTAGATCATCTCAACACTTACAAGAACCAGATGGAGTTGCATGGATACCAGGATCCTGTACGCTGCAGAGCTTTCGCCATCACATTGAAAGGCTCCGCCCTAGCCTGGTTTCATAGGCTTCCACCAGCCTCGATCTCATCCTTTGAAGAGCTCTCCATCGCTTTTGTATCTCACTTTATAGGAGCCCGGATATACAGAAAGCCAAGCTACCACCTGCTAAATGTGAAACAGGGGCCCCAAGAAAACCTGAGGTCTTACGTCCAAAGGTTTAACTCGGAGACACTAAAGGTAGACGTCCCAGACGAAAAATTCGCCATAACTGCTTTCATTGCAGGGTTGGGGGTGCAATCAAATGACCTGATGTTCTCTATATCAAAGAATCCTCAAGCAAGTATGGCTGAGGTGTTAGCCAATGCAGAGAAGTATATAAATGGTGAAGAGGCACTCCTTTCTAAAGTGGGAAGTACATCTTCACGAAAGGAGAAGGAAAAAGAAGAGAAGAGAAGGGACCGAAGTCCCATGAAGGAAAAAAGGCGAGAAAGCTTCCCAAGGAGGGATAGAGATCGCTCGCCAAAGAGAAGAGGAAATGTCAGAGATCGCCTGGGCCCCATGCAGCCTGAACTACAGCCCAGATACGGACCTCAGCGGTTCACCCCACTCACTGCCGCTGTGTCACAAGTTCTGTATGAGGTCCAAAATGAGAAGTTCTTAAGATGGCCACCTCGGATGAAGGCAGATCCGGCCAAGAGAGACCCCACGAAGTACTACGATTACCACAGAGATCATGGTCACCACACTGATGACTGCATTCAATTAAAGAAGGAAATCGAGTTCTTGATCCAGCGAGGTCAGCTACGTCATTTTGTAGCCCATGACAACCAGAACCGAGCTCTTCCACCCCCACCGCCCCAACAGCAGGCACCTGCACCACATCAGCAGCCTCTAGGAGAGATTAGAGTAATATCTGGAGGGTTTGCGGGAGGCAGAGAGTCCAGCTCAGCCAGGAAAGCACACCTCCGACGGATCAGAGCCGAAGAATCTCTCGAAGTACACGCTGTATCCAAAGCACCACGCTTAGATACCGCTATTACTTTTTCAGATGCTGATTTAGAGGGATGCCAGTACCCTCATGATGATCCGTTGGTGGTACGAGTTGTGGTGGCTAATAGAACCGTTCATCGGGTTCTAATTGATAATGGGAGTTCGGCAGATATCATTTTCGCACCTGCCTTCGACAAGATGAACATAGGAAGGGAGAGACTTGAACCTATAAACACTCACTTGCTGGGATTCTCCGGGGAAAGGGTGCTTCCCCTAGGCTCGATCCAACTCGTGCTCACCCTAGGGGACCCACCTTGCCAAGCCACCACCACCGTAAAATTCCTAGTAGTCGATGCACCCTCTGCATACAACATCTTGCTTGGAAGGCCATCCCTTAATTCTATGAAGGCAATCCCGTCTGCCTATCACTTAGTCGTAAAATTCCCTACAGAAAATGGAATTGGAGTAGTCCGAGGAGATCAGCGTGTAGCAAGAGAATGCTATATGGCTTCTATAAAAAGGAAGGAGGTTGAGAACATCCAATTGGATGAACTCGACATGAGGGATGAAATGGAGACAAGACCAATGTCATCAGAAGAGCTGGAACCAATTCAGCTTGATGAAAAGCCAGAACACCTCGTTTATGTGGGTTCCAGACTGAACGCTGCTCAAAGGTCTCCTCATCAAGTTCCTAAAAGAGAATATAGGAGTGTTTGCTTGGAAGCAAGAAGACATGGAAGGAATTGACCCTTCGGTTATTACCCATAAGCTAAGCGTGAACCCAACTTGCAAGCCCATCAAACAGAAGAGGAGGAGCTTTGCCTCCGAAAGACAAAGGGCAATCAATGAGGAAGTCAGCAAACTCCTCAATGCCAAGGCCATCAGGGAGGTTGATTACCCCACCTGGTTAGCAAATGTGGTTCTTGTAAAGAAAACCAATGGAAAGTGGCGACTGTGCATTGACTTCACAGACCTCAACCGAGCATGCCCCAAGGACAGTTTTCCCTTACCTCGGATAGACCTGATAGTGGACGCCACAGCCGGGCATGAGCTCCTTAGCTTCATGGACGCCTTCTCAGGCTACAACCAAATCAGGATGGACCCCAGCGATCAAGAGAAGACCTCTTTTATAACTGAACAGGGAACGTACTGTTATCAAGTCATGCCCTTCGGGTTGAAGAATGCTGGAGCTACTTACCAGCGGTTGGTGAATAGGATGTTCCAAAAACAAATAGGAGCATCCATGGAGGTTTACATCGACGACATGCTAGTAAAGTCACTAAAGGCAGAGCTCCACATCGAGCACTTGGCCGAATCATTCCAGATCCTAAAGGAGTACAAGATGAAGCTCAACCCTGCGAAGTGTGCATTCGGGGTCTCGGCAGGAAAGTTCCTTGGTTTTATAGTTAGCAGCCGGGGAATTGAAGCTAACCCAGAGAAGGTTAGGGCAATGGTGGAAATGCAATCACCATCCAACACAAAGGAGGTGCAACGTTTGACTGGCAAGATAGCTGCCCTAAGCCGTTTTGTGTCTAGATCAAGCGATAAATGCCAGCCATTCTTTCAGATCTTGAAGAAGGTGTTCCAGTGGGATACCAAGTGTGAAGAAGCATTCGAAGTCCTAAAAAGCTATATGAGCTCTCCTCCAGTTTTGGTGAGCCCTTTAGAAGGGGAAGTCCTCACCCTCTACCTAGCAGTTTCAAATTTTTCAACAAGCGCAGCGCTGGTTAGGGAGCGAGACAGAGCTCAGCAACCAGTCTATTACTGTAGCAGAGCTCTGAGGGGGGCAGAGGAGAGATATCCAAAGATGGAAAAACTCGTTCTAGCATTGGTTACAACAGCCAGAAGACTTAGGCCCTATTTCCAGGCACATACTATCGAGGTTCCAACAGACCAGCCGTTGAAGCAAGTGTTGCATAAGTCAGAGTCCTCGGGGAGGTTGGTTAAATGGGCCATAGAGCTCAGTGAGTTTGACATCAGATACAAGCCAAGAACTGCCATCAAAGGGCAAATTTTAGCGGATTTCATTGCAGAGTTCACAGCAGCAGCGCCTATGGAGACCACAGATTGAATACCAGACCTCCCCATCTGGAGACTTTCAGTAGATAAAGCTACCAATGCTCAGGGAAGCGGTGCAGGAATGATCTTGACCTCCCCAGAAGGAATAGATGTCGAGTATGCCCTTAGATTTGGGTTCAAGGCTTCAAATAATGAGGCAGAATATGAAGCTGTCATCGCTGGGCTCAATCTTACGTATTCTATGGAAGCAGAGCAGCTGGAGATCTGCAGTGACTCTCAATTGGTAGTAAAGCAGATAGAGGAGTCCTACGAGGCGAGAGGCGAGAGGCGAAAAAATGGTCCTTTACCTCAGAAAGGTACGAGAACTAATGAAGAAGTTTGTGCAGGTTAAGGTCAGACATGTGCCTAGAGCAGAGAATGCACGAGCAGATGCATTGGTGAGGTTAGCAACTGCCTCACAAGAAGATTTGGGTAGGCTAATACCAGTAGAGCACCTTCCAGAGCCTTCAGTGAGTATCGAAGAAGAGGACATACTACCAATCGAAGCTCAGCCGAGCTGGATGGACCCCATCATAGGGTACCTGCAGAGTGGGACTCTGCCAAGCGATGCCAAGGAGGCATCCAAGCTGAGGACCAGGTCAGCCAGCTTTTCCTTGCTGCAAGGAAATCTGTACAAACAAGGATTCTCAACGCCTCTCCTTAAGTGCGTGGGAGATGAAGATGCTAACTACATACTCAGAGAAGTACATGAAGGGATATGTGGCAATCACATAGGAGCTCGGGCCTTGGCAGGAAAAGTACTGAGACAAGGATATTATTGGCCAACCATGCTCAAAGATGCCACCGATTTAGTAAAAAAATGCAAGGTTTGCCAGGAACATGCCAATGTTTCCCACTGTCCACCTGAGCTGCTAACCTCGGTGGTAAGTCCATGGCCCTTCCAACAGTGGGGTTTGGATATTCTTGGACCCCTTCCGACCGGTGTGGAACAATGCAAGTTTGCTATTATAGGAGTGGATTACTTCACCAAATGGGCAGAGGTCGAACCTTTGGCAACAATCACCGAACAAAAAGTCCAAAACTTTGTTTGGAAGTCGATAGTTTGCAGATTTGGGGTTCCCAGAGCAGTCGTGTCCGACAATGGGAAGCAGTTTGACAACTCAAAGTTTAAGAGTTTTTGTGCTGAGCTTGGGATAAAGAACTATTTCTCAGCTCCTGCGCATCCTCAATCTAATGGGCAAGCAGAGGTCATAATCAGAACCATAAAGACAGCTCTGAAGACCAAATTAGAAAACCTAAAAGGCAAGTGGGTGGAGTACATCCCTGAGGTATTGTGGGCCTACAGGACCACCGTCAGATCAGCAACTCAGGAAACCCCCTTCGCTTTGGCCTTTGGAACCGAAGCAGTAGCCCCTGTTGAGGTAGGGCTCCAATCACCAAGGGTGGAATTTGCAGATGCCAAACACAATGATGAGTCTCTCTTATTAAACCTCGATCTCCTGGATGAAAAGAGAGAAAGAGCTCTGCATCGTGTCCGACTTTACCAAAGGAAAACTGCAAGATACTACGACAGGAAGGTAAGGCACAGAAGTTTCAAGGCTGGAGACTTGGTACTTAGGAGGCTTCTACTTGCAAGGAAGGATCCCACGCATGGGAAATTGGGACCCAACTGGGAAGGACCCTATATCGTATCAAGGGTAATCAGACCAGGGAACTATGAGTTGCAAACAGAGGAGGGGAAGGTCCTACCACACTCTTGGAATGTCGAACACCTTAAGAAGTTCTTTCAGTAAGTGTCACTTGTAGTAGAGCTGTTTTAATAAGAATAAGCGAGTTTTTTATTCACCCTTATATGGTTTCCAAAGTAAAGGAATGTGCAGTAAGCTTTACAGCTAACGATAAGCTTCTAAGCTTATAAAATACAAGATGAGCTCTTCAGCTCATAAATAAACGATAAGCTTCTCAGCTTATAAAATACAAGATGAGCTCTTCAGCTCATAAACAAACGATAAGCTTCTCAGCTTATAAAATACAAGATGAGCTCTTAAGCTCATAAACAAACGATAAGCTTCTCGGCTTATAAAGTACAAGATGAGCTCTTCAGCTCATAAACACAGGATAAGCTTCTCGGCTTATAAAGTACAAGATGAGCTCTTCAACTCATAAACACACGATAAGCTTCTCAGCTTATAAAGTACAAGATGAGCTCTTCAGCTTATAAACACACGATAAGCTTCTCAGCTTATAAAGTACAAGATGAGCTCTTCAGCTCATAAACACACGATAAGCTTCTAAGCTTATAAAATTCAAGATGAGCTCTTCAGCTCATAAACGAACGATAAGCTTCTAAGCTTATAAAATACAAGATGAGCTCTTCGGCTCATGAATAAGCAATAAGCTTCCAGCTTATAAAGAACAGAGCGAGCTCTTCAACTCATACAAACGACAAGCTTCTAAGCTCATAAAATTCAAAGCTGATCTCTTCTTGGAGACACCAACAGTCTTTCCTCCACGACTAGTAGCCCTTGTGCACTGCCTACACACTCGAGGATCCCAATATGTTTAGTACAGTAGGGATCACCTACGAAATCAGGTTGGAATTAAGGTCAGCGCAAACATGATCTTCTGTGTTCCATCAATGTTCGTGGTTCGACCTGTGCAGTTAGTCAAAGACTAAGGACAATGCAAACATGATCTTCTGTTTTCCATCCACGTTTGTGTTCTGAACGCGAAGAGTGTGCTGAAATAACCTTACAGAACTCGGAATGAGCTCCTCAACTCGTAAGGAGTTGCATATTTCAAAAATGAAAGATCAGGTATTCAGAGTATCCAACAGTACAAATGTTCAGAAAAATATAAGGAAAGTCATAGTTCGGCATCACTCAAGAAAGGAAGAAAATACAAGGGTAGAGCTCCTAATTCTTCTTAAGCAGCGACTTCAGCTCGGCCACTTCCTCCTTCAGGCAAGCATTCTCCTCCTTCAGCTCGTCTCTTTCTTCCTGAGCCTTATGGAGTGAATCAAGAAGCTGTTGACCTGCGGGGGTGAGGAAGATAGTGGACAGAGAGTCAAGGGAAAAAGAGCCGTCTCTCTTACGCTTCTTTGAGCTCGCACCAGTATCCCCATCCTCGTCAGAATCCCCTTCCTCGTCAGAATCAGAGAAAGAGGTCCAGGAACAGTAGGGGACAGAGGAAAATTCATACTCCGTGGCCAGGCCCCCAAGCAAGAAAAGGTTCTCATCCGTCATCAGCTCAGAATAGGTCTTGGACTCCGCAAGCAGCAGCTCATTAATGTTCACCATCTGAGGGACGATGGAGATAAATAGCGGCAATGCCATTTCCAGTCAATCCCGAACGAAGTCCTTTCTTGGAACAGAGAAGAAATAGGGGCAGCCATTAAAGTTCACGAAGAAAGGGTAACCACGAAGAATCAAGAAGAAATTCAGGGTTTTTTGCAAGAGAAGAAAGAAACTTAGCAGGTTAGAGGAAACTTAAAGAAGGCTGTAAGTTTTTAGGAAACCAAGAGACATGCGAAAGGAAATCGGCTGTCTTTTTGGTTTCTTAATTAATAAAAGAGGTTATGGTTATGGAAAACAGTTGGAAAAAAAGGCGGGAAAAGGAATCAGCACAAGATCAGCCCTCCTATCGCACTCAAAACGACCGAAGAAAGTTCTGACCCCACCAAAATATTCCTCATATTGGAGCTCAGCCCGGTTCGCAACATTGCACCTCAGAATGATCTCCCAGACCTGCGGCTCCTAGAGCCTTGCCCACATCAGAATGATAAAACTCCTGATGGGTTCCTCAGTTCATCAAAAGAACTTAGCGACTCATGAAGTCCATAGTCTTGCATGAAGAAGGGTTGAAGTACTTCTCAAAGCGCAGAAGAAAGTTCAGAAAAATGAAATTTGTTATTTCAGAAAGGATCTATTAAAAGAGCCATGAAGCTCAATAAGAACTTTTAAGTTCACAAGAAAAGCTATATAGCTCGGTAAGAATCCCTAAGTTTACAAACTCGAGCCATGTAGCTCAGAAGGAACTCGCCAGTTCACAATATCAAGCTCTGTTGCTCAGAATGCAGAAGAAAAGGGAAGGGATCCCTGAGATACCAACTACCGAGCTCAACTGCTCAGGAGAAGCCATTGAGCCCAACACCAAGTCTTCCACACTCTTCAGACCTAGTAATTTTGCTTCAAGAAGTGCACAGCACCCCTCAAAGTAAGAGGGGGAGTACAGAGTACAAGGAAAGGAGAAAGTACAAGGGGGAAGAGCTCCTAGTCCTTCTTAAGCAGCGACTTCAGCTTGGCCACTTCCTCCTTCAGACGAGCATTCTCTTCCTTCAACTCGTCTCTTTCTTGCTGAGCTTTATAAAGTGAATCAAGAAGCTTCTGAAAGGTCAGAAGAATAAAATTATGACAAAACCATCTAGCTTATATCACAGCACATCACACATCACAGTTCAAACCGAGATTCAGAAACTGCTCTATGAAGTTTGTATTCCAAAACACAAGTTCGAAGTACAAAGGAAAATAAAAGTTACATAAGCACAGAAAACAGCTAAAACACAAGTTCGAAGTACAAAGGAAAATAAAAGTTACATAAGCACAGAAAAAAGCTCTAAGTGTCTAGAGAAGGAGTAATTGAAGGATCTCGCAGCTCGGTAGATGGGCCCTCAGCAACTGAAGCAAGGGAGGAGCTCCCAAGAATGCCTGGGGTCCCTGCCCCCGTTGATTCCGGATCTTGAGCAAGGGCCTCAGTCACTAAGTTAGCTGGAAACGACGTAGTAACAGGAACAGCAGGGTCTGCAGTTGGGGGCTCAGGAATCATGACAAGAGCTCCAGAGGTCCCAGAGGCAGGAATGTCCTGACTCAAGGCTGCAGCTGGTGGGACCGAGGCATCCTCCTCACTATCAGAGCCAGACTCTTCCATTTCTTCCTCAGTGGGGATAGGGAAGTTGAAGTCAAGATCTGGGAAAGCTTTGATAGCCTTGCGCCTAAAGGCAAGCCATCCAGTAGCCCACAAAGTGGTGGCCTCATCTCTTAGCTCGGCAATCTCCTTATCCCTCTGATTAACCAAATTTTTCTGCTCCTCGCAGAGCTTGCCGTTTGCCTCGTTGAGGGCGAGGTAATTTTGATTGGCCTGGCTAAGCTCTTTCTTGACGTCAAAAGCCTCCTGGCTAGCCTTGGACCACGCCTCAACCTTAAGCTGCAGGTCCTCCTTAACTAGCCTTAGCTCATCCCGAGCTTTCTTTTCCCCTTCCTCAGCTCTGACTCTGACGGTTAATGTGTGTTTGAGATCGGAGGCTTGCTTCGCTGTTAGCTCTCTGAGGTTTTCCACCTGAGCCCTGAGGTCCTCATTTTCAAGGGATAATTCAGAAGCCCTGGCCTTGTACGTCTTCAGAGCCTTAAAGGAACCCTCTTGAGACCGAACCCGGTGCAGCAGACCTTTCGCATGGAGGGCAGCCTGAGAATATAAAGTTCAGTAAATTGCGCCAGACCACGAAATAAAAACAAGTAAAGGGGGGAAAGTGCTAGCACTTACAGCAGCTGCTCCCTGAAGAGCTGAAGAGATGGACTCCTCAAGGGGCATAGAAGCAGCCTTCAGGACATCAGACTCAGAAAAAATAGAAGAAAGAGCTCCTGCAGCAAGATCCATGTTGTCGAAAAAAGAATCCTCGTCTTTTCCCTCAAATTTTCTCTCTTTCTCAACCATCTTCCCAGAAGCAGTGTATGAGAACTTTCTGGGTTGGATATCAGGGATCACTCCCAAAGCTTTCTCAACCTCAGAGGAGGAAGGGGAAGCCTGATCTCCCACTTGAGCAGACACCAACCCAGGATGGGCCACCGGAAGGGAAGGGGTAACGGCAATTTGAGGGGTGCCGGATGAGGAAGGCGGTGCCTTATTGGGAACCAGTTCTTCAGTAGCAGAGGTGGGTGAAGGCACCTCCAATCTGGGGATTTTAGCCCGGGTGTTTGGACCACTCCCAGAGCTGACCCGGGCCTTGCGCTTGCCAGATCTGCATCCTTTCAACAGTTCCTCAACCTTAGCCTGAAGCTCCCCTAGAGTAGACTTCATGGTAGAAGGACCTGGAAGGTCTGAATAGAACAAGGAGTTGTAAAAAGAAGAGGAAGAGAATGAAAGATAATGAAAAAGAAAGAGAAAGAAAGTGACAATGAAATTACCTTCTTCAGCCCCTAAAACAGATAATGGAATAGCTAGGGTCACCACAGGAGGACTCAGACCTAGCTCCACCAAATTTCGAGACTCAATCAGGTCGGCGTACCTTTCTGGCTTAATCTTCCCCAACTTCACTAGCACCTTCTTATCTTCAAGGCTGAGCTCAGGACGATCACCTGAAAAGAAGAAAGTGTGCAAATAAGAGAAAGGCAAGAGGCCTATAAGTTCCAGATCAGAGCTCAGTCGACTCAAGTGAAGACTCACCCAAGTTTTCTGGTTCTGTCCAAGCCGTAGGGATACCAAGAGTATCTGTTTTATCAGCAGGATTGTACTCCCAATTGGTACCCCCAATGTAAAATAAATGCTTTTTCCACGCCTTGTGAGAAGAGGGGAGGTCAGTAATAATTTTCTTAACTTTAGTTCGCTTGGAAATATACAGAAAACCTTCAGCGGAGGTCAGTTTGACATTAAAGAGCTCCATAAGCAAAGAAATGCTAGGAACCCCGAGTTTACGCTTCTTAAAGATGACTAGGAGACCAACCATGACGCCATAGAAGTTGGGAGAAATCTGGGAAGGGCATACATGGAAATGTTGCAGAACTGCCTTGATAAAGGGATGCAGAGGAAAGCGAAGACCGTTCTCAAAGGCGGCTAGAAAGAAGCAGACCCTATTGCGTACTTGCTCTACATAGTAGATGGATTTATCTGGACACCAGGGTTCAACCCCAGGAGGAAAACCGTATCGAACCTTATAAGCTTTCATTAACCCAGGGGCCTCTCTACTGAAGCCCACAGACTCGGCATGCCTGAAGGCAGACCCCAAATATGAGGTCTTTTCTTCAACCCCGACTCCACTCACCTTAACCTTGCCTTTATCAGGTCTGGGGGGCATGGGAGAAGAGGTAGAGGGAGGTTCCTCGGTGCCAGCCTCGGCTTCTCCGGCCTCCACACCAGGAAATTTATCAATCTCATCGCCAACATCCCCCAAATCGGTGTCCTCAGATCGATCCCCTAATAGGGAAACAGAGGAACGAGTAGCACCAGAAGAAACATACATATTTGGGCAAGAAAAGGGAAGATTAAAGGAACGGTATAGAGGAGGAACACTACTCAAACTTTCCCTAATAACCCTAGGGTCAGCACAGCAACTCCCAACAGCGAGTACGTGCATGATGGAACTCCAGTCCACGAAATGGGGAAGGGGAGACAGGCAACAATCACGAGACCAGAAATAGAAGAACTTATGGGCCCAAAAACGCAGCAACCACCTAGAACACAGAGGGTCCAGAGTTGGAAAAGTCTAAAAAAGGATAGGGAAAACGTACCTAGAGGGGGAAGAGCAGCGAACAACAAATCCGGAACCGAATCAAGAGGGGAAGCACTGCTAAGCCTTCGAATCAAACACAGAAAGGTCGATTTTGGGCAAGAATCAGAGAGCTTCAAGACTGGGGCTCAAGAATTCACAGAGGCAAGGAATTCGGAGAAACAGAGGAGAAGATGAACAGTGCAAAGAAACGGTTCAGGTAGCCGTTTTGGGTATTTAAAGCTTGAAAGACGTGGGCTGAGGCATGCGCGGGAATCGAGGAGAGTCATGATTGCTGCAAACCGTCAAAGGTCTACAAGTCACGTGCCAAACCAGGGGTAGCCGCATGCAGATCTAACTCGATTTTGGGAATTAGGTCAGCCCCTGCCTAAGCCAACTTAAGGCAAGGGCTGGGGGGCAACTGATGATACCTAAAGTAAATCCAGACACGAGCTTAGACAGTAAGCTCAGCTCGGGAGCCCAGGTAAAATAAGCAGAGCTCATCCAGCAATGGTCTGAGCTCTGCCAGCTGGTACTAGAGCTCCCAGCTGAAGACACGAACTGAGAAATAACAAGAAGGCATCAAAATGACAACAAATACCCTCGTAATGGGAACTAAGCCAATCCAAGGCGAGAAACCCGTTGTCAACCAGGATCCTCTCCTAAAACCAAGGAGATGATCCCATGATAAAAGGTAAAGAACTCGCCATTCGGAGCCAGCCATAAGAAGTTTAGGTAACCCCGAGATTATAGATGAAGATAGGGCACGATCCCTTCAATAAAGGAGGTGATTTCGAATTAGAGGTAAGCATGAGGCTATAAAAAAGAGAGGGAGAAACCCTAATACCCTGAATATTCTATTGTAACAAGTTCAACTTGATCAATAAGAAAGAGAGGAGCCAGAGACTCCATTGCAGAGTGGACTAGCCGAGCTCAGGCCGGTGAACCACTATAATCTTGCTATCCTCCCCTTTCCCCAGTTCCCAAAACATTAACCTGCTCTATCAAGCATGAGCCTTGTAGCTCAGACACCGTACTTCGCTCTACGCAGATCGTTCATATCAAATAATCCTGTTCCCTAGCTCATTCGCGTAGATTTACACTATCAGTTGAAACAAGCATAAATGTAGCTCTAGAATTCAATTGAAACAAGTTAATCATCAATCTTATAAAATTAAAAATCAATTGTATGTCATATTACAAACAATTTAAAATTGAATTGCGATCTTAAAATCAAAAGAATTAACAAATAAACAAATCAAAGTCAATTTTAAGGGTAGACACAATTTATTATATCTAAAAATATAGCTACATAATTAAGAAAAAAAATTGAGATCCACCCATGTGGACAAGCATATAACTTGGACATTTTGTTGCCAATAACGATTCTACCAGTTATCAAGAAATCATTAATTATCCTTAGCAGACGCCACCAAACATAATGATGTCCTTTTGGGATGGTGAGTTTTATATGACTTTTTGCAAGATCTTAGTCCAAATAAGCCAACTCCAATTTTATATATTCCTAATTCTCTGCTCGAATTCTCATTATACAAGGTCGACTTAAATTAACGGTAAATAATCCACTAAAAAGAAAAGTGGAAAAAACACCTCTGTTTGTGGTGATATGAGGTGTAACAACAAATCCTAAACTGTTGTTACATTGTTGAGATACTTCAACGTTAAAGCCGTGCCAACATCTTTCACAAATGAACCCATTGCTGCGTACTCTGCAAAGGTAACTGATGATACCTAAAATAAACCTTAAAGCACGAGCTTAGAAAATGAGCCCAGCTCGGAAGGTCAGACAAGATACGCAGAGCTCGCCCAGCCACAGTCAGAGCTTGTCCAGTCATAGTTGGAGCTCCCCCCAAGCAAAATGATATGGGAAGCGGTGAGGGGACAACAAGATGACGACGAACACCTCCGAAGTAATAGCCAAGCTGGAGTCAAAGCATAAAATCTTTAACCAACCAAGATTCTCTCCAAAGATTAAGGAGGATCCTAGGGTAGAAGGCAAATATCTCAGGAGACAGTTCGTTGAACCAGCCATGTGGGGTTTTAGGTAACTCCCGGATTGGAGAGAGTAAGGGGAAAAGATCCCTTCATTATAGGAAGTAAAATCGGATTAGAGGTAAGCAAGAGGCTATAAAAAGCGGGGTAGGCCTCCTTTGAGGGGGAGATAGGTGATAGAGCCACGAAGAACCCTAGTTCCCTCCATACTGCATTGTAACGCACTCAACGCCATCAATAAGAAAATAGGAGCAAGAGTCTTCATTGAAGAGTGGACTAGCCGAGCTCCCAGGCCGGTGAACCACTGTAATTTCATTGTGTACATTCCCCTTTTCCTCACTTTCGCCAAGCATTTACCAGCATTTTTGCATGAGCCTTGCAGCTCAGACCTATTCCAAACCATTCATACTGAACTCGCTGCTCATTCACGTGAAATTACACCATCAGTTTGGCACCGTCTGTGGGAACGACAGTTCTTGTTACAAATATACTGATTTTTCAGTGATTGATGGTCTCTACACGAAACATGAGTAAAAGTCAGATGAATCCCCCAAGGACGCAGAATCCCCAGGAGGTCACCAGTGGAAGGCAACCGGAAAATCTTTATGATTTCGTCCCCACCACTGAAGACGACCCACCTACGGTGGATCCTCCTGCTAACAATGAACTAGACGCCCTTCGCCTAGTCAATCGACGCTTACTCCAACAAAATGAGGAGCTTTTGAAGCTCTTACAAGGTCATCAACAGACGCAACCACCCCGGCGAGGCCCGCATGATCTTCCTCCTAGGGAACGACAGTGCCTTGACCTCCTCGGAGAAGCAAACGAAGGAGGAGAAAGCAGTCAAACACCCCATCAGCCGCCTAGGAGGGGAATTAATGAAGATGCACAAAGCCAGAACGAAGGGTTGCAGAGGAATGATTTCCTTCCTTTCCAGCAGGAGAGGATGGAGCAATACTGGGAACACCGCTTCAAGGACATACAGCAAGAGCTCAGCCACATAAGAGAGGCAGTGAAGGTCAAAACCCCAGTAACAATGGATGCCTTGGTGCAACAAACTGAATCCCCATTCACTCCTGGGGTATTACATTTCCCCCTTCCTCCGAAGTTCAGAGTGCCTTATGTAGAGGTTTTCGATGGGACAAAAGACCTTGTGGATCACCTCAACACCTATAAAAACCAAATGGAGTTGCACGGGTACCAGAATCTTGTGCGATGTAGGGCCTTCGCCATCACCCTGAAGGGGTCAGCCTTAGCATAGTTCAATAGGCCCCCCCCCCCCAGCTTCGATCTCTTCTTTCAAAGAACTTTCCATTTCCTTTGTGTCTCACTTCATCGGAGCTCGGATCTACAGAAAGCCGAGCTATTACTTGTTAAATATAAAGCAGAGGCCTGATGAGAACCTGCGGTCTTATGTGCAGAGGTTCAATTCAGAATCTCTGAAGGTAGATATCCCGAACGAAAAGTTTGCCATTACTGCCTTCATTGCAGGATTAGGAGTGCAGTCAAAGGATCTAATGTTCTCTATATCGAAGAACCCTCAAGCGAGCATGGCTGAGGTGTTAGCCAAGACAGAAAAGTACATAAATGGTGAGGAAACACTCCTTTCCAAGGTGGGGAGTGCATCCTCACGAAAGGAGAAGGAAAAAGAAGAGAAGAAAAGGGATCGAAGTCCTAGAAAAGAAAAGGGGCGAGAAAGGTCTCCAAGGAGGGATAGAGATCGCTCCCCGAAGAGAAGAGGAAATGTCAGAGACCGCTTGGGCCCCATGCAGCCTGAGCTACAGCCTAGATACGGACCTCAGCGATTCACCCCACTCACTGCCGATGTATCCCAAGTTTTGTATGAGGTCCAAAATGAGAAGTTCCTAAGGTGGCCACCTCGGATGAAGGCGGATCCAGCAAAGAGAGACCCCACAAAGTATTGTGACTACCACAGGGATCATGATCACCATACCGATGACTGCATTCAATTAAAGAAGGAGATCGAGTTCTTAATTCAACGAGGACAGTTGCGTCACTTTGTGGCCCATGACAATTAGAATCGACCTCTTCCACCGCTGCCACCTCAACAGCAGGCACCTGCGCCGCATCAGCAGCCTCTAGGTGAGATCAGAGTAATATCTAGAGGATTTGCGGGAGGCGGAGAGTCCAACTCAGCCAAGAAAGCGCACCTTCGACGAATCAGAGCCGAAGAAGCTCTCGAAGTGCATACTGTATCCAAAGCACCACGCTTAGACACAGCTATCACTTTTTCAGATTCCGATTTGGAGGGATGCCAATACCCCCATGATGATCCATTGGTGGTAAGAGCCGTGGTAGCTAACATGACCGTTCATCGAGTTTTGATCGATAACGGGAGCTCGGCAGACATCATTTTTGCGCCTACATTCAACAAAATGGACATAGAAAGGAAAAACAAGTCCCTCAGCTCATACATGCACATACACGTTCAAAGAGAAAGATCTGATATTCAAGAATTCACTGATACAAACGTTCAAAAGGATGTAAAAATAAAACGAAGAGGGGCATTTTCATTGATCAGAGGGAAAAAGGGAATACAAGGAGGTAGAACTCCTAATTCTTCTTAAGATGTGACTTCAGCTCGGCGACTTCCTCCTTCAGGCGCGCATTCTCCTCCTTCAGCTCATCCCTTTCTTGTTCAGCCTTGTAGAGCGAGTCGAGAAGCTTCTGACCTTGCTGGGGTAAGAAAAACAGTGGCAAGAGAGTCCGGAGAGAAGGAGTCGTCCCTCTTACGCCTCTTTGAAGTTGAGCCAATACCCCTCTCCTCATCAGAGTCCTCTTCCTCACTTGTGTCCTCTCCTTCAGACTCAGAGGGAGAGGTCTAAGGAGAATATGGAAAGGAGGAAAACTCGTATTCAGTTGCCTCAGCCCCAAGCAGATAAAGGTTCTCTTTCGTCATTAACTCTGAAAAAGTCTTAGGTTGTACAAGCAACAACTCATGAACATTCATCATCTCTGGCAAATCCAGATCAGGAGGACTTGCACAACAAGAATATAATAAGAATAGCTTTTCGTGGAAAAAGTTCAAGAGATCTCAGCTCGAGCATACCAATGGGAGAAAAGCTTTTCCAGGACCGTGGAATCCTAGTATCAGAACAGCGCAGCTCAGGAGACAGCCAGGACTTCCCAGAAGCAAAAAAGAAGCGCCGAGACCACCCTTCAGGATTGGAAGGAAGATCTAAAACCAAAAGAGGTCAATCAAATTGCCTCCAACGGAAAAAACTGAAGCAGGGAACATCGTCTTCCTTGATCTCGAAGAAGTAGAGGAACTCGGCAACAAAAGGGAATCTACCATTGCCATACAAACGCCAAAAGAGGAAGAAGCTGACCATAGCGGCCCATCCTCGTGGGGAAAGGCGAGAGGGGTATAGACCATAATGGGGAAGAACTCGCCCAATAGAAGGATGAATGGGAAGGCGAAGTCCCATGTCTATTGCACCCTCAAGAAAGCAAACTTCCCCTCGAGAAAGATAATTGCAAAGCTCGTCAGGGGTAGGGACTCGCAGAGGCAAATCAAGATCGGGGAAGAATCGCTTTTTGATGGCTACCAAATCAGAAGGCTCTAGTGTTGAAGGAGACAAGTAGCGACAATGCCACTTCCAGTCGATTCCGAAAGAAGTGCGTTCCTTGAACAGAGAAGTAACGGAGGTAGCCATCAAAGATTACGGTGAAAACAAAAAGTAACCACGAAAATTCAAGAAGAAACTCAGAAGTATTTTGGAAAAAGAGAAAGAAACACAGGAGATATTAGGAGACTTGAAGAAAATCGTAAGCTGTTAGGAAACCAAGAACCACGCGGAAGGCAGAGTCGGCGGTCTTTTTGGTTTCCTAATTAATAAAGGTGGTTAGGGTTTTGGAAAACAGTTGGGTAAATGCGGGAAAGTGAGTCAGCACAAGATAACCCCTCCCAACGCACTCAATACAATTGGAAAATAAGTCTGACCCCACCTAAACAGAATATTCCTCATACTTCTCTTAAGTTGAGCTCAGCTCGGTTGGCAGCCTGGCATCTCCATATCAAGTCTTTGAGACCTTCAGTTCCAAGAACCGTGCTCACATCAGGATGATGAGTTTCTTAGTTCATCAAAAGAACCTGGCAGCTCATAAAGTCCATAATCTTGCTTTAAGAAGGACTGAAGCACTTCTCAAAGCAATGGGGGCAAGGGAAGTACAAGGAGAAGAGAGTTCAAAGTAAAGCAGAAACAGAACCATGTGAATTATGTCTCAAATCAAAATCACAACACATCACAATTCAAAACAAAAATTCAGAAATTACTTTTTAAAGTTTGTATTCCAGAACACGAGTTCGAAATACATGAAAAAAGAAAAATAGAATTACATGAACACAAGGAGAGCTCTAAGTATCTAGGAAGGTGTAATTAAAGAACTTTGTAACCCTGCGGATGAGCCCTCAGCAGCAGGCAGAAGAGGAGAACTTCCAGGGGTACCAACTGCACGGGTCTCTGCTCCTATTGATTCCGAATTTTGAGTAAGGGGTTCAGTCACAAGGTCAGCTGAGAACGGCGTAGTGGCAGGAACAGCAGGAGTTGCAGCTGGGAGCTCGGGAATTGCAGCAATAGAGCCTGTCCCAGTAGCAAGAGCTTCAGAAATCTCAGCATGAGGGATAGACGTCTCAACACTTTCTAGGGCAACATTGGGAGGAGCCAAGCTGTCCCCCTCGCCATCTGTATCAGTCTCCTCCAACTCCTCCTCGGTAGGAATAGCCAAGTTGAAATCAAGGTCTGGATAAGTCTTTATAGCTCGACGTTTGAAGGTGAGCCATCCAGTGGCCCACTGGGTGGTGACATCATCCCTCAACTCGGCAATCACACCGTCCTTATCCTGGACAAGGGCTTTCTGTGCCTCGAGCTCGGTGCAGAATGCAGCATTTGCCTCAGTCACAGTAAGATATTCCTTCTTCATGCTCTGCAAGGAGCTCTGGGCTTCAAAGGCTTCCTGGCTGGCCTTAGCCCAGGCCTCAGATTTGAGTTTCAGCTCTTCCCTGACCATTCTCAGCTCATCCGAGGTCTTCCTCTCTCTTTCCTTAGCAGCATCTTTGGCCGTTTGTAAGCCCTGAAGGGAAGAAGAATGTTTCTCCAACTCCTCCTTGAAGCTTGCCACCTGAGCTCGGAGGTCTTCATTGTCAAAGGTGAGTTCAGCCACCTTAAACTCGCATGCTTTTAAAGCTTTGACAGAGCTCTCGGAGGATTGGATCCTATTTACCAAACCTTTGACGTGGAGAGCCAGCTGAGGGCAGGAGAGAAAGCAAGAAAAGATAAGTTTAAGGTTACGACATAAAAGATAAATGGACGTATAAAGATGCTAGAGCTTACAACAGCTGTTCCCTGAAGAGTTGAGCTGATGGTCTCCTCAAGAGGCATGGAAGAAGCCTTTTGAACGTCAAAGTCGGTGAGGACAGAGGAAATGGCCCCAGCAGTAAGATCACTGTTCTCGAAAAAGGAGTCCTCGTTCTCCTCCACCTTGGGGCGCTTTGCTTCAACAGACTCAGGTTTCTTCGGTAAAGATTCAATGATCTTCCCTGAAGGGCTATAGGAGAAATTACCAGGTTGAAGGCCAGGAACTAACCTCAAAGCTTCCTTGACCTCAGCTGAGGAAGGATAAGCTTCGCCTGGCTCATTACTTCGGCTTGAAATGGGCTGGACCCCTGATGGCAGGCAGGCCTCTACAATTGGTGGGGTGTTCAACGCTTGGACTTGCTTCGATGAGGTCGAGGTTGGAGAAGAAGAGGGCACCCCCAATTTTTGAACTTTAGCCCGAGTAACAGGACTACTTCCAGAGCCAGCCACAGCTTTCCGTTTGCCACTTTTCCCACTTCTTGATAAGTGGTCAATCTTGGCCTGAAGTTCCTCAGGGGTAGGCTTCATTGCAGAAGAGCCTGGAAGGTCTAAACTAAAATTACGTATAAATGAGGGAATAGGAAGAGAGGTAGCACAACTTATTAGAAAAAGGAATTACTTGTCACTTCTTCAGGTCTGACAACAGAAATAGGAGGTGGGGCCTCTACCTCTATCCCAGGAGGACTAAATCCTCTCTCAACCAGAACAAAGGGCTGGATAAGCTCAGAATACCTACGTGGATCGCACTTGACCAACTTCAATTTTACCTCCTCGTCCTTAGCACTGAGCTCAGGTCTGGTACCTAGACACAACGCAAGCAAAGCAGAGTCAGAAACTCATGAATCTCAAAGCAAAACTCAGTCAAATCGAGCAAGAACTCACGCAAGTTCTCTGGAACAGTCCAGGCCTTAGGGATACCAAGAGTATCCGTCCTATCAGCAGGATTGTATTCGCAATTGGTACCCCCAACGAAGAAGAAACGTTCTTTCCAGTGTTTATCAGAGGAGGGAATGTGAGAGATGATCTGCCTAGCATTGGTTCGCTTGGAGATGTACAAGAAGCCCTCAGAAGAGGTCAGCTTGACGTTAAAGAAATCCAAAAGCAGGGAAATGCTGGGAATTCCGTGCTTGTGGTCCTTGAAGAATACCAGAAGACCCACCAGAATCCCCCAGAAGTTAGGGGAAAGCTGAGAGGGACAAACATTGAAATATTGTAGAACGTTCTTGATGAATGGGTGCAGAGGAAAGCGAAGGCCATTCTCGAAAGCGACCTCAAAGAAGCAGACCCTCTTATGAACTTTGGCAACATAAAGGGTGGAGCTGTCTGGACACCAGGGCTGGACACCAGCAGGAAACCCATAGCGGGCAGTGAAAATCTTCATAAAGGAAGGGTGGACCTTGCTAGGGCCCACAAACTCGGCATGATCTAGGACAGCTCCTAGGTATGATGTACTACCAGAAACCCCAACCCCACTGACTTTGCCCTTGCCTTTGTCAGGCTTGGGGGGCATAGGAAAAGACGACGAGGGAAGCTCCTCGATGTTAACTCCGGACTCAACAACATCAACACCGGGGAAGTTGTCGATTTCATCACCCACTTCCCCTAGTTCAGTCTCCTCCTCGACAGACCTACCCTCTGAGGGAGGGGCAGAGGAGCGATTGGTTCCAGAAGAGGCATGCATGTTTGGGCAGGAAAAAGGAAGGTCGAAGGAACGATAAAGAGGAGGAACACAGAACAAACACTCTCTAACAACCCTAGGGTCAGCACAATAGCTTCCGACAGCGAGTATGTGCACAATAGAACCCCAATCCACGAAATGGGGAAGAGGAGACAAGCAACAATCACGGGTCCCAAAGTAGAAGAGCCTATGGGCCCAGAAACGCAACAACCACCTCGAACTCAAAGGATCCAGAACGAGAAAAATTGAAAAGGGAACAAGGAAAGCGTACCTAGCTAGGAAAGAAAAACGAGCAACAGTCCAGAGCGAAATTGGGGGAAGGAAGCACCGCGGATCCTCAAATCAAACACAAGAGACTCAGTTTTGGGCAAGAATCAGAAAGCTTCAAGCTGGAGAATCGGGAATCAAAAGGAAAGAAGATGAACAGTGGAAAAGACGGTTCAGATAGCCATTTGGGTATTTAAAGTTTAAAAGACGTGGGCTGAAACGTGTGCGGGAATCGAGGAAGGCCATGATTGCTAAAAACCGCCAAAAGGCTTCAGTTACGTGCAAGTCAAGGTCAGCCACGCGCAGATCTAGCTCGGTTTGGGAAACAGCTCAGCCCCTGCCCAAGCAAGCTTGAGACAAGGGCTGGGGGGCAACTGATGATACCTAAAATAAACCTTAAAGTACGAGCTCAAAAAATGAGCCCAGCTCGGAAGGTCAGGCAAGATACGCAGAGCTCGCCCAGCCACAGTCAGAGCTCGTCCAGTCATAGTTGGAGCTCCCCCCAAGCAAAATGATATGGGAAACAGTGAGGGGACAACAAGATGACGACGAACACCTCCGAAGTAATAGCCAAGCTGGAGTCAAAGCATAAAATCTTTAACCAACCAAGATTCTCTCCAAAGATTAAGGAGGATCCCAGGGTAGAAGGCAAAGATCTCAGGAGACAGTCCGTTGAACCAGCCATGTGGGGTTTTAGGTAACTCCCGGATTGGAGAGAGTAAGGGGAAAAAATCCCTTCATTATAGGAAGTAAAATCGGATTAGAGGTAAGCAAGAGGCTATAAAAAGCGGGGTAGGCCTCCTTTGAGGGGGAGATAGGTGATAGAGCCACGAAGAACCCTAGTTCCCTCCATACTTCATTGTAATGCACTTAATGCCATCAATAAGAAAATAGGAGCAAGAGTCTCCATTGAAGAGTAGACTAGCCGAGCTCCCAGGCTGATGAACCACTGTAATTTCATTGTGTACATTCCCCTTTTCCTCACTCTCGCCAAGCATTTACCAGCATTTTTGCATGACCCTTGTAGCTCAAACCTATTCCAAACCATTCATACTGAACTCGCTGCTCATTCACGTGAAATTACACCATCAGTAACCATCACGAACCCGATAGTTAATGGGGTCGTGACGGTCCAAGGCAAATGCCACCGGCAGGAAAACGCCTTCTTGATTGCAACCTCAACCATCAAAGAGACACCTTGGAGCAAAAAGAACCCTGTCATTTCCCATGTGGGCCATGTACGACCCAAGTAATAAAATATAAGCTCGTGCATTATGGCGGACACCAAAAATGTGCTGAAAATGGCAGGAAGTGGAGCCCATTTTCGGTAGAGTGTTTTCTTCTGTTTGTAAAATTCTTTTAAACCAAACCCTTAAAGATGGTTCAATGGTTAAACTTAGCATTTAGTAATCAAGAAGTCTTACGTTCAATTTCTTCTCACACCCCCTGAAAGTTAGTCACCCTTGTCTCTTGAAGGACATACTCTAACCCAACATAAGCCATGATGACCAGCCGCTAAACTCAAGGGAATAGTCGACACAAGCCTGGACAGCTTGTAGCAATAATAATAATAATAATAATTCTTTTAAACTTTTAATTTTGATGGTACCACAAAAATATCTAAGGATGAGCTCGGTAACCCAAGTCATGCTACTCAGGTCGGGAGCTTAGCTCATCTATATTATTTACAGACCTCGACCTCAACTTCAACTCCACATCTCGAGGAAGGCTGTGCAAATGAAAACTGGATCCCACCGAGTCCCCCCTTTCTGTAGCATCAATCACTCAGCAGCCGCAAGTCTAGTTGCGCAATAAGGGCAACTGTTACAAGGAAGGAGCAAAGAGCGAGGATCTCACCTCAAATCAAGCATAACCCAGGGATAGCTATAAATAGGAGGCAAAGCCCTCGAAAATAAAGAAGAAGTCATTGTAGCCTTACAAAAACACTCTCTGTAAACTTCACTCTGTGGGAACGACCGCTCCTGCTAAAAATATACTAATTTTATTCAGTAATTGATGGTTTCTATACGCAACATGAGCAGAAGTCAAATGAATACCCATCGATTACAGAACCAACAAGAAGCTACCACTGGAAGGCAACAAGAAAATCCCTGTGATTTCTTGCCTACACTTGAAATTGATCCCCCCATGGTGGATCCGACACCTAACAACGAACTAAATGCCCTTCGCCTAGCCAATCGGCGTTTCTTCCAACAGAATGAGAAGTTGCTGAATCTCCTTCGGCGTCCCCAAAGGGCACAACCAGCCCAAGGCGATCCCCCTAAGAGGAAACAACAACACAGCAACCCCTTGAAAGACATCACTGAGGGAGATGAGCGTAGTCAAACTGTGGGCAATGCTCATCGTCGAATTCATGGGAATGAGGACAACGAGGAAGTGCAAAGTCAAAACGAAGAAACTAATAATAATGAGTTTCCCCCGTTTCAACAGGAAGGGAGAGAACAATATTGGGAACAACACTTCAGAGACATCAAACAGGAGCTCAGCCATATGAAGGAGATTGTTAAAGGCAAAACTCCAATAACTACGAATGCCTTAGTTTAGCAGACTGAGTCCTCATTCACTGCACATGTGCTGCACTTTCCACTTTCACCTAAATTCAGAATGCCCCAAATTGAGGAGTTTTTTTGGAACAAAAGGCCCCATGGACCACCTTAACACCTAAAAGAACCAACTTGAGCTACATGGATACCAGGACCATAGTTTTAAAACCCAGCCCGGACATCAACCCGGTAGAGGGACCGGTTCAATGGGTTACTAGTTTAACCGTTGGGTCACTGGTCGGACCGGTAATATAATAAAAAATAATAAATAAATAAGTTAAAAAATCAAGAACAGTGGAAACAGAAAATGTATTTTGCAAGTTATGAGGACTCCTCCATGAACGAGTTCAAGCAAATTAATAGAGGTTATCCTTAATGCATATCAAATCAAACAAAAATCCCAAAATCATCAAATTGAATCTAACCACCGTAATAAAATCTATATCAAATCAAATTTAACAAAAATTTTCACCAAATCAAACATAAATACAAACAATCTAGTTTTACTGAATCAACAAAGCCATAATCAATCAACCCGTAACCATGCAATACAATAGTAGTGTGTATAATATACCAATTGTAATGTGCAGAGAGAAGGGGGAGAGAAAGTACTTGCTGGTGCCTAGGGTCTCGCTTGACGGAAGAAAATGTGCAGAGAATGAGTACTGAAGCCGATGGAGGTCCGATCGAGTCCATGTCCAGCCTTCACCAGTTCCACTTCCACAGCACACAGAGTGAGAGTCATCGGACACACCTTCGATCTGAGACTATTAGTCGTTCGTGATGCAAGGAAAGGCAGAGCCAAAGACCAAAATACAAATCAAACTGAGAGAGAGAGTAGAAAGAGAGAAAAAGAGAGAGAGAGGGAGGATATGATAGTATGTACCTATTCCTTCCCCTTTGATCGAGGCTCACTCCCTTTCGAGCTCCCACTGCACACTACTATATAAACTAGACCAGACCAGAGCAAGAGAGATTGAGAGAGAGAGAGACTCACTTTGAGAGGAACAACGACGTCCACCAAAGGGGGCTGAGCAACACAATTTAGGGCAAAATGTCCAAAAGAGCCAAAAATCAAACTTTTATACTAAATTAAATGACCCGCCCGGTTTGACGGTTTTCCCCGGGTTTTTGCCGGTTCACTGGGTTGACTCCGGTTCTTATGCATAAACAATCCAATAGATGAACCGGCCCAGTTTAGGCACCGGTTCACCAGGTCAACCCGTCGGGCTGGGCCAGGTTTTAAAACACTAACCAAGACCTAGTACGATGTCGAGCCTTCGACATCACTTTAAAAGGTTCAACTCTAGCATGGTTCAACAGGCTGACCCTAACATCCATCTCATCCTTCAGAGAGCTCTCTGTCTCCTTTGTATCGCACTTCATAGGAGCTCAAACTTATCGAAAATCGAGTTAAACCTGTTGAACGTGAAACAGGGACCCAATGAGAGCTTGCGGAGCTATGTTCAGAAGATCAACTTAGAATCTCTGAAAATGGATGTCCCTGATGAGAAATTCTCCATCACTGTCTTCATTGCTGGGCTTGGAATCCAATCAAAGGACTTGATGTTCTCCATGTCCAAAAAACCAACAAGCCAATATGGTAGAAATTCTTGCCAAGGCAGAAAAGTACATCAACGGCGAGGAAGCACTCCTCTCCAAGGTAGGGAGCTCGTCCACACACAAGGAGAAAGAGAAGAAGAGTGATCGAAGTCCCAGAAAGGAGAGAAATCGCAACAGATCTCCACGAGAAGGCAGGTACCGTTCTCCGAAAAGGAGAGAAGACGTCAGAGACCGCCTTGGTCTACCACCACAGGAATTTCCGTCAATGTTTGCACCTCAGCAGTTCACCTCCCTCGCAGCCACAGTGTCTCAAGTCCTTTATGAGGTGCATAACGAAAAATTCTTGAGGTGGCCACCTCGAATGAAGGCAGATCCCGCAAAAAGGGATTTAACGAAGTATTGCAAGTACCATAGGGACCACGGTCATATCACTGTTGATTGCATCCAATTGAAGAAGGAGATCGAGTTCCTGATTCAACGGGGATAACTGCACTGCTTTGTGGCGCAAGATAATCAGAACTGAGCTCACCCGCCTCCAGCACCTCAGCAGTAAGTCCCTGCATAGCATCAACAACATCTAGGAGAGATCGGAGTGATATCTGGAGGGTTTGCTAGAGGTGGGGAATCCAGCTCAGCCAGGAAGGCTCACATACACAAAGTTAGAACTGAGGAGATGCTGAAAGTACAAGTTGTGTCCAAAGCACCTCGGTTCAGCATGGACATCACTTTCTCAGATGCAGACTTAGAGGGTTGCCTGCATCCACACGATGACCCTTTGGTGGTAAGGGTCATTATCGCCAACAGAACTATCCATCGAGTCCTGATTGATAATGAGAGCTCTGTCGACATCATCTTCGCATCTGCCTTCGACAAGATGGACATAGGAAGAGACAAACTTGAGCTAGTAAGAGCTCACCTCCTAAGATTCTCAGGGGAAAGGGTGTTACCCCTGGGTTCAATCCAAATCGTGCTCACCATGGGAGATCCACCTTGCTAGTCCACCACCACTGTGAGGTTCCTAATTGTCGTTGCTCCCTCAGCATACAACGTTATGCTAGGAAGACCTTCCCTCAACGTCATGAGAGCCATTCCTTCTGTCTACCACCTCATCGTGAAGTTCTCCACATAAAATGACATAGGAGTGGTCCAGGGAGACTAGTGTGTGGCACGAGAGTGTCATATGGCGTTAATGAAGAAGAAAGAGATCGAGAATATTCAGCTGAACGAGCTCGACATGAGAAACGAGCTGGAAATGAGGTCAATGCCTTCAGAAGAGCTGGAGCCAATTCAACTTGACGAGGAGCGGGGGCATCTGGTATACGTGCGATCTAAACTAACCAGGAAAGTTAAAGACCTCCTTATTCAATTCCTCGGAAAGAATATGGAGGTGTTTACGTGGAAATAAGAGGATATGTAGGGGATTGAACCCTCATTCATTACACACAAACTCAGTATGAATCCAACCTTTAAACCCATCAAACAGAAAAGGAGGAGTTTTGCCCCAGAACGCCAGAAAGCTATCAATGAGGAGGTCAGCAAACTTCTCCACGCCAAAGCCATCAAAGAGGTAGACTATCCGGTTTGGTTAGCCAACGTGGTTCTCGTCAAAAAATCAAACGACAAGTGGCGCCTCTGCATGGACTTCACTGACCTAAATCGAGCTTGCCCCAAGGACATCTTTCCTTTACCTCGGATTGACCTGCTCGTACATGCCACAGCTGGGCATGAGCTCCTCAACTTTATGGATGCTTTTTCTGGGTATAATCAAATTAGAATGGACCCCAACGACTAGGAGAAGACCTCCTTCGTGACTGAGCAGGAGACATACTGCTACCAGGTCATGCCGTTTGGACTAAAGAACGCTGGATCTACTTACCAACATTTGGCAAATCAAATGTTCCAAAAACATATCGGAGCATCAATGGAGGTATACATCAACGACATGCTGGTGAAATCTTTTAAAGCTGAGATCCATATTGGGCACCTCAAAGAATCTTTTCAGATCCTCAAGAAATATCGGATGAAACTCAATCCAGCCAAATCCGCCTTTGGGGTCTTCGCTGGGAAGTTCCTAAGCTTCATAGTCAACAACAGAGGAATAGAGGCAAACCCAGAAAAGGTCAAAGCAGTGAAGGAATGCAACCACCTTCCAACAAAAGGGAGGTCCAACGCGTAACAGGAAAGATAGAAGCCCTAAGTCGTTTCGTCTCCAGATCAAGCGACAAGTGTCAGCCTATCTTCCAGACCTTAAACAAGGCATTTCAGTGGGATACGCGCTGCGAGAAAGCATTCAAAGACTATCTGAGATCACCCCCAGTACTGGTGAGCCCTTTGGAGGGAAAAGTGCTCACCTTATACCTCGTTGTTTCTGATTTCTCAACCAGTGCAGCACTAGTCAGAGAACAAGACAGAGCTCATAAACCAGTTTACTACTGTAGCAGAACTCTAAGGGGAACATATGAGAGATATCCAAAAATGGAGAAACTAGTCCTAGCTCTAGTTACAACAGCAAAGAAACTCATGTCGTACTTCCAAGGTCATACCATTTAGGTCCCAACAAATCAGCCAATGAAGTAGGTGCTGCACAAACCAGAATCTTCAAGAAGGCTGGTCAAATGGGCCATAGATTTCCGTGAGTTCGATATCAGATAAAAACCCTGAACCATAATCAAAGGGCAAATACTGGCAGATTTCATTACAAAATTTATTGTAGCCCTAGAAGTGCCAATGGAGGCAACTCAGCTAGTACTCGACCTCCCCAAGTGGAAGCTTTCGATGGATGGAGCCACCAACGACCAAGAGGTGTTGGGTTGATTCAGACCTCCCCCGATGGGATAGATATCGAATACGACCAATGGACCCAATCAAGGAATATCTCTTATTAGCATTTAAAATTAGCATATTACTATGCCTTTTTAAGACTAATTGTACTTTGATGGAGTTTAAGTGATGTCATTTCAGGCCCTAAACTGAACAAGGACTCAAGAACAACAAGTACCACACTTGAATGCAACACCAGCACATTAGAGCCCAAAATTGGAGAAGCTTGGAGCACAGCCAGAATGTTTGAACGCCAACTCACATTAGAACGGCCACATTGAACTGTAGCAGACCCAACTGCTAAGAGAATGCGTGTTGTAGCTAGGAAAGAAGACTGAAGCTCTGAGGCACTTGAGTATCACGTTCGAACGCCAACTCACGTTCGAACGTGCACTTGAGTTGATTGAAGACCAGACTACTGCATAGAGTGTGGAACTGAACTTCACAGAAGACTAACAGATCACTCGAGTGAGAGGATTAGAGCACATCTGGCGTTCGAACGCCCATAGTGCAAAGACTGAAGAAACGTTCGAACGACAAACAACGTTCGAACGCCAACTCACGTTCGAACGTTCTCCATAAACTGGCAGCAGAGTAGTTAGTTTTTCACTTGGACTTGGGCGGCATACACTATTCCTTCACCCCCTCTTGTCTCCTCTTCTTGCCTATAAATACTCTCATTGTTGGAGAGCTTAAGGAGCCAAGTAGAGAGGTTGATGGAGGCTTAGACTCCCACTCACATTGTAGATTTAAGCTTACATTTTCCTTGTATGAAGTCTTTATTTTAGAGATTAGTTTGGCTTTAGTCCAACATCTCCTAACTTGTTATAAAAGTAGTTGTATGCTTATGTTTTCATTTACATGCATAGAAGGGAGTTAGTTCATCTTTTGGTTGAGGAAGCAACCCTCTATTCCTTGGTTGAGGAAGCCACCCTCCAAATGTGACTAGCTTTCTTCTACTTTTATTGTTTATGTACTTCACTTCCATTGCTTGAGCTTCTTTCTTTCTTAGAGGAATGAAACTCTTCCACTTTTGTAGAGCTTTACCAAAGCCGTGAAGGGTGGAACGTGATTCACTCAATCTTTGTTAAAGATTGGCTCCTTGTTCATTGTTATTTCATCTTTTAAGTCCTTTACTTGGAGGGATGAGCATCACCCACTTTTCTAGCTTTACCAAAGCCATGAAGAGTGAGTAGTTTCTCATTCACTCTTTAGTAAGAGGAGAAGGGCATGTATAAGTTATCCGGGAATTATATTTGTGCACTGTTTTTAAGCTTAACGTTTATTTTTTCTTGTTATTGGATGATTGATTGCATCTAGCAAAGCTAAGGTACTTTGTATAACCGTGGGCTCTTTCTATGACACGGATGACTCTTGCATAGAAAGACTCATCGATTCAAGGCAAGTACCCCTGCTAGATCTTCATGACTACCCTTCAATCCTCCCCCTTATTGTGCTTCATTTAAAGAATGGAATAATAATGTCATGATTGGATGTCTTGTAGAAACACTTGCTTGTTTGTAGACGGGTTAAGTCTCGGGACAGACAATCCTTGTAAACTTCTAAAAAGACATCGGAATCATGTTCTTAATTCTCACAGTCCATCTTTATCTTCCGATTAACTTGCCGTTGACACGGGAGTTAATTGAGTTATCAAGCACAAGTATAATAAACCGGATAATTAACTACATGTCCAGATCCTTGAACTAAAGAGTGACTTTTTTTTATTAGAGTTTATCTCATATTTTGTTAAGACAATTCTCTTGGAAAGAATCTTATATTCTGTCCAGGAAATCTCACACCTCACAACAAATCTCAAAGGTTACAATCAATAGGTCTCCACCACTGCTTATCTCAAAAATACCAACAAAAGTTCATGTGGATTCGACTCCGGACTCAAACCGGATTATTACTACAGCTTGACCGCCTGCACTTGGGTGTACACATTTCGGATCAAGTCAAGTTTTTGGCGCCGTTGTCGGGGAACTTTGAAAGGTGTTTTAAGGTAAAAGGTAAAAAAGACCTTCATCTTTGTATATATTCTTTGGTTTACTGTGAATAATTTTGTTTTATTTTCTTTATGACTGAGGGCACTCCTCACTATCAAAATTTGCCGGCAGAATCTTGTGAGTCTGTGAATCAGCCTGGACCTAATTCACCTAGATCAGTAGCAGACTTTTATGAGAGTAATATGGCAAATAATGAGAGAAACGGAGAAGTCCCTATGAGAGAGGAGGAAGTGCCTCACAATCGAACTTTGCGGGATTACTTAAATCCCACAAGAAACAGTGTCCCCTCCTATTTTATATTTCCTGAAAATGCTCCCCCTTTTACCGTAAAGCCGGGGACAGTGCAGTTATTACCCGTGTTTCATGGATTGGATGCAGAAAATCCATATCTGCATATAAAAGATTTTGAGGAAGTGTGTGGAACATTTCAAGACAATTCTGAACTAGTCAAAATGAAACTGTTTTATTTCTCTTTAAGGGATAGAGCTAAACAATGGCTAAATTCTTTAAAAGCTTTTTCAATACCTAACTGGCAGGCATTGCAAAATGAATTTTTTAGAAAGTTTTTTCCTCTACACCGCACAAATGCATTAAAAAGGCAAATCATGAATTTTGCGGTTAAAGAAGGAGAAACTTTTTATCAAAGTTGGGAGAGATTCAAAGATCTGCTCCAATCCTGCCCACATCACGCTTTTGAGAATTGGACTTTGGTAGGATTTTTCTATGACTCCTTACCCTCTAGACTACGTCAGTTTGTCGAAATGATGGCCCAAGGAGAATTTATGGGAAAAAGTCCGGAGGAGGCATTCAATTTTTTTTACACCATATCTGACAGTTCTCAGATGTGGGACTCAGCCTCTCCTACCACTGTAGAAGCCAGACCATCTACTTTCCAATGTGGTAAATATGTCTTGAGAGATGATGATGACTTGAGAACAAAAATGTCTACGTTGTCTCGAAAGCTTGAAGCTTTAGAGATGAAGAAAATCTATCAAGTTGATGTTAGCTCTTCCACATAACAAGTGTGTGGAATCTGTGCGCTAACAGGACACCCTATTGGGGAGTGTCCCACCATCCCAGCGTTCAAAGAGGTCTTGTTGGAACAAACACATGTAGTTTCCAACTTCAACAAGCCTTACTCCAACCTATACTCTGAAACATACAATCCAGGGTGGCGAAACCATCCTAACTTCAGTTGGAAGAACACACAACCAATGCCCATGAACCAACAACAAGGCTCATACCCACCACCTCAAGGACCTCCCGCATATCAACCATACCAACCACCACAAAAGAGGAGCCTTGAGGACACACTGAATCAGTTCATGCAAAGCCAAATGAACTATAACAATAATTCCACACAGGCTTTCACTGATTTCAAAACCCAGACCACTCAATCTTTTGAGGATCTTAAAAGCCACATCCAAAAATTGACCCAATCCATGGTCACACAAGAAAAGGGCAAGTTTCCTGCCCAACCAAAGCAACCCCAAGGCCAATTCCATGTGGGGAACCCTTCAACAACAGGAAACACACAAGACCAAGCCCAAGTTGTCACTACACTAAGAAGTGGCAAGGTGATTGACAAGACCATCATAGACATACTCATTCCAAAGCCAAGACCTGAGTCAATCCCAGTCAACCCATCATCTGAGCTTGAACCAATTGAGACTGAACTTGAAGAAGAACCTGAGCCTATGATTGAACAAGAGCCAGAACCTTTTGAGGAAAAAGAACCTTCATGTTCCATTCCTGCTCCTTTTCCTCATAGACTCAAAACCAAACAGAAGTTGAAAAATCAGCCTGAAATTTACGAGTTTTTTAAGCAAGTAAATATCAACATCCCACTTCTGGACGCAATCAAACAAGTTCCGTCTTATGCCAAGTTTCTAAAAGACTTGTGCACAGTCAAGAGAGGTCAGAATGTTCAAAAAAAAGTCTTCATAACAGAACAAGCCAGTGCCCTTCTTCAACATAAAACCCTTCCAAAATACAAAGACCCAGGGTGTCCGACTGTGTCATGTATCATTGGAAACTTCATAATTGAACAAGCACTGTTAGACCTTGGAGCCAGTGTTAATTTGCTACCCTACTCTGTCTACCAGCAGTTGGGTCTGGGTGAACTTAAACCCACTTGTGTCACACTCCAGTTGGCTGACAGATCTGTCAAAACCCCCAGAGGGATTGTTGAAGATGTGCTTGTCCAAGTGGACAACTTTGTCTTCTCTGTTGACTTCATTGTTCTGGATACTTAGCCAGCAATACATTCGGAGAACCAAATTCTCGTCATTCTTGGTCGACCTTTCCTAGCAACTTCCAATGCACTAATCAATTGCAGGAATGAAGTCATGAAATTAACTTTTGGGAATATGACTCTCGAATTGAACATTTTCAATATTGCTAAGCATCCAGAAGAAGAAAAGGAAGAAAGGGAAATAAACTCCATTGAATCGTTGATACAGAAACATCTGAATGACACATTCTGTGAGGACCCTACTGAATCTTCTCTGTTAGAGTTCATCTCATCCGAAATAACAGATGATGACCCAAATCCACCAAGTTTCCCTACTCATGCTGTTGAGACATGGGCCCCCAAATTCGAAGAGATTTCACCAAGTGGCACAAAGCCAATCTCATCAAGTGATAGGCCACCAAAGCCTGAATTGAAACCTCTCCCATCTGACCTCAAATATGCATTCTTAGGAAAGGACGAGTCATACGTAGTGGTAATTTCATCTAAGCTCACAGACTTGCAAGAGTCTAAACTGATTGAAGTTCTTCAAAGTCATAAAAACACCATTGGGTGGACCATCGCTGACTTGAAAGGTATAAGCCCGTTAATCTGCAATCATGTTATATACCTTGAAGAGGATTCAAAACTCTCTCGTCAAATGCAGCGACGACTAAACCCTCACATGAAGGAAGTAGTGAGAACTGAGGTACTCAAGCTTTTAGATGCAGGGATAATCTTCCCTATCTCTGACAACAAGTGGGTTAGTCCAACCCAAGTTGTGCCCAAAAAGTCTGGGGTCACAGTGGTAAAAAATGATGCAAATGAACTAGTACCAACTCGAGTCGTCACAGGATGGCGAATGTGCATTGATTATCGAAAACTCAATTTGGTCACTAGAAAAGATCATTTTCCTCTTCCATTTCTTGACCAAGTCCTAGAGAGAATTGCAGGCCATGCATTTTACTGTTTCCTAGATGGGTATTCAGGATACAATCAAATTGAGATAACACTAGATGATCAGGAGAAAATAACCTTCACATGCCCCTTTGGCACCTTTGCATTCAAAAGGATGCCATTTGGACTTTGTAACGCTCCTGCAACATTCCAAAGATGTATGCTAAGCTTGTTCAGTGATATGGTTGAAAATTTTTTGGAAGTATTCATGGATGATTTCTATGTATATGCTGATTCCTTTGATTTGTGTCTGACCAATCTGGAGAAAGTGCTAGTAAGATGTAAGGAAGCAATCTAGTGCTCAATTGGGAAAAATACAATTTCATGGTAACACAAGGCATCATCCTTGGTCACATTGTGTCGTCTGAAGGCATGAAAGTTGACAAGGCAAAAATAGATTTGATTGGAAATTTGCCTGCCCCTAAGACTGTAAAGGATGTCCGATCATTCCTAGGACATGCAGGTTTTTACAGGAGATTCATAAAAGATTTCAGTACCATAGCAAAACCCATTTGTCATCTTCTAAGTCAGGACGTAATCTTTGATTGGAATGAAGCATGCCAGAAAGCCTTTGACAAGCTAAAAGACATGTTAATTTCTGCTCCAATAATACAACCTCCTAACTGGAATCTACCCTTTGAACTAATGTGTGATGCAAGTGATTATGCTATAGGTGTTGTATTAGGACAGAGAAAATATAAGAGACCCCATGTGATTTACTATGCAAGCAAAATTTTGAATGATGCTCAAATGAATTATTCAACAACTGAAAAAGAATTGTTTGCTGTAGTTTTTGCACTGGAAAAATTCCGTTCTTATCTTGTTGGTTCTTCTGTTACTGTATTCACTGACCATGCAGCCCTAAAATTATTGCTCCCAAAGAAGGACGCTAAGCCAAGACTCTTGAGATGGATACTCTTGCTCCAAGAGTTTGATATTGTCATCAAGGACAAGAAAGGTGTCGAGAATGTGGTGGCAAATCATCTGTCCAGACTAACATATGAATTTCGTGAGGATGGACTGCCAATCAATGAGAAATTCCCCGATAAACAATTGTTCATGATTGATAAGACACCATGGTACGCGGATATTGCAAACTTTCTTGCTACTGGTACTCTCCCTCCATCCTTTACCATGATGGAAAAAAAGAAATTTTTAAGGGAGGTTCGTAACTTCTTTTGGGAGGATCCCTACGTATTCAAGTACTGTAAGGATCAAATCATAAGACGTTGCATCCCCGCTCATGAAAGCAGCCAGGTAATAACATTTTGTCATTCTGAAGCATGCGGTGGCCATTTTTCATCAAGAAAAACCGCTGCAAAAATATTGCAGTGTGGATTTTACTGGCCCACACTTTTCAAAGATGTCCATGCCTTTTGTTTAACTTGCAATAGATGCCAAAGGTTGGGAAGCATTTCTAAAAGAAACATGATGCCCTTAAACCCCATTCTAGTAATTGAAATTTTTTACTGTTGGGGCATCGATTTTATGGGACAATTTCCCTCTTCCTTTGGCTATCTATACATTTTAGTGGTTGTAGACTATGTATCCAAATGGGTTGAAGCAATTCCATGCCGAAACAATTATCACCAAACAGTGATCAAGTTTTTGAAAGAAAATATTTTGTCCCGGTTTGGAATTCCGAAATCAATCATAAGTGATGGGGGTGCTCATTTTTGCAATCGTCCCTTCTGAAATTTGATAAAAAAAATACTTGATCTTTCACAAAATTGCAACCCCTTATCATCCACAGACCAGTGGACAAGCTAAGTTAGCTAATCGGGAGATCAAATTAATTTTGGAAAAAACGGTGTATCCAGACAGCAAAGATTGGTCGTTAAGACTAACTGATGCACTATGGGCGTATCGTACTGCTTTTAAAATAATTTTAGGCATATCTCCTTATCGATTAGTCTATGAAAAGCCGTGTCACCTACTTGTGGAATTGGAACATAGGGCATACTAGACCATTAAAGCAATGAATTTTGACTTGGACAAGGCTGGACCAGCAAGGAAACTTCAGATAAATGAATTGGAGGAATTGAGAAATGAAGCATATGAAAATACTAAGATTGTTAAAACCAGGATGAAAATTTTGCATGACAAAAACATTGTGCGGAAATCTTTTGAGCTTTCTCAAAAAGTCTTGTTATTTAATTCAAGACTCCGCCTCTTTCCTGGTAAGTTGAAGTCAAGATGGACTGGGTCTTACATTGTCAAAAAGGTGTTTGGACATGGAGCAGTTGAAGTGGAAAACCCATCAAACGGTAATATTTTTACTGTTAATGGTCAGCGGTTAAAACCATTTTTGGAGGATTTTGTTAAAAATGTGGAAAACCATTCTTTTAATGGAACCAGAATACTCCTCCGAAAGTCGTGCCTGCCGACACTCAAGTGGATCGGGTCAGGAAAAATGTAACCCAACCCGACCCACTGGGGCGCCTTTATAAGGCACCCACTCTTTTTCTTCTTTTTTCTCCCAGCCGCCGCTGTTCCCCCCCCCCCCCCCCCCATTTCTTCTTCTTCTTCTTCTTTTCTTCTTTTTTCTGTTCTTCTTTGTTTTCTCTATTTTTTTTTACACAACCCATGACCACACATTCTACAAACACAATCTTTTGCTTCATGTTTTGCATTTTAATCTTATATTTGCTCACGGGTGTCCTTCTCTTGTTCGCACTCACACACAAGGATTTTCAGCCTACCCGAAACCCAGATCTGCTCACAGATGAATAATTTGTGTATTTTTATTTGTAGGTTTCAGCATATGAACAGATCTCTACCATTCAACTTCATCTCCAAGATCCGTGAACTGGTAAATTCGAAACATTGGGGACAATGTTCAATTTAGGTTGGGGGTGTGAGAATACAGTTCATATTTGCCCGTAAATTTTTAAAATTTTTTTGCTGTTATTGTTGTTGTTGTTCTGATCATTTTATGTACCTTGTCTTGTATAAATTGATGATTATGTTTGTGAGTCAGCTTCAATCGTCTTTGTGACTGGCAGACGTTAAAGAACCAGATAGTGAGTCTTAAAGCTTAGAAATCATGGATGTTAAACTTTTTTGGTTTAGTCTAGGAGTTCTACGCACTTTTCCATCTGATGTGCATACTGTAATCATGAGAAAAGCAAGACTGGTAAGGAAGGCTGAAATCCAAGAAAAACAAGCGCAAACCCTCTGTGGCAGAAGCACCTTTGCCAAACGCCGTTGTGTTAAAAGACTTGGTGCTTGTAAACAGTGTGGCAGAGTCTTTCATGAGAAAAGATACAACCAGTGTTCTAAACCAATCTCCGGTCGCACACTCGATCGATTAGACTGGATAGTGAATGAGCTGAGTAAGGATTACCCTGATACGCCATGCTATTCCGGTACTTTGCTTAACCGATTTGTGAGAGAGGAAATTGGGAAAGTCACTGGTTGCCCGTTGTACACAGACACAGAGGGAGACTCGGATTAGATAATTTTCTGTAGGAAATGTGCACTTTTGTTGGGGATGAAAGCCAAAGGTCCGAATTTTTTGTAAAAAGTGTAAAAATCTTTTTGTATAAACTCTTTTGACAGAAATGAAAATATGGACCGAGTAAGGAATGTCCCAAAATACCAACCTGAAGCGTGGGTAGGGGCTTATCCTGAGACGCCATAGGTTTTTGATTTAAAATTGTGTGTTTAGCCCTCTTTGATTGTGTATAGTGTAGTGCAGAGATTTTTTTGATTTTTGATTCAACGTTCGAACACCAGGTGACGTTCGAACGTCAGCTGCTTACAGTACTCAACCTCTGATGAAGCTTCTGATGAAACTTAGAAGTACTGGGAGCTCAGTCCGTTTGAACGCTAATAGACCATTCGAACGAGATTAACGTTCGAACGCCAATAGAACGTTTGAACAAAGAGAACTTACAGTACTTTGGCCTCTAATAGAACTCAAAAGTACTGAGAGCTCACCACGTTCGAATGACAACCACGTTCGAACGATCTGTTTAAAATCCTTCTAGACACGTTCGAACGTTACCAACGTTCGAACGTCATGACTCAGGCTATAAAAGCCTGGTTCGTCTTCTTCATTTCAAAACCATCCAAAACCCTCGAAAAACCGAAAAACCCTTAATGACTCTTCACTACCCAGACCCCAAAACACCAACCATTCTCCATTTTTACCAAAAATCAATCCTCCCAAAACTATTCCCATATCAAAAAGTTCCATTTTCACAAAGAAATCCAAGATTTCAAAGCCCTCAAACTCAAAAACCGAAAATGCCAAGATTCAAGCTTCCTGCCAAGCGCAACCCAAACACCCAAGAGCCCAATTTCATCAAGGAGGTGGTGGAAGTGAGAGAAGGAATGCCACCACTTACGCGAAGATACGACAAAACTCGGTTCCCCACAGCTCTAAAAGTTGATAGGTACGACAATTTTTTCCAAAAACATGTTGTGGTTTGTGAGAGGGATGTTGTCCTAACTGATTTTGTTGAATTGGGGATAATGGCGGAGATGGAAAGGAGGGGTTGGGTCTTGTATTTGCGAAACAGCGGAGAGGCCGTAGTTGACTTGGTGAGGGAGTTTTACTCCAACGCCGAAATAGTCAATGGATCATTAAGGAGTTATATGAGGGGGATCCACATCGATGTGGACGAGGATTACATAAGAGAAATTAGGCAAGAAGTGCCTCGGGTCCCAAGTCCCGCTTATCCCCCGAGAAAGAACATAGCAATGAATGTCGTGGGGAGGGAGCTAACGAGAATGCCTAAATTTTCTTGGACGGTAAAGAGATTTTTTAGACAAGGGAAACTCACCGACAAATACAAAATGTTGAACTTAATTGCGGTTGTCAACTTTGCTCCGCTAGGAAGAAAGAATGAAATCCTCCCCGACATGGCCCGACTGTTGTATGCAATTGGGAAAGGGCAAAGCATTGACCTACCCTCCCTAGTGTTGATTGAGATGAAGAAAGGGTGTGACGTGAAGCGAAATTCACTTCCCTTCGGCACCCTAGTGACTGAAATATGAAAAGATCACGAGGTAAGGGTGAGACCAGAGATGGAGATTCAAAAGCCAATGGGGCCACTTAACAAGGCATCATTTAGGAGGAGCCAAGGTCATAGTGGCGGCCCATCGGTGAGACAAGAGGAGCCCCCTGCCCAAGGAGTCGATGAAGTACAAGATGAGCTCAATGCGGAGAAGGAGAGGGAATTAGAGAGAGAGCACATGCAGACTCAGGAGGAGGCAGGACCCAGCACTAGCACCCGACACTCTTTACGAGATATCATGCTTAGCATTGAAGCTAAGCAGGATGAGATTCTTAGACTTCTGAGGGGTGGACCTGGTGGAAATGGTGGACATGGAGGAGAGTGAGAGAGAGGGATCCCTGTTCTTGTTTATGGTTTTTGTGTGTTTATTGCTTATTTTTATGAGTTTCTTTTTTGGTAGTGTTAAAGATGTTGTAAGTTTTTGTGTGTGATTGTGGATGAATTGAATCATTGATGTTGATGTTAAACGACGATATTTTGAGAAATGAATGGTTCAATTTATCACTTTTATTTGTTTTAATGCATATGTAGATTTAGCTTAATATTAATATATGATGGAACGAATGTGGATGTTAAGAATGTTTGTTAGAGTAACTACGCACATGATCGGTTTGACACCTCAACTTATCAACCGAGATTTAAAACCACATCTATTGGAAAATTGGTATTATTTCTATGCTTAAATTGTCAAATATGCATCGATATTTGTTATTTTCAAGGTACAGGATGATCTGACTCTAAAATGGAATCGATATATAACCGACATCCCCTGGAAACCCGACATAACCAGTGGAGATAACAAAGAATACCATGGTGATTTTCGAGCCTTACAATGCTTTCGAGAGACAATCGATGTTTACTCAAGTAAAGTCTTTCACTCTCAATTTTTGAATAATCTCATTAATCTTGCTTTGATTGACGCAATTAAAAGTGATCTATTGACATATCCCACAAGAAACCTTCACATACGACACATACATGTGCACATACTTGAGAAATGATTTTAGGCCATCTTTGATTTGATATTGAGCCTTAGCCATTTCTTTTACAAAATTATTTCCCTAATCAGCCATGCTTGAGCCATCAATGTATGATTTCTTCTTCGATAAACCCGTATGATTACCAAGCCACAAGAAAACATACTTGACACACCATTGCTATCTAATTTTCTTGCACCCTCTTATAAATCAATATGACACAAAAATGCAAGGAAAAAGGAAAGAGCTATGAAGGCTACCATTCAATGACAAGAGGAATCGATGGGAACAATTGAAACAGAAAAGAATCAAAAAAGGCAAAAAATTGCCAAGAAAGTGAAAAATGAGCAAAATGAAAGAAAGAAATACCATTTCTGGGCAAAATATCGAAAAGCTAGAAAGAAGTGTGCTACACTACATAAACAAAGGATAGCTTTTGAATTCTATTGACGTCATTTCGTTAGCCACTAACCTCTGGCCACATTACAACCTATGAAAAGCCCTAATTGATCTAAATTTTGTTACATGCATGTGTTGTCAATCAAAATTGGGGTATGGTAAATAGTATTTCTTTAAATTGCATCAATATTCTTTCATGAGATTATGCCAAATACGAGTAGTTGCGTCCTTAAAATTTCACTCCCTTCTTAATTGTGCATGTGATTTTTCGATTGGCCACCTTCTGATCACATGATCTTGAAAAACAAGTCACTATAATTGGAGCGAACTTTTGCTGAGAGCATTCTACGAGAGGTTTGTGAAATCGAAGCTATCCGTGGAAGGTGGTAAAAGGGAGTGTTTGTTATATAACAATTCTTGTTGCTTGAATGATCATTCTTACTACACAGGGAATTCCAAATACCAATGTAACATATGCTAATTTTTGCATAGAATAGATACCTATGAAAGAGGGACATACGGGATATAAGTCGAAATTGAGAGTTGGGTGCCTCAACAACCATGATGCTAACTTACTTTAATCAGCAGTCTCACATACACATCTGTTCGACTGAAGTTTATGGCTAGCTTCATTGGAAACCCTCACGAGACAACACTCGTCCGCTAGGGTAAACCTAGCGGTTCAACGGCTTGTTGCATAAGCTAAATGCAACCGGATGACCTACGAAAATGGCATTAGGAGTAGATATGTTTTTTGTATTACTAGAGACTAGCAATATTTAGGTTGGGGAGTGTGATTAGCATTTAAAATTAGAATATTACTCTGTCGTTTTAAGACTAATTGTACTTTGATGGAGTTTAAGTGATGTCATTTCAGGCCCTAAACTGAACAAGGACTCAAGAACAACAAGTACCACACTTTAATGCAACACCAGCACATTAGAGCCCAAAATTGGAGAAGCTTGGAGCACAGCCAGAACGTTCGAACGCCAACTCACGTTCGAACGGCCACATTGAACTGTAGCAGACCCAACTGCTAAGAGAAGGCGTGTTGCAGCTAGGAAAGAAGACTGAAGCTCTGAGGCACTTGAGTATCACGTTCGAACGCCAACTCACATTCGAACGTGCACTTGAGTTGATTGAAGATCAGACTACTGCATAGAGTGTGAAACTGAACTTCACAGAAGACCAACAGATCACTCGAGTGAGAGGATCAGAGCACATCTGGCGTTCGAACGCCCATAGTGCAAAGACTGAAGAAACGTTCGAACGACAAACAACGTTCGAACGCCAACTCACGTTCGAACGTTCTCCACAGACTGACAGCAGAGTAGTTGGTTTTTCACTTGGACTTGGACGACATACACTATTCCTTCACCCCTTCTTGTCTCCTCCTCTTGCCTATAAATACTCCTATTGTTGGAGAGCTTAAGGATCCAAGTAGAGAGGTTGATGGAGGCTTAGACTCCCACTCAATTGTAGATTTAAGATTACATTTTCCTTGTATGAAGTCTTTATTTTAGAGATTAGTTTGGCTTTAGTCCAAATCTCCTTGCTTGTTATAAAAGTAGTTTTATGCTTATGTTTTCATTTACATGCATAGAAGGGAGTTAGTTCATCTTTTGGTTGAGGAAGCAACCCTCCATTCCTTGGTTGAGGAAGCCACCCTCCAAATGTGACTAGCTTTCTTCTACTTTTATTGTTTATGTACTTCACTTCCATTGCTTGAGCTTCTTTCTTTCTTAGAGGAGTGAAACTCTTCCACTTTTCTAGAGCTTTACCAAAACCGTGAAGGGTGGAATGTGATTCACTCAATCTTTGTTAAAGATTGGCTCCTTGTTCATTGTTATTTCATCTTTTAAGTCCTCTACTTTGAGGGATGAGCATCACCCACTTTTCTAGCTTTACCAAAGCCATGAAGAGTGAGTAGTTTCTTATTCACTCTTTAGTAAAAGGAGAAGGGCATGAATAAGTTATCCGGGAATTATATTTGTGCACTGTTCTTATGCTTAACATTTATTTCTTCTTTTTTATTGGATGATTGATTGTATCTAGCAAAGCTAAGGTACTTTGTATAACCGTGAACTCTTTCTATGGCACGGATGACTCTTGCATAGAAAGACTCATCGGTTCAAGGCAAGTACCCCGGCTAGATCTTCATGACTACCCTTCAATCATCCCCCTTATTGTGCTTCATTTAAAGAATGGAATATTAATGTCATGATTGGATGTCTTGTAGAAACACTTGCTTGTTTGTAGACTGGTTAAGTCTCGGCACAGACAATTCTTGTAAACTTCTAGAAAGACATCGGAATCATGTTCTTAATTCTCATAGTCCATCTTTATCTTCCGATTAACTTGCAGTTGACACGGGAGTTAATTGAGTTATCAAGCACAAGTATAATAAACCGGATAATTAACTACATGTCCAGATTCTTGAACTAAAAAGTGACTTTTTTTTATTAGAGTTTATCTCATATTTTGTTAAGACAATTCTCTTGGAAAGAATCTTATATTCTGTCCAGGAAATCTCACACCTCACAACAAATCTCAAAGGTTACAATCAATAGGTCTCCACCACTGCTTATCTCAAAAATACCAACAAAAGTTCCCTATGGATTTGACTCTGGACTCAAACCGAATTATTACTACAGTTTGACCGCCTGCACTTGGGTGTACACATTTCAGATCAAGTCAATCTCCAGAATGGAGCCTTACCAGCAGACGTCAAAGAAGCAACAAAACTAAAAGCCAGGTCATCTAGGTTCACCCTCCTCCGGGGGAATTTATACAAACGAGCCTTCTCAGCACCTCTTTTGAGGTGCGTGGGAGACAAAGAAGCTAACTACATTATGAGAGAAATTCATGAGGGTGTCTGCGGTAATCACATAGGAGCTCGTGCGCTAATAGGTAAAACGTTGAGGCAAGGTTACTTCTGGCCCAAACTGCTCAAGGATGCAGCAGAGTTGGTCAGAAGGTGTTAGACCTGCTAGCTACATGTCAACATCCCCCATTGTCCACCAGAGCTCTTTACCTCGGTAATCAGCCCCTGGCCATTTCAGCAGTAGGGATTGGACATACTTGGACCTCTTTCCATCAGCACTTGGCAATGTAAATTCGCCATCATTGGAGTGGATTATTTCACCAAATGGGCTGAAATGGAACCCTTGGCATCAATTACAGAGCAAAAATTTCAGAACTTCACCTGAAAATATGTAATCTGCAGGTTTGGGATACCTAGGGCAATCGTCTCGAACAATGGGAAGCAGTTTGATAACCCCAAATTCAAAAAGTTCTGTGCCGAGTTGGGTATAAGGAATTACTTATCAGCTCCAACTCATCCTCAGTCGAATGGGCAGACAGAAGTAACTATTCGAACTATAAAGGCAGCTTTGAAGACCAAACTCGAAGCCTTAAAGGGACGATGGGGGAACATGACCGAGAGATCTTATGGGCTTATAGAACTACAACCAGGTCAGCAACTCAAGAAACTCTATTTGATTTGGCATTTAGAACTGAGGCAGTAGCTCCTGTGGAGATAGACATTCCATCCCCGATGACAGAGCTCTTCGAACCCGATCACAATTATGAGTCACTTCTACTCAACCTCGACCTCTTAGAAGAAAAGAGGGACATAGCCATGCAGCGCATCATAAGTTATCAGAGTAGGACAACTCAATATTACAACAGGAACGTTAGGTACAGAAGCTTCAAAGTCGGAGATCTAGTCCTCAAAAAACTCCTCCTTGCAGGAAAAGATCCTTCTCATGGGAAGTTAGGCCCCAACTGAGAAGGTCCATACATCGTTTTCAAGATAATCAGACCTGGGAACTACGAACTGCAAATAGAGGAAGGAAAGATCTTGCGTCATTCCTGGAACGCTGACCATTTGAAGAGGTTCTTTCAATAACCGGAACACTTGTAAAAGTTCATCATCAATAAAATGGCAAAGTTTCAGCTCAGCCAATGTTTCATTGCTAATATAAGCACACAATGAGCTCTCCAGCTCATAAACAAAGATGAGCCCTTCAGCTCATAAACAAAAGATGAGATCTTCAGTTCATAAGCAAACGATGAGCTCTTTAGCTCATAAACAAACGATGAGCTCTCCAGCTCATAAACTAACGATGAGCTCTTTAGCTCATAAACAAAAGATGAGCTCTTCATCTCATAAATAAAGGATGAGCTCTTTAGCTCATAAACTAACGATGAGCTCTTTACCTCATAAACAAAAGACGAGCTCTTCAGCTCATAAGCAAACGATGAGCTTTTTAGCTCATAAACAAAGGATGAGCTCTTCAACTCATAAGAAAAAGATGAGCTCTTTAGCTCATAAACAAACAACGATATTTTCAGCTCATATACACTCAACTAAAGACAGACCTCACACTTGGAACAGAACTCTCCTCGAAATCAGAGGAGCATCTGAATCAGCTCGCTACATTGATTGGGTTTTTCAGCCCAAGCATTAAAACTAACAGAGTAAAATAACGAGGAAATAAGCAAGGCGTTCAACAGAAAAGTTATTTTGTATTCATAAGAAATGCAGGGTTACAAAAAAAAGAAAAGGGAAAGAAAAGCTCTATGCCCCCTAGTCTCCGCTTTAGCTCGGATATCTCCTCCTCCAACTGCACATTCTTAACCTACAGACGAGCATTCTCAGCCTTCAGCTCGTTTCGTTCCTTCTCCACCTCGGAGAGCTGATTTTTTGCAAACTCCAGCTCTACAGCTGTAAAACTGATCTCAACAGAAGAGGAACCAGACGATTGTGCTGATGAACTGCCCCTTCTGCGCTTCCTTACAGAAGTAGCAACATCCTTATCCGATTCAAAGAGAGATAGCCTCCAGATGACAACAGAGCTAGAACCAGTCCCAAACCAAAGAAGGTTCTGGGGAGTGACTAATAACGTGTAAGGGACCGCCTCAGCACGAGCCACTTGGTTGACTCTCATTAGGGGTCAAACTGGGAGCATCTGCACAATACAAGCACAATTAAGATTCATCATAATGTTTGCAAACCGCAAGGGGGAGTAAAAATTCCTTTACCTATGTCAAAAAAATGCCCCCAAGAGCAAGAGACCCGAGCACGGTCAGACCGCGGGAACCGAGCGCGCTCAGACCGCGCCTTAGCAAACTCCCAAGAGTCCCCAGAAATAAAAAAGAAACGTTGATTCCACCCTCCTAGAGAGCTAGGGGCATCGAGGAAAAGGGGATAATCGAAGTGGCGTCTCCATCTAAAGCAATTAAAGTAAGGGGCATATAAAAAAAAGATCGTAGAAGTAGAGGAACTCGACAACAGTGAGAAATTCAACGTTACCTTACAAACGCCAAAAAATAAAAAAGCTTATCAGAGCACCCCATCCTTCTGGAGAAAGACGAGAGGGGCACATTCCAAAGAATGTCAGAACCCTTCCAACAGCTGGATGAATGGGAAAACGAAGACCTATCTCAAAAGCGCCTTTGAAGAAACAAACATCCCGCTGAAGGAGAAGGTTGCAGGGCTCGTCAATGGTTGGGACTCGGATGGTTAAGGTATCTGGAAGAAGGTACCGCCTCCGAACATCCTCCACCTCTGAAGCCGTGATCACAGAAGAGAGCAGAAACACGAAGTACCAGGGCACATCCAATATGGCCTGGGCTCGTTGTTTGAACAAAGGAGTAGGGGAGGAAGCCATGAAGCAAAAATGAAAACAAAAGGTAAGAGAAGCTCTAAGGAGGATTGCAAAAAATAAAGGAATCCCAAACTTTATGCAAAAAATAAGGAATCCCAAGATTTAAGGAAGCGAATAACGTGCGAAGGCGAAGAGGCGGCCATTACACTTCCATAATCATGTCGACGGTGAAGGAAAGGGGTGCTTTAAGAAAGTAGGTGGGCACAGATAACAATCCCATTATTGCTTTAAAAGGCTGAAGACTTGTCTGAAGTAGAAGGGGAAAAGAAAGAATACGAAGCAAGAACATAAGAGCATACAAAGATGCAAGAGTCCTCAGCTTTGACCTCAGGCAGCTTAGGGAACTCTTCAGCTCATGGAAACTCTAAGAGTTCTTCAGCTCGTGAAAACTCAATGAGCTCTTCAACTCATAAATTATCAACGAGCTCTTTAGCTCATAAGCACTCGGAGAGCTCTTCAGCTCGCAAAAATTAGGATAAACATCTCTGCTAATACTAAGATAAGTTCTTCAACAACGAAGAAGCTCCTAACAAACAGCTAAAACTCAACGGACATAAGGGAAGACCTCATACTTAGCAAAATTCAGGTTCACTTCCAGAAGAACAGAGTTCTCCTCAAAGTAAGAGGGCAGGAAGGAAAGAACAGAAACAAAGTGCAAGTACAAAGAAATTGAAAAAGAATATTTTCATTCCTTAAAAGAAGCAAAATACAAGGCCTCCTAAATACATAAAAAAGTAAAGAACATAAATTTCTTAAAAAACCCTAAGTCCCTACAGTAGGATCAGAACTGGCTTTTGGCAACTCAGCAGCAGGAAGAGAAGCCTCAGATGGCTCAAGAATAGAAAAAACAATTGAAGGGAGAGGAATCTTAGTAAGAACAGGAGCAGGAGCTTCGACTCCAACTGGTGGCAAAGTCACCGCAGAAGGCTGAGCTCCAAGGTCAGCAAGGACATCGCCAAGAACTAAGACCCCTACATGAGCATCAGTAATAGCTAAAACCTCTGCCTCCTTCTCAACATTTGTCTTCTCCTTTTCCAAAGGAAGTTCGAATTCGAAGTCCAGGTCTGGATAATTCTCCATAGCCTGATCTTGGAAAGCAAGGTACCCAGTAGCCTAGTTGGTAGCGGCCTTGTCCTCGAGCTCAGTAATCAGAGCATCCTTCTCCCGAGCATCAGCCCTTACAGCCTTAATCTCCTTCAGTAGAGCAGCTTTGACCTTGTCCAACATATTATACTCATTTTTCATTGTGTCAAAGGAATCAAGGGCCTCTAAGGCATCCATGCAAGCCTGGAACAAGTTGTCTACCTTCACTTTGAGCTCATCCTTAGCTTTTCTAGCTTCAGCCTCTAGATCCTTGTTGGTAAAAACCAACCCCTCAACCTCAGCTTCGAGGTCATCATTAGAAAAGCTAAGCTCGAAAACCATGAGCTCAGACACATTCAAAGTACGCTGAGCCTCCTCAGCTGTACTTCCCAGAGCTCGGACCCGCTTCACAAAAGCAATTACATGGATGGCCAGCTGGAAAAAAACGAAGGAATAAGGCAGGGACAACAAAAATTACTTGAGCTCAAAGTAGAAACAAAAGGAAATCAAGACTTACCGAGGCTGTTGCATACAAAGCCATAGTAGCAGAGGTGTGCAAAGGGATCGCCGAGGCCTCCACCACTCATAAACGATGACTCTTCTCAACAGATCGGGAAGAGGCAGACCCTCGCAAGATAGGAGCTATGGAATCCAGAGTTGCAGTGACCTCAATTGACAAAGGGGAGGAGGAGGCCCCCGCACCACCGGTGAACCCCTCAACAAGAGGAGGAAAAACACATTGAGAAAAAGAGGCCAAGATTGCCTTTTGTGAAATCGGCGGGGGCGGAAGGATCTCTTGAGGTGGAAGAGAAGGTGGAGGCACCTCTGTCCTCTACACCTTTGAAGGAGGTTCAAGCCCAGAACCTACTTCAACCTTGCGCTTAGCTTTGCCCTTCATCTTAACAATCTTAGTTTTCATAGCCTCAGCGTCTGGAGCCATTGAACTGGAACTTGAGAAGGTAAACAGGTCAGCTAACACAAAAAGAAAGAAAAACAAAACCAAAGATCAAGGAGGAAGGATCTTACTAGTAGGGTCTTCTACACCAACAACGGAGACGGAAATCAGAGTCTCAACTCTCACCTTGGGACGACTGAATCCTAGCTTGGTAAGCACAGAATGCTTGATCAAGTCAGAATACTTCTCCGGGCGGCAATCTTCAAGCCCTAGAAAAGCAAGCCTATCCTCAGCTCCAAGCTCGGGGCGAATACCTGAAACAACCCAAGTAAATGAGGTCAGCAGGTACAACAACAAAATGATCCAAGTTGAGCCCTCCCTAAACAAGGACTCACACAGGTTGTTAGGACCTAACCAAGAGCGAGGGACATGAAGGGTATCATTGGCATTGCTCAGGTCAAACTCCCATTCCTTTTCTAACACAAAGAAGAACAGTTTCTTCCAATTCTTGTGAGAGCTAGGCAGGTCAGTGATCAAGGCTGGGGTCTTCACCCATTTGGAGATGTACAAAAAGCCGTCAGGTTGGAACTTGACGTTAAAGTATTTCATGAGCAAAGCAACCGAGGGGGTACCAATCCTATTTTTCTTAAAAAAGACAAGGAGGCCCACTAGGACACCCCAGAAGTTCTAGCTCTACGCTTTTTAGCTTTTCCTTTTCGAGATTGCTTAAAACGAAATTGTCAAAGGGGAAGATTGTTAGATCATATTATGTAATTGACTAATTTCGTGGTGTCCATTATAAACCTCAATCTTTTTCATGGTCATGATGCTATAAAATTGAAGATCCAAAAACATCATTGAAGAGAGGAGATCAAGCTTTAAAGTAACATCATTCAACCTTCTTATGCACTTTCATGTTTAGGACAAAGGTAATGAGCTAGACAGCTAAGATGAACCCTTAGTTACTTTTAACTTAGAATGATTAGAATGAAAATGAAATTTGAAGCAATCTGTGTATGGCTTCTAGGTGATTTCAAAGAAAAAAATTTCTAAATAATTTTGTGTTTTGAAAATATAGATTACGCCATTATCGGACCTCTCTTGAGCAACACCCTTCAGTGTTCAAGATGACTTGTTTTTTCTTGGTTTTGTACCTAAAAAACCAATAGGGACCAAGCTTAGCTCATCAGCCTTGACTAGAATGGTATATTGATGACTTAGGGAATTCGACGATAAAAGGCCATGGGGGAACAACACAGAGCTAACTCTAGCGGCCCTTCATGGTCGCTCAAGTGATGCTCATGATCGCTTAAGCAGTGCTGCTCCTGGACAAGATGGAAAAGTGATTTTCATTTCAGTTCCAACCACCCTCCCACCGATCGAGCGGTTGTTCACGAATGTGAGTTTTCTTATTTACTAAGACTAGCCTTATTCCGGACCATAATTTTTAAACCCTGTCCGGATAGTAACCCGAAAAAGAGACCAGGTCAGCAGGTTACTGGTTAAAAAAAAAAAGGTCACCGGTCAGACTGGTTGTATAATAAAAAAATAAAAAAAATATATTAACAGGAATAATGTGTGCACATTATACATATGAAGACATTCTTTATGCAAAATCAGGAACAAAATTTAAAGTTTAAACAAAGATATACAAATTTCAGAACAAAAAACTATCAAATTAAAAATTGAAAACTCGTAATCTCATTTCATAGCATCAATATTCAATAAATCAATATGGATGATAAATATTCAAATTATTGATTCAACCTTAAAATGGTCCAATACATCCACTAACCAAATCAAACCAAACCTTATGCTCCAATCATTTGGGGTAAGCTATAGGAGTCAGTCTTCGTCATTCATTTCGATCATGCGTTATACGCTCACTTAAGTTAAATATTTTCATATATATTTTTTTATTTTGTTCAATGTTAATTTAGGTTTACCCCTACTTCTAGTAACATTAAGAGAAATTTTATCACTTTTTCTAACCGATGTCTCTATCGGCCTTCGTTGAACATGACCAACCCATCTTAATCTATTCTCTCTCAAATTGTCTTCAATTGAAGCTACTCCTACCATTTCCCTAATACGATCATTTCTTATTCTATCATTTCTAATTTTTCCACACATCTATCTTAACATTCTCATTTTCGCTGCACTCATTTTGTCACTATATTGTTACCTAGTTGCCCAACATTTCGTCACATACAACATATTTGTCATTATAGTTGTTTGGTAAAACTTACCTTTCAATTTTATTGATATTATTTTATCACATAAGATGTCAGAGACTTTCATCCACTTAAGCCAACCGACATTGACTCTATGAGTTACATCTTCTCCAATCTCTCTTTCATATTTAATGATCAATCCTAGATATCTAAATCGTTTACTTGTTGCTATTTCTTGATTTTCAATCTTAACTTTTTCACTATGTCTACTTCTTTTATTACTAAAATTTTATTGCATGTATTCAGTGTTACTCCTATATTTTCAGCTATTTCGACTCGAGTGTCTCTCTCCAAATTTTTATCTTACTGTTAATCCATCTTCGAATTTCATCTACTAAGACAATATCATATGTAAATAGCATACACCGTGAGACATCATCTTGAATGTGCCTAGTGAGTTCATCCATAATTAGGGCAAATAGCTCTGATGAAAATAATAAAAAATCCATACTATAAAATGCTCAAGTAACTTTGAATAGCAAAATGATTTCAAGATACATCAACAACAACAAACACAAATGGGGAAAAAATAGTGGAACAAACCACAATTCAACAATAGGAGTCACAAAAAATTGCTAAAATTTTCAGATTTGTTGAATGTTCACAAATTAATTAACCCCAAATAGGAAAATATAAGAACCAAGCCCAAAAATACCATCGTAGAACATAACAATCACTATCCAGGAGTGTTGAGAGACTAAGAGTGAGAGAGAGAAGATTATGTCAACAAACCAAGAGAGAGAGAGAGAGAGATGGTGATGTAATGTACCTGAGGAAGATCGACTCAGTGAGTGAAGCATCCATGGAGTGAATTTTTCCATTATTGCCAAAAGATTGAATCTTTTGTCTAGAATCCATGGAGTGAACTTTTTTGCTAAAATCGTTGGACTGGACAATGGAGAGAAGTAGAGGCACAGAAAGTTTTAGGGCTAAAATTTCCAAAAGGGCCAAAAGTATAGTTTTTTATACTCTTTGACTTGTCCCATCTGGTTTGTTACAAACCATCTGGTTCATTAGATTTGGACAAGAACCAACCAGTTTAGTGAATTTTTACCGAGTTTTTTACTCAAACGATCTAATACACAACCCATCTCGGTTTAATGAACAATTCACCAATTCACCAGGTCAACCTATCAGGCCGGACCGGATTTTAAAACATTACTCCAGACCTGTAAATAGGAAGAGCCTTTTGTCACAGTTAGGTTAAGCCTCCTGTGTGATTTCTAAGAAAGAAAACACTTCTTCTGCCTTTGAAAGCTTTCACTACTAAACTAAATCTCTAAATTCAACGGCTACCATTAGAGATTCTACCCAACCTCACAACTTAGTGTTGAAGATAATGTAAACCTAACTCATTCGTGAGGATATACCGAAATCATTGGCGTGCCATGATTACTTGAGGCCTAGGCAAACCATGTGGCGGGGAAAGTCCAAGTGAAGCTACACTAGACGTTGAAGGAAAGCCTTTGACGGAGAGATAACAAGGAAAGGAGCATCTAACCATGATACTAGTTGAGGTATAAGACTCGAGTACTTGTATGTTGACTTAACGAGTAGTGGATTAGGTTTTGGTGAACTGAGAAGGTTCCCCACAATTTTGCCACATACCAACTATAGCGTTAAAACACAAGAAATAATATACATATGCATATGATTTATACACCGCACCACGCATGTGCATATACATGCTTACCAGCTGGTCTTTATTAAATCCAATTATTTCTAAATGATGGCTTCGAAATCTCCCTATATTTGTTTTCTTTCTTAAGTAAGAGTAACTTTCTTGGATGGGTACTAAAATAATAATCTGTAATGTATGTGTATTATGCACTGCAAGAAAAAAGACATTTACCGGCGTTTATTAAACGCCGGTAAAGTGAAATAAACGCCGCAAAATATTATTATTGACGTTTGTTATTAATGCCGTCGAAACCTCCGTCGGGAAAATTACCGGCGTATAATTAAACGCCACAAAAATTAAAGTGACGTTTACTAATCGCTGAAGCAACGCTTATTTAATCGACGACTTCCTTGTAAAATTTCGGTGACCGGAGCTATTTTACGGCGTTTATTTAAACGCCAGTAATTATTATTTCTGACAACTGGTTTCCGGCGTTTAAATAAACGCCGGTAATGATAATTAATATTTTTTTTTTTCATAATAAAACCTAGCTCATTGCATTTTCACTAGAATAAGAATTTTAAATATTCAGGGATTCTCCACCAAATGAAAAATGGATAGTCAAGCTACTTTTTTTTTTTTTTATAACAAAAATAAAATTTTATTTATTTACAAAACATAAATTACAAGAAGCAAAGAAAAGGCCAAACACCTTTTCATAATAGAAACAAACAAACAAAACAACCCAAAGATCCAAAAAGCTTCCAGAAAACCATAGAGCAGCAGAACCAAAAAGCACCTCCCATCACAGACACTCTCCCCACTTGCTCAGCAAAGCCATCCCCTTCCTTGAATTTCAAACAAATCAACACTAATAGTTAGGTAGGAACATCCAAATCCTTTATACGAAAACCAGTCAACACCTCATCACACCCCACCCTTTCTCACTTAACCCTTATCATCAAAAACCAACAGCCTCTTCTTACGCAAAATAGGCATCCCCTTCAAGTCATGAAACAAAGCCAGACCAACCTCACAGGGCAATCTCAGACTAGCAGAAAAATCCACCGACCTTCTCAACGAAGCAGCTTGACCAGCCAAACTTTCTGCAACTGAATTATATTCTACTGTCATTTTGTAAAAGGATAATGATTATACATACACATGCCAAATAAAAAGGTGAAATAACAAGAGGGATGCAGTTTTGTCATCTGGACAGGCTACAGGGTGATTTTAGGCATTTGAAAATAAGAAAAATAATAATGATACATTTTTGCTATAAACATCTTTGAGGTGACCACAAGCCTATTTTCTTAACCAATTTCGAAGACAGAGGTTGTAAAGAGAGCTGGTCTCTCACGTTGAATGGTTAGGACCATCCAAAATTGGTTTATAGGCTTAAGGGGCCTCTCCGATTTTGTGTTGAATGCTAGCACATGATATTAGAGCTGAGCCACAGGTGGTCATTGGGTCAAATCTCTTACCCATTTGAATTTTTCTTGTATTCATGTTTGTCTGTGCCCACATGTAAGTTCGGGTCTCACCTGATGAAGGATGTAACGAGAGCTTATATTCTATATTCAATGACTAAGGCCACCCAAGGTTAGTTATGTGGCAAAGGGACCTCTCCATTCATTGTCTATTGATTTCAGAACGAGTGCTGTAACAGAGGTTTGGTGGCAAGATTCACTAAAACACAGTTTGTCCCAGTAACATTTTCCCAGAAATGGCCCGAGGCACCAACCTTCCTCATGACTGTTCAAAATTAAACAAGAAGTTCTATGCAGTGTTAATTTAGAAGGCCTCAACAATTACAGGACCAAGAGTATGTGTTCAGAAATAGACCGGCAGTTTACGATCACCGAATGGATGCCAAGGCTTTTCCACAATCAGCTTCTATCAACACTAAATTTTGCACCTATGTAAACATCAACAAAATCTCACCTAGCTGGGATAAGGTGTATCAACTGATTTTTGCAAGCATTCACAGGGATTTACCGTTTAATCCACTAATTTTGGTCTATGAATTATTGAAATTTATAAGGAGGATAACACACTAGCTTCATCACCCTAAGTTACTGTTGGATGACGTGTCTAGTGGACAATTGTGACAGTGATTCAGGATTAAACCTAGCATATCAGAAATTGAACTTCTGTTTTCAAAGTCTAAGAAATGGTAGAAGCATAAATAAAGGCCAAGGCCATTTGCTAAAATCTAAGATTGCCCTTGGACCTTTAAGTTCTCCAAATAGAATTTGTACTCCCTTCTTCTTTGCCATCCCCTTCCTATTGTCTTCACCATCGACTTTTATTTGAAGAAACATAAAAAAAAAAAAACAAAAAAGCTCTTAAAAGCTCTTAACTCATATGAGAGGATTCATGTTTCCATATGCTACAAAAAACAAGGAATAGCCAGTTTTTGTTGGGCATCTAAACATCATAAGAAGAATATTGTTCCAAAGCTAATTAAACAGACAAAAACTCGACTACATATCCACGAGTTCACTAAAATCAAGTTGCTTTATTAAAGATTCTGTCCTTTATCCATATGCACTAGGTGGTATCAATGCGTTTTGTAGGTCAATGCTTACATACTTGTGAATATTCATCATACAAGTTATAAAGACATGACTCTACACAGATAAAAGCAAAACAGAGAGAAGAAAAAGAATGAATAATGAAAACCAAATGTTTTCTAAGCCTAATAACCAGAAAATTAAATTTTCTGTCAAAAAAATGCATAAACTGTTTCAGAATTAGGGAGAATAATTTGAAATGAAAGGCATCAAGTAGAACAAATAAGAGCAAATAGTTACAAAAATAACAGCACCACAGAATCACAAATCAATTCAATTCAATCCACTAAAGATCAGTTCAACAGCACATGGACATACCATGAATACTGTAATTTGATCCTAAAAAATTACCTGGAGGAACAGATCCATGGCATAGAAGAGGGATGGACCAGGTAATTCACAAGTGATGGACCAGGTAGATCTTTTTTTTTTTTTTTTACAAACATTGCCAATAATGAATTGACATAATTTCCACAGAAATTTCAGTTGTTCACAAGTTCACACCACATTAGTACGAATATGAATAAAGGTAATCCCTCGTGGTTTTATGGATAATTTAATCACAATATTATAGTCTTTATCAAACAAATTGAAGCAGCTCACCTTGAGAGAGAAAATTATGGAACCCTCTAACAATTGAAAGGCCCACCGGATGTAAAACCTCAAGTGCTTTGTCAGTCTTGTGGATTTTGCAGAAGTATACTCTGAAAACAGGTAGATCTATTCTTAGTCCTTGAGGTCATGATAGTTTAGGTAGATCTATTTACAGACCAAAGCATAATATATTAGTACATTGTATGAATTCAAAATTATACATAGTTAAATCAGAATCAAAAAATAAAAGAATAATCTACACCAAATTAAACTAAACCTTCACAAATTCAACAAGAAGAATGTGTAAAGGTACTTACATATCACAGAACAATGCGTGCTAAAAGAGAGAGAAAACGATCAAAGAGGCGCCTGAGAGAGAGCCGAAGAGTCGTCGCCTGTGAGAGGGACGAGGAGTCGTTGCCTGAGAGAGGGACGACAAGGAGTCGTCACCTGAGAAGAGCCAGCGGTCGTCGCCTGAGAAGAGCCAGCGGTCGCCTGAGAAGAGCTAGTGAGGTCATCATCAGAGAAGTCGAGAGAATGAATTGAGAAAAAATTTAGGTTTATGTTGGGGAGGCAATTTTTTTTTTTTATTATTTGTAATTAAGAGTTTGCGGCTTTTAACCTAAACGCCGAAAATTAAGCGCAAAAAAAAGTTTTTTTTTTATTAATAATTTGTGGCGTTTATAAACAAACGCCGGTTATTAAGTGCAAAAAAAAAAGTTTTTTTTATTAATAATTTGTGGCGTTTATAAACAAACGCCGGTTATTAAATGCAAAAAAAAAAGTTTTTTTTATTAATAATTTGTGGCGTTTATAAACAAACGCCGGTTATTAAGCGCAAAAAAAAAGTTTTTTTTTCTTTATTAATAATTTTTGGCGTTTATAAACAAACGCCGGTTATTAAACGCAATTTTTTTTTTTTATTAATAATTTGTGGCGTTTAAGTTAAACGCCGGAAATTAAATGTCGGATTTACTCATAATTCTTGTAGTGATGACTATCTATATTAAATCCAAAATTTTATATTTTTTTAAATGTATGACAGCAAATCTTTTTTTTTATTATTTTTTTTAGCATACTCTTCAAAAAAAAAGAAAAAGAAAATTGTTACATGATTGGTGAGACTCAATAATCCTTGTGTGCTTAGGCGTGGGACTGAATTTAGCAATTTGGAAAAGCGCGCCCTAAACCGTAGACTCAGAAATGAAAAAATAATCTTACGTGCTGAAATAATCACAAATTTCAGACCAAGTCAAGATTAATATAATAATTGGCAAGAAATAGTAGCTAGGCTCATAATTGAGTGGCAAAACTTATATTTAAGCATTCTAATTAATCAGTTTAGTACATGAATCAGTATTATGCAAATTTATTAATAATAAATGTATCACGAGTAATATGGTTTATATTAGAATTTTGAAAGAAATTAAAGTCAGCTAATCTTGTGGAATCAATGAGATAAGTACTGAACATTTAATTATTGGCAATAAAATAATTTTAATATATAGAGATTAGCCCTCAATGAAACAATTAAAATTGAACACTTCAGGCATTTCTGGAGGCACATCACCATCCCATTATTGTTAATCTCTGCCTGGGATTCAAATGAAAAAAGAAAAAAGAAAAATCGTGGCTATTAATGCAGTTACATATATCTCAAATAGGGACGGTCTAAGACATTTTGGATTTTAAAGTTAAAATAATAAATGCGACTTTTTTATTTTTAATATTAATAATAAATTTAATTTTTAATTTTTTTAAATATAAAATTGTTAATTAAATTTTTATATTCAAATTTTTGTTACCATATTTAAACTTGATAGTAAAAGAGAGAAAAAATAATTGAAAAATTGAGGTGATAAATTTATATTTGACTTTTTTAGGGGTTAAGACTAAATTTTTTAATAGCTTTAGTTTTACAATTAGTTTTTTTCCTTTTTTTTTTGTAAAAAAAAAATAAATTTTAGGGCCTTATCATTTCACAGGTGAATTAATAGGTATAATCTATTTAAGTTGAAATATTTTGTTTGGGTATGGATTTAATTTTTTTATTTGGACTATTAGTATACACTTATAAATTATGGAGTCGACCTTGAAATAAGGCTTTAAATTTTTTTTGATTAGGCTTGTGTTTTTATAAGATCTTTTTGTAATGTTTAAAGTATTTATAGATTTAATTTTTTTACCTGGAATATTTATGACATCTTAAAAATTAGGGCTACTTAAAAATGGGGCCTAAAATTTAAACTTTTTCAATAACAGTGTTGAGCCGTCCCTGATTTCAAATCTAAGATTAATCCAGATAAAACATCAAAATATAAAAAACAGAGTTACAAAAAAAATATATATATATAGGTTCAATTCGCAAGTAAATGAAAGCTTTCGTAGTTCTCAAAGACATTTTTGATATGATGGAGGAGAACTCATTCTTCGATTTCATGAAGGGCTGTGTGTCTAATATATAGGGGTGACACAGTTAATTGTCTAAAAGAGTAATGTTATTGGGACCTAATTTACTGACTTAATTTACTGACCTAATTTACTATGATTTTTGGATTGACTGTAGGTTCCATCAAACATTGGAACTTGGTGTTAATCCAATAGTTTCAATAAAACCACGTCATTAGGTCAACAAATTATATTAAATTTTTAGGTCTAAATAATATTTTTCATTGTCTAATATTTAATGATAATTATAATACTGAAAAGTTATGGTCACAAATAACTCAAATGCGCTTACATTGTTTGGCTTACACTTTCCTTTAAAATTCAAAATTTAGCTCGACTGATTACGTGTCCTTTAAATCATTCGTCCATTTAGATGTGAATTTGGACCACTGACACAAGATTTTTAAAAGGCATATATTATCGACCACAAGCCCTCTGGCATGTTGTTCCAGTAAGTAGTACATGCAGGGCAAGCTCATCAGAAATTTTGAACCATTCGTACATTTTTTGCGTGTACAACAGGGTAAGCTCATCAGAAAATGTGAACCATTCGTACATTGTAATTAGTAGCCTAACCACGTGATACATGAGAGAGAGCCTAACCACGTGATACATGAGAGAGAGAAAGATGTCAAAGTCTGCTCTTAGTTGAGGCTAGGTTGTGAACTTGGATGCCTCTAGATTGGATAATCTTAGGAAATTCGCAAGTATTTGTTCTCTTGAGTCTTGAGTGAGTGTCCGTTGAACTTAACTCAATGAGTTGAAATTTTGTATCATTTTTTTTGAACACAATACTTACACAACCCCTTAAAAAGGAAAGTGCAAGTGAAGATTTTGTATCATTCAATAAGGACTGAGTTGTTTGTAGATATATATATATGATAGGATATTTCTGAGATCGCAGAGGATTAGGACACGTGTCCTCAGCAGAGTAGGAGACTTCCTCTGCGATAAGGACACGTGTCCTCGGCGCCGACGATGCTGTCATCCACATTCCGACACGTGCTCAAAAACGACGTGGTCTCGGTGAGAAGGGGTTATCCGGTTCTTCCAACTGCACACCCTCGGCGCCGGAAGTACACTTATTCCGCGGCCATGGTTCTCCCTCGGCGCCGAGGGATGATGACAGGAATAGAAATCCTGTTACGTAGCTCCTACTTCATAAAAAGTCGCTATCAGGCAGTACTACTTCGGCTAGATTAGGAATCATGGGGGCGCTCTGCACAAGGGAGTCAGGGCGTCAGAGCCAACAGGACGCCCCTCCAATAATAGCGGGACACATGGCGAAAGTGACATGATGGGGGGCGGGCGGACGAAACTGCCCCTGGTAACGTGCAGCAATTGAAAGACAACAATAAATGAGTTCACTGCTGATGGGACGTCCGCTTTGACATGAAGAGCCGGAAAGAGACAAACATTAATTGTCCCAGCATCAGAGCATTTACTGATCCATCCTTGAAAGAAGAGCATTAAGTGCACGGGGATCCGAGCATTCAATACTCTCAGACAAAGGAAAGAACATTGATTGCTCGGGGATCCGAGCAATCAATAATGGGGTCTTCCCCATACACAGTAGGGGGCACACTGCCCCATCTCTGAACACTACCTACTCTCTAGACTGTCGCCAATGATGAGTCTGGGTGGGTATAAATAGTTCCCAAAAATACATTGCAAAGGTACGCAAGAAAAACCCTCGAGAACAACCAGTGTTTTCTTCTTCCCTAGGATCAAAGAACTGACTTGATCGTTGGAGGGGATACGCCGGAAAACACTCTGGCGCCCTTTCTGACTCTTTTTGTGTGTATCAGGAACCTCCGTAGGGTCGCCTGAAGCCTTCGATCGTCCATAACAACAATTCATCACCACTCCTTAGGCCTCCTTTGGCCCTTTCAACCCATTCTTTGCTACGGAAAATACCATCCCCCAGGCCGGAGTCCGTTTCAGACTGCCTGAGGGGTCGAGGGATCCAAAGAAACAATTCGTCACCACTCCAAGAAGCCCTTTGGCCCTCTCAACCCTTGCCTTGCAGGGAGATAATCGACGTTCGACGCCGGGGTGAGTTCATCAGGGAAGACACTGCCTTCCATAAACTATTGTGCAAAAACCTGTGCGCACAATTTGGCGCCGTCTGTGGGAAAGATTCAAATTTTCTGAAGCGCAGTAACCAAGGTGAATACTCGCCAGAAAGGCAAGGGCCACCAGCAGAAGAATGTGGATTTGCCGGCACGTACCATGTCAAGGACGAAAGACCCCGTCAACAGTGTTAACAAAGGCCTTTCTATCCACTCGAAAGGACACACCAACCCAACTAGCATGGGCATCGGATCTGAAAGATCCGCCCCGTTGGCTCGCCAACTAGCCGAAGTGATCGAGGAAAAATTTGGAGACCGGCTGCGGCAGTTGGAGGAAGACAATGTGAACGTCCTCAGTCGTCTTGAGGAATTCGTCCCTTCCGGTGGAGGATCCCGAAACTTGGAGAGGTCCCGGGAGCCCTCCATCAGGCAAGTCGGACCTGAGGATTTAAGAAACCGCTTAAGCAGTCGGGCGGACAGCTCCAGGGCCCCACGGCGCTCAAGGGTCCGCGGACAAAGCCGAGAGATCCCAGTTAAAAGACCCAGGTCACTGGCTTGGGACGACCTTCGGAGAAATCTGTCTGGGCGGATAGGCGCGGAAGAGTCCGAAGGGGATTCCATCTTCTCTACCCGACACCCTTGATCGTTAGAAATTGATGACCGCGCGAGATGAGGACCTCGGGGTTCGGTTGCATTCCACGAAGGGAAGAGCCACCCGGGGGAAAGATGCAGATGACGAGGTCATCCAATCTCCTTTCACAAGGAATATCGACGAAGTGGAGGTGCCAAGGAACTTCGTGGTGCCTAGATTCAAGGTATATGATGGGCGATCTGATCCAGAAGCCCACCTCAGATAGTACAAACAGATGATGTCTCTCTACCATACAGATCGCCGATTACTGTGCCGGGTGTTCTCCATGAGCTTGGGAGACTCCACCATGAAGTGGTTCGAAACCATCCCCCCTGGTACCATAGGGTCTTGGAAGGAACTGACCGATCAATTTTCCGCCAGGTTCATCACGGGCAGTAGACGCCCCAAAGATGTCGGTTCCTTACTAACCTTGAAACGGAAGGAGGACGAGACGCTCCACCAATATGCAGCACGATACTGGGAGGAAGTGAACGAAGTAGAAGGCTGCTCTGAGGTGATGGCGACAGCCTCCTTCAGGCTGGGCTTGTCGCGAGATTCCGACCTCTACAGGTCACTGACCAAGAAAACGCCAACGGATATGGGGGAACTTATGTCCCGAATAAACAAGTATTCTCGGATAGAGGATGAGACGATGGGGGCTAAGGCGAAGGCTCCCACCCTCAAGAGAAAGGAAAGAGAGAGGGAGGCGACGCCTCCCCAAAGGGGACTCAGGCTCCCTTCGGGGGAATCCTTCAAAGGGGTCCATACCCTGTTCAAGGAGCCCATCTATAGACTTCTCCGTAAAATTCAGGGGGAACCTTTCTTCAAATGGCCCCCCAAGATGCTAGGTGATCCATCTACCTGGAACCAGAGGGCGAGATGTTCGTATCACCAAGATGTCGAACACCGCACCGAAGATTGCAGAGTTTACAAGTCCTTCTTGGAGAAACTGGTGCAATACGGACACTTGAAGGAATATATTGAGGACCCTACCCCTACGGAGGGTCAGGTGACGCACGATCCAGTCGGCACCCGGCGCAACGTAATCGATGTCATTCACGTCTGCCCTCTAGAGCGCCCCACATCCCGGACCCTCAGATCCGACCTTAAAAGGGTGGCGTTTACCAGGAAGGTAGATGAGACGGACGGGGGCTGGCAGGACAAGAGGCCCCGGGTTAGCAACGGGGAGATCACATTCTCCAACGACGACTTGGCCGGCGTGGTCCTCCCCCACGAAGATGCCTTGGTACTGACTCTGAAGATCGGCGACTATGACGTCAAAAGGGTGTTGATAGACTCGGGGAGTTCCTCCGAGGTAATGTACCTTGAGGTCCTGAAGCGCATGGGGCTCAATTGCTCGGACCTCGCCAAAGTCGACACGCCCCTCGTCGGATTTAACGGCTCGTACGCCGTACCCTTGGGGAGAATCACGATGCCGGTTACCGCCGGGCCGGTTACGATTGACACGGAGTTTGTGGTAATCGACTCCGATTCGCCCTACAACATCATCATGGGGCGAGCTTGGTTGCATGCATTGAGGGCAGTGCACTTGACGTATCACCAGAGACTGAAGTTCCCCACCCCAGAGGGGATTAAGGAAATCTGAGGGTACCAAGCGTCCGCCAAAAGTTGTTTCTATTCCGCAGTAAGGGCGGGGGTCGCCGGCAAGGAAAAGGAGCGGGACCCCGATGAGGTCCTGAACAAATAGCAATTACATTCTGGTCGGCTGGGGATCGACGAGCCACGGCTGGGCCCGGCAGATCGCTCGGTGGAAGACCTCCACAAGATATTCCTAGTTGACGGGGATGAAGACAGGTACTTCTTAATTGGATCCTCTATGACCATGGCCGAACAAGATGCCATGACGGAGTTTTTAAAGGAGAATATGGATGTGTTCGCCTGGAAGGCGACTGACATGAAAGGAATAAGTCCTGACGTCATGACTCATAGACTTCACGTCGATCCCACTCATAAGCCGGTGAAACAAAAACCCCGGCGGGCGGCCCCACATCATGCACAGGCAGTAAACAACGAGGTGGAGAAGCTACTGGAGGCTGGCACCATCCGAGAAGTCCAGTTCCCGGAATGGTTATCCAACACGGTGTGTGCAAAAAAGAAAGAAGGTAAATGGCGCGTTTGCATGGATTTTACCGATCTAAACAAAGCCTGCCCAAAAGACGACTTCCCTCTTCCAAAGGTGGACCAATTGGTGGACGCCACGGCAGGACATCGGCGCATGTCTTTCCTTGACGCGAGAGCGGGTTACCACCAGATTCCCCTCCACCCTGAGGACCAGGAGAAAACCGCCTTTATCACACCAAGAGAGGTCTATTGCTACAAGGTCATGCCTTTTGGCCTAAAGAACGCAGGGGCCACTTACCAGAGGCTCATGAACAGAATATTCAAGGAACAAATTGGGAACACCATGGAAGTATACATCGACGACATGTTGGTGAAAACCAAGGAAGAAAATGATCACCTCACAGACCTAGGAACCACCTTCTCTACCCTCCGAACATACGGTCTGAAACTCAACGCAGCTAAGTGCGCCTTCGGGGTGGGTTCTGGAAAGTTCCTAGGATACCTCGTCAGCCGCCGTGGGGTGGAAGCGAATCCAGAACAGATACAAGCCATCATGAGTATCCGAAGCCCCCAGACGACCCGAGAAGTTCAAAGGCTCACAGGGATGTTGGCGGCATTGAACCGGTTCATCTCCCGCTCGTCGGACAAATGCAGGCCCTTCTTTGAAGCAATCAAAAGGTCTGGAAAGGACACCTGGGATCTGAAATGCCAGGAGGCGCTTGGCGGAATCAAAGAGTACCTCCGAATCCTCCCAACTTTGTATGTACCCACGAGGGGGAAAATGCTCTTCTTATATTTGGCCGTGTCCGAATTCGCAGTTAGTGGGGTGTTGGTCCACGAACATGAACGGGAACAAAAACCGGTGTACTACGTAAGCAAAGCGCTGTTGAGCGCAGAGACCCGGTACCTTCCTCTGGAGAAATTGGCATTAGCACTTATCACAGCTGCCAGGAAGCTAAGGCATTACTTCCAAGCACACCCGATCATAGTCCTGACTGATCAACCATTGAAAGCAATCCTGAGAAGGGCAGACCTCTCGGGAAGGATAGCCAAATGGGCGGTAGAGATGGGAGAGCACGAAGTACATTTTAAGCCACGTACTGCCATCAAGGGACAAGTGCTGGCCGACTTCATAGCCGAGTTCTCCGGGGAACCTCGTCTGGCGGAGGAACATTTCCCTGTCAATTTACCCCCGGTGAATAGTCAGGGCTCCTGGAACCTCTGTGTGGACGGATCCTCTAACAGCAGGGGCTCTGGGATCGGAGTATTGTTGATCTCCCCAGAGGGGAGGATCACGGAACAAGCTGTGCGACTGGGCTTCAAGGCGTCTAACAACGAGGCGGAATACGAGGCCTTGATCTCTAGACTCAGGCTCGCTGAAGCGGCGGAAGTAGCCGAACTCACTGTACAGTGCGATTCCATGCTGGTGGTTAACCAGGTCAATGGGGAATTTGAAGCAAGAGACTCCCGGATGAAGGCTTACCACGGTATAGCAGTAGCTCTACTCCAAAAGTTCGAAAAGGTGGAAGTCAAGCAGGTCCCCCGAGATAAGAACGCCCATGCCGACGCCCTGGCTTGCCTAGCTTCGGCACTAGATTCTGATGCCACCCGTAAAATCACGGTGGAGTACCTTCCCAGCTCAAGCATTGACGGGACGTGTCAGGTGGTCGTCATCTAAGAGGGTGAAGGGTCACCCAGTTGGACTGATCCGCTGGTCAAGTTCATCCTCTTTGGGGAGCTCCCTGAATGTCCCAAGACGGCCCGAAGGACAAGGTTGAGGGCCCCCAGGTTCTGGGTCTCCCCCGATCGGATGCTCTACCGGAAGTCATTCTCAGGACCCTACCTCCTATGCGTCCGTGAGGACAAGGTTGAACCCCTCCTGTTTGAAGTCCACGAGGGTATATGTGGGGGGCACTCCGGCGGATGATCCATGGCCCACCATATCATGTCCCAAGGGTACTGGTGGCCACGAATGCAGAAAGATGCCCAAGCCTATGTCCGGAAATGTGACCAATGCCAGAGGTTTGCACCTATCATCCGACAACCGGCCGGGGACTTGCATCCATTGACTAGTCCTTGGCCATTCGCTCAGTGGGGACTCGATCTAGTCGGGCCACTCCCCACAGCTCCTGGAAACACGAGATTCTTGATTGTAGGGACTGACTATTTCACCAAATGGATAGAAGCAGAGCCTCTCGCCCATATTCGGGACACAGACACTAAGAATTTTGTATGGAAGAATATATTCACGAGGTTCGGAATCCCCCATGCGCTCGTATCAGACAACGGGACCCAATTCAACAGCGGGCCTTTTAAGTCCTTCTGCGAGTAGCTGGTAATCCGAAATTATTACTCCACACCCTCGTAGCCGCAAGCCAACGGACAAGCTGAGTCCTCGAACAAAACTATTATCAATGGAATCAAGAAGAGATTAGAAAAAGCCAAGGGGAAATGGGTGGAAGAACTCCTGAACGTTCTATGGGCGTACCGGACTACGCCGCGAAGGTCGACTGGGGAGACGCCCTACGCTCTAGCTTATGGGGTAGAGGCCGTCATCCCCCTGGAAGTAGGCCTCCCTACCATAAGAACGCGGGCCTTTGAAACTGGAGACAACGATCGACAGCTCGGTCTGGACATGGATCTCGTAGAGGAAAGAAGAGAAGTGGCAGCCTTGAGACTGGCCAAGTACCAGGAAGGAGTTTCCCGACTCTACAACCGAAGGATCAAGTCACGGGAATTTCAGGTCGGCGATCTTGTACTCAGGAGGATGGTAGCAAACACCCGAGACCCCTCGGACGGGAAGATGGGACCTAACTGGGAAGGACCATACAAGGTCACGTCAGTAGGAGGTTCCGGGTCATATAAGTTGGAAGACCTGGAAGGGAACGCTGTAATTCGCCCCTGGAATGTAATAAATTTGAAAAAATACTATGTTTGAGAACAAGTACTGTATTGGCGAATGAATGATAATGAACAGGGCGAGGCCCTGGAAGCAGTCTCTAAGGACTTCGGCTTCCGAACGAAAAAGGAGCCAGCCTCCTGAACAGGGCGAGGCCCTTGAAACATTCTCTAAGGACTTCGGCTTCCGAACGAAAAAGGAGCTAGCCTCCTGAACAGGGCGAGGCCCTGGAAGCAGTCTCTAAGGACTTCGGCTTCCGAACGAAAAAGGAGCCAGCCTCCTAAACAGGGCGAGGCCCTGGAAGCAGTCTCTAAGGACTTCGGCTTCCGAACGAAAAAGGAGCCAACCTCCTAGACAGCATGCTTTGCCCCTGAAGACAACATCCTAGGTTCGAGGCATGACAAGAGCACGCCTCCTGAAGCCGAAGCCGCGATGCGAGTCCCTAACCTCACTCCATATACAGGGGCATTCCCCCTGAATGGAACATGACCCTTGCGAAAGGTACGCGTATCAATCACTGCTCGGTAGAGGTACCCCCTTGGTACCTATTCGGGTGACGAAATTCACTCCTAAGGTATGCTTGCACAAGTACATGGGTGAAGTAAATAGAGGTCGGCACGGGTAACTAAGAGCCTTCGACGGGGCGCCTGGTGAGCAAGCAGACTAGTCTGAAAAATTGCCTTGACTCGGTATGACTTCCCCCGAGACATACACTCTCGGAGTCGCTATCAACAGAAATCCAGGGAGACTCTTGAGACCAAGACACGTGAACCCCCTACTAGCTAATGAACCCCGAGGGATCAGAGTAAGAATTACTTATCTAAAACGCAAGACGACAGGGTATACGGGCAAACACAAAAAGGAGTACATTGATCAGACAAAATGTGTTTCTATTCCAAAAGAAAGGGGCTTTGCGTCCCCAGGCAGCAATAACAACAGAAACAAAGGGGCTTTGCGTCCCCAAGAAGAAAGTAAAAACAAAAAGTTCAAAAAAAATTCAAAGCCCGGCTCCCGGAGGGGGAGGGCTGAAGATCTCGCCCCCGTCGACAAGATGTAGCTCACTATAGAGCTCTTCCACACTTGGAGAAGAGGGAGCATTAGGAGCTTCAGCAGCATGGTCTGGGAGGGCCGGAGCAGGAGGATCGGCCTGAGGAGGGACGACTGCGACAGGGGCCAATGCAGCAGCAGCAGAGGGCTCTCCCACGACTGGAGCTGGGGCGTTGGAAACATCTTCAGCAGCAGCCTCCTCCATGGCACGAAGCATGTCCTCGGATGGCACATACTTGTGCATTTGGAACAGTGGAGAGTTAGAGGGGACACCCGCTGCTTGGAGCGCCTCATCCCAACCTTTCTTGAAGAACTCCCTCTTGTTCTCCTCCAAAGCAGGCAGGACGTCGTCGGCAAACTCCTCCTTGAGCTGCTCCACCGTCCTGAAGTTAGCCTCCATCTCCGAGCGGACCCTCTCCAGCTCCTGAGTAAGAGCCGAGCAAGTTTGCTCCGACTCCCCTACCCTGGCCTCCGCCGAAGACATCCGTTGGGTGGCCTCGGTAATCTTCTGATTGGCGTCGACGAGGGCTGCGCTCAGCTTTTCAGCGCTAGCCTTCGCCGCCTCACCGTCCTTCGGCAGTTGTTCGATTTGGGCCGCCTGGGAAGAAAGCGTCTTATCTCTGGCGACGACGTCTTCCCGGGCAGCGGCCAGAGCAGCCTCGGCGTCAGCCTTGAGTCTCTCGGACTCTTGAAGCCTCCGCCTCTAGTCATGGTACCGCTCGGCAATAACCGACACTTGCTGGGCGGCCTGTAAGGAGAAGGATTCATGTCATGCAGCTAAAGAGAGGGATTCAGGTCGTACAGGAAAAGCGAGAAAAATGGCTAAGTATGGTACTTACCACCAGGGAATTCTGAATGATGGAGCGGAAGTGGTGGTTCGTTGGACGGGTGCGATGTTCCTCCATGTCCGCTCTGAAGTGGAGCGTCTCGCTGACCGCATAAGCGACGATTAGAGACTGGACGATGGAGTCATCGACCCTGATTGGCCTATCCTCCCTGTCTATGGCTCGGGGACGCCATTCCTCGGCAGTAGCCGCCGGCGCAGGAGGAGGGGGAAGGTCTTGTTGCTGTTGTTGACTGCCGCTTCCCCGGCCAGTTCCGTCAGGCCGATGTCTGACCCTTCTCCCCTCCTCTTGAGGAGGGTCTCGGATGCGGACTTGGCCCCGACCGGCGGCCCGCGGCGGTACCGGTGGTGTATGAGCAGCAGGAGGGGGCAGGATGGCAGCAGTTGTCATAGGGGTAGGGACATTGGCCCCAGAAGATGGAACCGCGGCGCTGGAGGTCCCTCGGCCCCTCCCAACGTTGACAGCAGATCTCTGGTTCAGGTAACTTAGGTTGATATGAGGTTGGCGCGTCATAGTGACTTCAAGTGCCTCTTCAACGTCTAAGTTCTGAAGGATATCGAAGTCTGGCCAAGTTGGTCTTCCCGCAGTGCTGGCTTCGGCTTGGACAGAGGAAAGTGGTTCCCGGACTACAGCCTCTTCCTCGACAGGTCCTTCTACTTCAACCTCGGTGGCTCTGTCGGGGTCGTTCTCCAAATTGGGTTCCAAGTCTTGCCTGGCGGCCTCTGTGAAAAGGTTGGACCACCGAGAGGGATTGTAGGGCTGTGGAAGCTGAGAGAACTTCTTGTACCCTGGTATGTAGTCCAGTAGAACGTGAGCAGCTCGTCCCCGACCGTCTCCGATGTAACCCCAGACGGTTACAAGATCAGCAAAGTTCACCAGATGGCGTGCTGGAGGAGCGGCTTCACGAGTAGAAACATCTGCATAAGAGAACAACTGTTAAGGAGCAATTCAATGAGAATTCGAAACAAAGAAAGCGGTGAAGGCCTAGAAGAGAGGAGCCGACGTACTCGTTGTTCGCCACTCCTTAGGGCAAGACAAGTCGTCGTACTCGGGGCCTGCCCCTCTCTCCCAAGCTCCGCCGAAGACCAGCAGATCATCCTTGAAACCCTTGTCAGAGTCAGGAAGGTGGGTGACTAGATACATGCTGGTGTCCCGGGCTTTGAGGTAGAAAGTTTGTTGGGGCATAACCCTCATAAGGGCGTAGCAAAAGAGGATATCCTCGAGGCCCAAATTGACCCCGAGGCGCCTGTTGAGCTCCAAGACCCCCATGATTATCCTAAAGGTGTTTAGGGCGCACTGCCCCGGGAAAAGGCGGAACCGAGAAAGAAACTGGAGCAGTAATGGGGGGAGGGGGAATCTAATCCCACCCTCCATGATAGCCTTTGTGTAAAAGGGCATGGCACCCTCGGTGCCGACGTTACGGTCATGGATTTGTGGGTCAAACTCGTCTACGTCAACATTCTGAGGAATGTCGTAATGGGTTTTGAAGTTCGTTATTTGTTGAACACCCTTAACCTCATACTTCCTCGACTTAGAGGTACCGGCCTCTTGAGTCTCGGCAGCAGACTGGTGTCTCCTCGGCATGACTTGGGAAAAGGAATAGTCCTTAATGCCTTTTGGAAAGGAAAAAAAGAAAAAAAAGGGAAGCCCTAACCAACTACTGAACTCCAAACGTCAAAAAACAGATGTCCTACTGGGCTTGGAAGCTACAATAGGAACAATGGCGGTCAGGAAAACGGCCAGTCACCGGAGAAGATGAAGAGAACAAAGAAAAAGAGGGACAGACTCACCAGAAAGTCGAATAAAGCAAAAAGAGAACTCGACAGTGGCTTTTCTCGTCCAAAAACGCGATCGAAGGTAGAGTTCAGGGATTCTTCAAGGACAGAATGAGAGGTTGCAGAAGGTGGTGCACGACTCCGGTGGTTCTCCGGTGTAGACTCAGGGGAGCTCTGGAGCAAAGATCTCGAGTGCAAAAGTGACGAAGTGAGGGAGAGGGTCTGTTTATATAGACCCTCTGGCGCCATCATTAGCGCACGAAGCACAAGGACAGGTGCATTAAATGCGCACGATCTCCAAAGGGCGGGGAAACGGCTGAAGCATTGATGCGACAGTTGGAGCGGTTGAGCCCTTTCACATTCTAACGACACGACTACCCCAAGTGAGAAGATCAAAGGGCTGGGGGGCAGTTGATGGGACATTTCTGAGATCGCAGAGGATTAGGACACGTGTCCTCGGCAGAGTAGGAGACTTCCTCTGCGATAAGGACACGTGTCCTCGGCGCCGACGATGCTGTCATCCACATTCCGGCACGTGCTAAAAAACGACGTGGTCTCGGTGAGAAGGGGTTATCCGATTCTTCCAGCTGCACTCCCTCGGCGCCGGAAGTACACTTATTCCGCGGCCATGGTTCTCCCTCGGCGCCGAGGGATGATGACGGGAATAGTAATCCTGTTACGTAGCTCCTACTTCATAAAAAGTCGCTATCAAGCAGTACTACTTCGGCTAGATTAGGAATCATGGGGGCACTCTGCACAAGAGAGTCAGGGCGTCAGAGCCAATAGGACGCCCCTCCAATAATAACGGGACACATGGCGAAAGTGACATGATGGGGGGCGGGTGGACGAAACTGCCCCTGGTAACGTGCGGCAATTGAAAGGCAACAATAAATGAGTTCACTGCTGATGGGACGTCCGCTTTGACATGAAGAGCCGGAAAGAGGCAAACATTAATTGTCCCAGCATCACAGCATTTACTGATCCATCCTTGAAAGAAGAGCATTAAGTGCAGGGGGATCCGAGCATTCAATACTCTCAGACAAAGGAAAGAACATTGATTGCTCGGGGATCCGAGCAATCAATAATGGGGTCTTCCCCATACACAGTAGGGGGCACACTGCCCCATCTCTGAACACTACCTACTCTCTAGACTGTCGCCAATGATGAGTCCGGATGGGTATAAATAGTTCCCAAAAATACATTGCAAAGGTACGCAAGAACAACCCTCGAGAACAACCAGTGTTTTCTTCTTCCCCAGGATCAAAGAACTGACTTGATCGTTGGAGGGGATACGCCGGAAAACACTCCGGCGCCCTTTCTGACTCTTTTTGTGTGTATCAGGAACCTCCGTAGGGTCGCCTGAAGCCTTTGATCGTCCATAACAACAATTCATCACCACTCCTTAGGCCTCCTTTGGCCCTTTCAACCCATTCCTTGCTGCGGAAAATACCATCCCCCAGGCCGGAGTCCGTTTCAGACCGCCTGAGGGGTCGAGGGATCCAAAGAAACAATTCGTCACCACTCCAGGAGGCCCTTTGGCCCTCTCAACCCTTGCCTTGCAGGGAGATAATCGACGTTCGACGCCGGGGTGAGTTCATCAGGGAAGACACTGTCTTCCATAAACTATTGTGCAAAAACTTGTGCGCACAATATATATATATATATATATATATATATATATATATATATATATATATATATATATATATATATATATATATATATATATATATATATATATATATATATATATATTGTCTTTTGTTGGTTATCTTCTATATGAAAATACAAAAACAAGAGAAATAGAAAAATCCAAAGAAAAAAAAATTGATGCTAAGTTTGACATTTATTTTTAGGATTTATGGTAATTGTTTTAATTGTGTTTACTTGTTTAATGCATATTCATGCATATTTTTTCATGTATATGTTTATTTTTAAAAATTCAAAAATATTGGAAAAGAGAAAGTAAAAAAGTTTTTCTTTTGTTTATTTTTCTTTGTTCATAATCACAATAATTCATACTTTGGTTTGCATCGTAATGATTTCATTCTTAAATCAATGTTGACATGTGCATTGATATAAGTCAAATTAGGGAATAGAAAACTTAGTCGCATAAATGTTATTGCATGATTTATTACTCAAAGTGTCTACCATAGCGCGTTTGAACAGTGTTGGTGATAGGTGAACACATAGTTAAAGATTAGTTAAATCTCAATTCCTTAAAAGATGTCGAAGGTCAATTGTGACAAAAGAGCCCACTGTGACCAATTCTAAAAAGGTGAGACATCAATAAATGACTAAAAATAATTGCACTTGAATTGTGAGAGTACTTATGCTTAAATGAAAATTGCTTATTTGTAAAGCTCACAGAGCCCATGCTAATCTTGAATAAAAACATACATTAAAAAGTACGGAATTCACAATTATGTTCATTGAAGCCATAAAATAGAAAGAATAGAAAAATGAGTTGGCAAAAAGAATATTATTATGACACTCATTAACTGGTCATGTATTCATTTAGACAATGTATTAGGATTTCATGTTGTGCTTATTTATGATTTAAACTAATCGAAATCCTATTTGTATTGAAGTTTGGTATCACACACGTCACACTTGAATTTGTCCAAGTTGAACAAAATTTGAACACGTGTGAGTCGAATTGAACTAAGTGAAGAAACATTGTTCTAGGATGCATGAAATTGAGTTTAATATCCTTAAATATGGCTTAGAATAATGTATTGAGATGACGAATTTTGGATGAATCTATTAAAATATGAATTTGTTTAACTTTCATGATTATGAACCTTGGGCAGTTAATGTTAAAAATTGAAAATTGCATTCATTTTGATCCAAATTCATCCATACATGTGCATATAGTTCCATATAGGTTATACATGCACCCATGCTTAAGGCTAAAGAGTAGTTGAGAGCCATTGAGAACACATGATTGAATTCCTCCTCAGGCTATCCAATCATTACTTTTGACCTATTGCACTTCTAAGAATGAGTCCGAGTCACCCTGATTTGGCTTTTGGAATGTGCTTATAGCCATTTGAGCCGTTGTTTTTAGAGACTTATAGTATAGGTCATATCAGAGATTGAGTATATTTTTATTCATTCATGGTGTGTACTGAAGTACTCTTTCTTTTTTTGTTGTTGATTTTTCAAGTTTATTTACGTTTGTTTGTTTAATTAACTTTTTGTTTGTTGTGACATGCTCTTAGTCCTAATCTTGATGTTCTTATAATATTTGACTTATAATTATATGTCTTGTTTGTTCCTTATTTATTTTACTTGCATGATTTGGCTAGTTGATGTGCATTCATACCTTCTTGTTATACTGTGATTCTATTTTATGATTGTTATATGCTATCAAGGGGTTGACATTTATAGCAAATAAGATAAGAAAATGTTGGGTAATTTGATTATGTACCATAATAAGATAATAATTTATTTGCTAACTTGATTATATACCATGTTTGTTGCATCTTGTCATTGGGTTGACATTTGTAATAAAAAGGGGAAGAATATTTTAGGTACATATGAGAGAAATCGGGGAGATTTACTCTTGACTAAGCTAGATATGTTGTTTGTGAACATAGAAAGGGGGAGCTTGTTCAAATATTCAAGGGGAGTAAATTTGTAATCTTGATAGGAAGTCACCTATCTTACACTTCATTAATTTTTCACTTCTTATTTTACTTGTGAGCACCCAAGGGGAGAACTTGTAGTGTTTCATATTGATAAATCAATAGGTTCTCAAGCATATTGAGCAAGGTAGTATGCCCTATGTTTAATTTTGGTGATTTTCAAACATGTGATTATGTTATGTATTTCTCTAACATATGATGTTTTTCACGAGATTTTGGTTTGAGTGATGTTGTGCAGGACTACGATCTTCAAGCTTCATCTAAAGAAGTAGATCTTGTACTTAGATAAAGAATGTGTATATGAGAGTTAACATTAGATTTACAATTCATTTTGTTCAATGGTTTGTGGGTTGTAATCTTAATTTTTAACTTCTGTATTTTAGCACGAAATTGTCAAAAGGGAAGATTGTTATATCACATTTTGTAATTGGCTAATTTCGTGGAGTCCATTATAAACCTCAACCTTTTTCATGGTCATGATGCTATAAAATTGAAGATCCAAAAACATCATTGAAGAGAGGAGATCAAGCTTTAAAGTAACATCATTCAACCTTCTTATGCACTTTCATGTTTAGGACAAATGTAATAATCTAAACAATAAGATGAACCCTTAGTTACTTTTAACTTAGAATGATTAGAATGAAAATGAAATTTGGAGCAATATGTGTATGGGTCCTAGGTGATTTCAAAGAAAAAAATTTCTAAATAATTTTGTGTTTTGAAAATTTAGATTATGCCATTATCGGATCCCTCTTCAGCAACACCCTTTAGTGTTCAAGAGGACTAGTTTTTTCTTGGTTTTGTACCTAAAAAACCAATAGGGACCGAGTTATGCTCATCAGCATTGACTAGAATGGTCTCTTGATGACTAAGGGAATTCGACGATAAAAGACGACGGGGGAACAACACAGAGCTAAATCTAGCGGCCCTTCATGGTCGCTTGAGCGATGTTCATGATCGCTTAAGCAGTGCTGCTCCTGGACAAGATGGAAACGTGATTTTCATTTCACTGTCAACCGCCCTCCCACCGATCGAGCCATCGTTTGCGAATGTGAGTTTTCTTATTTACTAAGTGATTAGCACACAACTTTGTATATTTTTAAGATGCTAATCAACTCATTTCACTTGCTTTTGAGCTTTAAATGATCTAAGTTATGATGATTGAAGTCTTAACATCAATTTGTTGTTTTTGTAGTTGAATGAAGCTAAATATGGCTTTTAATGACCCTCCCATACCACTTGGGATGAAAGGAGTTGAAATGATAGTTTGAGGATAGACGGGAGCAAAGAAATCAAGAAATTCAGAAAATGATGCATAACAGTACCGGTACCCAGTACCGGTACTGATTTCCTGAAATGCCCAAATTCTGCAGATCTGCTCAGCTGTCTTGTGGACCCCTCCATGCTTTTCTCCTGCACGCCCACAACACTATTCATGGTGTTCACACTCTCTCTTGTACTTTGATTGCATTGAGCATTAATGAGAGGAAAGAGAAGTGGAGTTGCTGGGTGTTGATGACTGCTCTGCCATGCCCCTGTCTAGCCCATCACCTGCAACCTATTGATGGAGATCACATCTCCAGGGCTACCCCTGTCCCTTGGCACGTTTTGATGTAGAGGGTTCTCCATTGTTGAGGGGCATTATGTATTACAGTAGAGAGTTTTTTAGAGGGAGATGCTCCAAGCGTAGAGATGATGAATAGTAGATTCTAGAGAGAGAAAATTGTAATTTTCACTTATTTTCCAGTACATTGCCTTGCATTCTTCTCTAAGACTCTTTAGAACTCTTCTAATGCCATTAATGTAAGTTCTTTCATGCTTTTCACTAGTTTAATGTTCTCTTCCACTTTCTACCATTAATGAATTAAAGTTCTTCATTTTCATAGCTATGTAATGGGTTTAAATGCATTTTCTTTTATCTCATGAATTCTTGTACTTTGTAGCTTTAGAAGTTCATAGATTTGCAATGCACTTTCATTACATATTCATTTCCATTCCAAGTATGAGTAGCTAAATCCTTTAGTTGGCAAGACCAAGAGGGATCTCCTTTGGGGATACCATTTCAACTCTTTCTCCTCCTTCCCTTTAGAGTCAAATGGTTCGTTTTGACCGGATGGAAGATGGATGAGTCGATGAGTCTTTGATAAACCGTAGGCCTAGTCACGGTTTATGCTTAGATACTCACCGACGTCATCCTCGGCTTTCCGTGATTCAAGCGTTCATTCATGCTCAATCGGAGGAGTGATTTGAGTTGAGGTGGTATACCCATTGGAGTGATCTCTTGGAATTGCCAACACTTGTTTTATCATTACATCTTCATTAGCATACACTTCACCAACCAACTTCCAAGAACAAAGATTTTACTCTTTAATTTTCCACTAAATCACTTTCACATTGGTTCACTTCCTTCCCTGTGGAATCGACCTTGGAATACTTTCCAAGTAAAACACAACTCACGAAAGTCTCCTTGCGATTGGGGAGCATTTTTGTGCATACACATTCCATATCTACATCATCCCATTTCCCTTTCCTCATTGCCCTTTCTTTTGACACTGTCCCAAAGGGGGAGAAATCCTTCCTTCCGCTCATACATTGCATCATTTGAGGGATAGCATTTTAGGGGTTAGGAAAGACATAGTTTCCAATCAATCATTTTTGGCGCCGTTGCCGGGGAAGGCAAGTGTCAAACCAAGAGAGTGATTTCCGAACAATGGAGGTAAGTCCCGTGATCTTCATCACGGGCTGAGGTACGTTGTTTTGTGCACATAATTTTTGTTGTCTACAATTTCATTTGTGTATAGTTTTGTTGCATGTGGGGAAGGGACGATCATCACCGATTAGTTAGACAACCCTTAGGCCCCAACATGAACATCAACCAAGACCCACCCGAGAATGCGGGTGACAATGTTGAAAATATAGGTGTCAACCCAAACATGCAAGGGGGTGGGAATTTTGACAATGTAGGTGCAAACCTAAATGACCAAAGGGGTGGGGGAATGCCCGAACATAGGGCGCCTGACCCAAGATTACACTATCCCCCTCCCGATCAATTTGACAATGTGGGTGTCAACCCAAATATGCAAGGTGGTGGGGGAGTGCAACCACCTAGAATGCCCAACCAACAAGTGCATTTTCCCCCACCAAGGAATGAAGGGAACATCCCACTCGATTTCGAGGCAAGAACCATGCAAGAGTACTTGCAACCAACCCGTAGCACCACACCATCATGCATCCGTCTCCCTGTCCAACATCACCTTTTTGTATTAAAACCGTGGATGTTGCAGCTAATCCCCAAATTCAGGGGGATTGAAAATGAAAACCCGTATAACCACATAAGGTCTTACGAGGAAATGGTTGCAACTTTTCTCCCAAATCACAATATGGAAGAGATAGCCAGGATGAAATTGTTCCCCTTCTCTATGGATGGGAAGGCAAGAGTATGGCTTGATTCCATGGGACCCCGGACTATGCTATCTTGGGATCACATTGTTTCCTTTTTCTTAAAAAAAAATTTCCCGGTTCATCGAACCACCTTTTTGAAAAAGGAAATCCAAAACTTTTCTGAAAAACCCAATGAGCAGTTTTATCAATGTTGGGATCGTTATAAGGATCTACTTCACTCCATACCACATCATGGTTTTAACTCATGGCAATTGGTGACCTTCTTCTACGAAGGAATCACATCAAACCATAGACAATTCATTGACATGATGTGTAATGGTGAATTCTTGAACAAAGATCCTGATGAGGCCCTAGACTATTTTGGTACCCTCGCTGAAAAGGCACAATCTTGGGGTGTTCAGGATCCGGATGACATACCTAGGACAATGCTGGGTAGTAGTCAACCACCACGGGGAGGGATGTATGACTTAAAAGACCATGAGGATCTACTTTCCCAAATTTCCAAATTGTCTAAGAAAGTGGATTGCCTTGAGGTGGAGAGGAGACGAAATGTCTCTCATGTGTCAAGAGCCGAGGAGGCTTGTTCTATTTGTGGGGGTGTCGATCATTCCACGTCGGAGTGTCCGAGCATTCCGGCACTTAAGGAGAAATACCATGAACAGGTCAATGCCTTCAACCAACCGAGGCTATCATTTCCTCACAATTCCAACACTTACAATTCAGGGTATCGTGATCACCCTAATTTCAGTTGGAGGAATGAGAACCCCATTCCTTATAGCTCAAACTCATATACACCTCCCGCACCTCCTAGGCAAAGCCAATTTCAATCCCAAGGTCAAGGGCAAGCCTCTAACTCCCAATACCCACGGTCCAATCCGCAAGGATACCAATCCAATCCTCCCCCACAAAATTTCTCCCAACAAGGTCCGTCTAGTTCTTCCACCTACCAACCTCCTCATAAGAAGAATTTGGAAGATATGCTCCACAATTTCATTCAAACCCAGACCACCCTCAATCAAACATTCACTAATTTCATGCAAAGCCAAACCACCTTCAATAAGGACATTTCGGCCCAACTCACCAAAATCACCAATGCCATTGGGTTGTCTCAACAAGAGAAGGGAAAATTTCCCTCTCAACCCCAACAAAATCCCAAAGGTCAAAATGTGGTTGAGTTGGCCGAGACTTCCCAGGAGAGTTGTGAGCAACTCAAATCTGTCACCACACTTAGGAGTGGTAAACAAATTGAAAAGATGGTGGTGCCAAAGTTGACACCAAAGGCCGCATTGCCAAAAGAAAAAGAAATTGAGAGTGAGGCCAAACAAAGTGAGGCCAAACAAAGTGTGGTTGACAAGGGTGAGTCGAGTGAAAAGAATGAAAGAAATGGGGTTGATAAAGAACATGTGATTGATGATGGTTTATGCTTTCCTTCTATGCCTGCCCCTTTTCCCCATCGGTTGAAGCCACCTGTCAAGGTGGCTAATTATTCTGACATTTTGGATTTGTTTAAGCAGGTAAAGATCAACATCCCGCTCCTTGATGCCATCAAGCAAATTTCGTCATGTGCCAAAATATTGAAAGACCTATGCACGGTGAAAAGGAAGTTGAATGTCCGGAAGAAGGCATTTCTCACCGAACAAGTGAGCTCTATATTGAGGACCAACACTCCTCCAAAATTCAAGGATCCCGGTTATCCAAAAATTGCCATCACCATCGGGAATTGCCGGGTTGAGCAAGCATTGCTTGACTTGGGGGCGAGCGTCAATCTTCTTCCTTACTCCGTGTACCAACAACTCAAGCTTGAAGAGTTGAAGCCCACCTCAGTTACACTTCAACTGGCGGATCGGAGCATACGCACACCAAGGGGAGTAGTGGAAGATGTGCTTGTCCAAGTTGACAATTTTTACTTTCCAGTCGATTTTATTGTATTAGATACACACCCGGTTGCTAACCTTAATTCCCAAATCCCCGTTATTCTTGGAAGACCTTTCCTTGCTACCGCTAACGCTGTGATTAATTGCAGGAATGGTCTAATGAAGTTGGCTTTTGGGAACATGACCATGGAGCTGAATGTATTCAATTTAGCAAAACAACCCGGGGATGATGTGGAGGTGAACGAGATTAATAGAATCGACACTTTGATTGAGGAGCAAGTGGAGTTAGAAGGGATGTTGGACTGCATGGAGGAGGACTTTGTTGAACTTGTAAAGATAGATGAGGAAGAGAGCGTGGAAGATTTGAAAGGGGTAACAAAATGGATTCCCACATTTGAGGAGTTGCCCAAGCAAGAAAAGAAGATTTTCCGGTCGGAGGAACAAAAGCCAAATTTGGAGTTGAAGCCGTTACCCTCACACTTGAAGTACGCCTATCTTGGCGAGGGAGATACATTTCCGGTAATCATTAGTTCCACATTGAACAATGAACAAGAAAAAGAACTCTTGGGGGTTTTGAGAAGACACAAGGGAGCAATTGGGTGGACCATTGCGGATATCAAGGGAATAAGCCCTATTATTTGCACCCACCGCATTTACCTCGAGGAGGATGCAAGACCTTCCCGACAGCCTCAACGGAGATTGAACCCTCATATGAAGGAAGTGGTGAGAGACGAGGTTCTTAAACTACTTGACGTGGGCATAATATTTCCAATTGCCGACAGTAAGTGGGTGAGCCCCACGCAAGTGGTGCCCAAGAAATCCGGAGTCACAGTGGTAGAAAACGAGGAGAATGAACTGATACCTACAAGAGTGATTACTGGATGGAGGGTGTGCATCGATTACAGGAAATTGAACTCATGCACTAGGAAGGATCATTTCCCAATGTCGTTCCTTGATCAAGTGCTGGAGAGAGTGGCGGGGCACCTCTTCTATTGTTTCCTAGATGGATACTCCGGTTATAATCAGATCGAGATTGCCCTCGAAGACCAGGAGAAAACCACCTTCACATGCCCCTACGGTACCTTTGCGTACCGGCGCATGCCGTTCGGACTCTGTAATGCTCCAAGAACTTTCCAAAGATGTATGATGGGCATTTTCAGTGATATGGTGGAGAAAATTGTGGAGGTGTTTATGGATGATTTCTCCGTATTTGGTGATTCCTTCGACGGATGCTTAGGAAATTTGGAGAAAGTGTTGGGAAGATGTGAAGATAAGGATCTTGTGCTGAATTGGGAGAAGTGTCACTTTATGGTGACGGAAGGGATTGTGTTGGGTCACATAGTGTCGGCAAGGGGCATCGAAGTTGACAAATCCAAGGTGGAGGCCATCTCCAACCTCCCCACGCCGACGGCCATCAAAGGGATCAAGTCATTTTTGGGTCATGCAGGCTTCTATCGCCGGTTCATTCAAAATTTTAGTGCATTGGCCCGACCCCTGACCAATTTACTGTCTAAGGAGGTTCCCTTCGAGTGGTCGCATGAGTGTGAGGCATCTTTTAAGAAACTAAAAAGCATGCTTGTCACGCCTCCTATCATGCGATCACCCAATTGGGACCTTCCTTTTGAGCTCATGTGCGACGCGAGTGATTACGCGGTCGGTGCAGTGCTTGGTCAGAGGGAAGATAATCGACCATATGTCATACACTACGCTAGCAAGACACTTAATGAGGCACAAATGAATTACACTACCACTGAGAAAGAATTGCTAGCTGTAGTGTTTGCCTTAGATAAGTTCCGGTCATATATCATTTGTTCACCTATTGTTGTTTTCACTAACCATTCTGCTTTGAAGTATTTGTTGTCTAAGCAGGATGCAAAGCCAAGGCTAATTAGGTGGATCCTCCTCCTACAAGAATTTGATTTGACTATTAAAGACAAGAAGGGAGTTGAGAATGTCGTGGCGGATCACTTATCCCGGCTGGTGGCACAAGAGACAAATGAGCACATCCCTATCCCAGACTCTTTCCCTAATGAGCAGTTATTGTCCATTCATTCTCATTGTCCTTGGTATGCTGACATTTGCAATTATCTTGCAACAGGACAAATCCCACCACACTGGAGCCCTGAGGATAAAAAGAGATTTATGGCCGACGTGAAGTACTTCTACTTCGATAATCCGTATCTGTTCAAGTATTGTCCGGACCAGATCATGAGGCGATGCGTGCCTGAAACCGAACAGCGGAACGTCCTGGCCTTCTGTCATTCCCAAGCCTGTGGTGGGCATTTCTCTGCTAAGAAGACCTCAGCCAAGATTCTACAATCAGGTTTCTACTGGCCTTCTCTGATTAAGGATTGCATTTCATTTTGTAAAGAATGTGATAGATGCCAACGTTTGGGTAGCGTGACCCGAAGGAATATGATGCCCCTCTCCCCTGTACTTGTGATAGAAATATTCGATTGTTGGGGCATCGATTTCATGGGTCCCTTCCCTATGTCGTTTGGCTATCTATACATTCTGCTGGCAGTGGACTACGTGTCCAAATGGGTGGAGGCTATCCCGACAAAGACTAATGACCACCGGGTTGTAGTCAAGTTCTTGAAAGAGAACATTTTCTCGAGGTTTGGGATGCCTCGTGCTTTGATTAGTGACGGTGGATCACACTTTTGTAACAGGCCAGTTGCATCGTTATTGTTCAAATATGGCGTTACACATAAAGTATCCACCGCTTATCACCCACAAACAAATGGCCAAGCCGAGCTAGCCAATAGGGAGATCAAGACCATCCTTGAAAAAACAGTTAACCCCAATAGGAAGGATTGGTCTGAGAGATTGATTGATGCCCTGTGGGCATATCATACTGCCTACAAGACAGTTTTGGGCATGTCTCCCTATCGGCTTGTCTATGGAAAGGCTTGCCATCTGCCGGTAGAAATGGAACACAGGGCCTATTGGGCCATCAAGACTTTAAATTTCAATATGAGAATGGCCGGTAAACATAGGATGTTAGAAATGAATGAATTGGAAGAGATTCGGCGGGATGCATACGAGAGTTCAAAAATTTCAAAGGAACGGGCGAAAATCTTTCATGATAACTCCATAGTGAGGAAATTATTCGAGCCCGGGCAAAAGGTACTCTTGTATAATTCCCGCCTCTCCATTTTTCCCGGAAAGCTAAGATCCCGTTGGGATGGCCCCTATCTTGTCAAGGTGGCCTACCCCAATGGAGCTGTTGAGATCACCAACCTCAAAGATGGCCAAACATTCAAGGTCAATGGCCAAAGACTTAAGCCATTCTTTGAGGGCTTTGAAAACCAAGTGGTGGAGGAGGAGTTAACTGACCCGGTGTATCCGGAAGTGATTGAGGAATAACAATTGGTCCCTTGTTCGCATGTACAGTTTCTTTTATTTTAATTATGTCATGTTTTTATTTCATGTCACTTACTTGTTGTTGGTGTATAGCTTTGTTTTCTTTTGAATCCAGATCTTGGTGCTTTTGTCAAAGCTCATATGCGAGGTGTTCTCTTACCCTTATCAGCTTTTACTGTCTTTCATTGCAATTTTTCTCTTTTTGTTGCATTGAGGGCAATGCATGAATCTAGTTGGGGGGTGAGGTGCACCATTTGTATGTTACACCAAGGTTGTTGGGAAGTATTCTGTTTTTGTCGCATTAGTACAAAATATGTGAGAAATTTTGAAAATTTTTGATGAAAAATACCTTTAAGTTGATCTGTATTCCCTTATGAAGCGAGTATGAACTGGATGACATGTTGATTGTTGTTGTGAACCTTGTGCACATGAGCTTACTATAGAAATGGATCCTATGCATAAGTATCACATATGTATTGATTTTCGAACTCATCTGTATGTGATTTCTGAATTTGTAATTTCAGTGATTTACGGGTTGGATTCATGTTTTAAGCTTGACATAAGTAGTGGAGATGAGTAAGGACCCATGAGAGTTTTAGTGCCAAACCTTTTTGGAGGGAACTTACGTTTACTCAAAGAACAATTTTTGATATCAAGTTTGTTCAATAGTCTCATTATGCTTGCTTTGGTTAGTTGCATTTGGTTAGTAGACTGATTTGTCTTGATCATGTAATGCTCTCCCCATGTGGACCTGGAAGTGATCTTAGGCCATTTTTGAATACTTTGAGCCTTAGCCCTTTTTCTTGAGAAAATTTTATCCCTAGTGCCGTGATTGAGCCCATTTTAAAATTCGTTTCTATGCCACACATTTGACCAAGCCAATGCAAGATGATAAAAATCTACCTCACCTTGGTTGTTCCTAGAGCTGAATATGAGTGAGTGCAAAAGAGAAGGAAGTATGGTGTGGAAACTCCAACAAAAGGGATGAATGATTTGAAACTCAAAGAGTTGAATGAAAATCCAAGAAAAGGAGAAAAAGGGGTGAAAAGAATAAAGAGTGATCAAAAGAAAAGGAAGATGTTAAGAAGAATAAAGAAAATAAACAAGGGGTGTGGTGATGGTGAGAAAATCAAAATCACATGAAAAAGGAAGTGTTTTTCCAACATTAAAGTCTCTCACTCGGAATAACCCTCTTTGTTGTCCTTTTTCCTTCATTTCTTTTACCTAGATATCACCCCAGGGCCCCATTACAACCCTTAAAGCCCTAAGTGATCTAGAGAAGCATGGGAGAAGCATGTTTGTTAAAAAAATGATAAGTTTAGTCTTACTACCTAATGCACTAATATCCTATTCATGAGACTATGTCAAGGTTGCCTCATTTTCACATATGAACTTCATTTTTGGATTACATGTGAGCACTTTGTTTTGAATACAAGATTCTATATCACATGTACACATGGAGTGCATACCAGTATAACGTGAGTGCGTTTGTTGCTTAAGAGTGTCCCTTGGTGAGTTTTGCATTGAAACTGAGTTTGTCTAGCCTTTCGAATGTGAATTCTGTTTCGTAAATGCCCAAATTACTTGTTTAAATTCACATGCACACGAGTTGAAAATTAATTTGTGGGTGCATATTTCTGACTAGCATTGAGGACTATGGTTTTGCTCATGTACATCTAGTTCATTCAATTGAGAAATTTGTTAAAAAGCTCCATGCTTGCAAGAATGAGGGAATATTTCTCAAGTTATTGATATTGACATATTTTAGGAATGCTTTGATTCTGAACCTTAAGATGTATATTTTGGGTGCTCATTTTGATAGTTGAGAACAGAATTTGATTTTTGTATGATGAATGTTCATAGGTTTAAATCACCTTGCAATTTCAATCATAAAGTGAGCATGATGGTTCGAGTTGTGGTTTATAATTGGAATATATCTTTTCGAATGGAGTTGGAGTTAGAAGTAATGTGATGAAGTGTCTAGGAAGGTCCTAAGTTGAATTTGATTGGAGGAATGTTTCAACAGGAGTAGTTTGGCGGACAAAGCAGAACAGTACCGGTACCCAGTACCGGTACCAAAAACCTACTGGAATCGCAGTACCGGTACCCAGTACCGGTACCGTTTGCCTGACGAAAAAAAAAAAAAAATTTAGGGCTTTTAATTTCAAAACCTCAATTCAACCTTTCATTTCTCTCATTTACTCCTTCCCTATCTACTTCCCCTCTACCCGATGGCACTCCAAGGGTCAAGAACCCTTTCTCTTTCCCTCTTCACTCTTCCCATTTACTCATCCCCTATCTCCTTCCCCCCTACCCGATGGAACTCCAAGGGTCCAAAAACCTTTTTCTTCCCCTCTCAGTCTATAAAACCCCCTTGATCTAGATTATTTTCCACAGGCCTCCTCCATTTTACCCTACCCTTATAGCCGAATCTCAAGTTCCTCCTATTCTCTCCATTCATTACACAATGCCTCGCACCAAGATGGTCGGATCAGAACCAGAGCCCACTTCCCCTCCTGCCATGGGTTCTGCCAGCTGCAAAAGAAGTGGAGAAGGATCGAGTGGGGACCCTGAGAAGCAGAGAAAGAAGGCCAAGAGGGATGCTCGACGCCAGTTGATTGACGGTAAGAATGTGACCTGTGAACGATTTTTGGATAGGCTTTCCCTTTCCCCCATTCATCCTGCTGTGAAAATCATTGAGGGGCATGGGATGCAATTCTGGTTTAAGGAGGTTGTGGGATACAATTTGGCCATGGTGAGGGAGTTTTACCGTTCACTAAATTTCATTGAGAATGATGATGAAGGAGTGTTGAGAGCAAATGTTAGGGGTAGGATTATTGTGGTGACCCCTGATGTCATAGCCACATTCCTTGGGGATTACCAGAGACCCCCATCCAGACCACCCGTTTATCCTCGCAAAATGGGTAAGCCGAAGACTAAAGAGGAGCTTGTCGAGTTGATGTATGAGGATCCTGCTACGTTCAGGGGAACCTTTCAGAGTGGGGGGTTGGAGCATGTTTATGGGCTTCTTAACAAACTCCTTCACTATAATCTTTACCCAAAATTCGCAGAGAAGAAACCAAATGTGGAAAAGTTGAACCTCCTGGATACCGTCGTGTCGGGCAAAACAATGGATTTTGCCCTTATCATTTGGAATGTGATGAAGGACTTTGCCACCACTGAGAAGCCGATGGCCAATCTACCATACGGAAGCTTGGTTACCCGACTGTGTGACCATGCTAAGGTTAAGGGTTATGGACTGGAAAAACTGACCCCCCCTTGAGTTTGGAGCTATTGGCAGGGCCAGCAGTCAGAAAAGGAAGGCCATGAGCCGTGGGGATCTAGCTCAATCTGACTCTGAAGAGGATGTTGCACCTGTTGTGCCCACCATGCCATTCAAGCCTGTTTTGAAACGCTCAATCCATCAGAGACTTGGTGCCCTGGAAAAGACAGCGCATGGAATTGAGACCTCAGTGCATGAAATTAAGACCTCAGTTCAAGAAATGGCAACAATGTTGAAGGAGATGTATGTACACACATTTCCTGAGAAAGCTGTCCCAGAAGTTCCTGCTGCACCTTCAACCTCCAGAATGTATGTGGAGGAGGAAGATTCTGAGGCTGAAGATGATGAAGAAGATGAGGAGGGGGATGAATTTGAGGGTGATGATGAGAGTGATGGAGAGTAGTTTGTGTTTGGGATTCTTGTGCTTTGTTTCTTTTTTTTTTGGGATTAGGTGAAGTTGGGGAGGGGAGATTAGGCTCTTCTTTTGTTTGTTCTTTTCAATGTCCTACTCCGTTTTGTACTCCAACTTTGTTCACAATTTATGAATCCACAGTTGTTCCTTTTTGCTCATTGTTTATGTTGTTAATTGCATTTTGATTTTTACTTTTCATTTGACTGAATGGTTGTTTAAATTGATTGATTGTGTGGTTTTTTGTTGCTTTGGTTGTGCTGGGAAATGAACATTTTGCTAAAGGACTAGCAAAACTTAAGTTGGGGGGTGTGATTAGCACACAACTTTGTATATTTTTAAGATGCTAATCAACTCATTTCACTTGCTTTTGAGCTTTAAATGATCTAAGTTATGATGATTGAAGTCTTAACATCAATTTGTTGTTTTTGTAGTTGAATGAAGCTAAATATGGCTTTTAATGACCCTCCCATACCACTTGGGATGAAAGGAGTTGAAATGATAGTTTGAGGATAGATCAGGAGCAAAGAAATCAAGAAATTCAGAAAAGGATGCATAACAGTACCGGTACCCAGTACCGGTACTGAAAACCTACTGGAATCGCAGTACCGGTACTCAGTACCGGTACTGATTTCCTGAAATGCCCAAATTCTGCAGATCTGCTCAGCTGTCTTGTGGACCCCTCCATGCTTTTCTCCTGCACGCCCACAACAATATTCATGGTGTTCACACTCTCTCTTGTACTTTGATTGCATTGAGCATTAATGAGAGGAAAGAGAAGTGGAGTTGCTGGGTGTTGATGACTGCTCTGCCATGCCCCTGTCTAGCCCATCACCTGCAACCTATGTAATGGGTTTAAATGCATTTTCTTTTATCTCATGAATTCTTGTACTTTGTAGCTTTAGAAGTTCATAGATTTGCAATGCACTTTCATTATATATTCATTTCCATTCCAAGTATGAGTAGCTAAATCCTTTAGTTGGCAAGACCAAGAGGGATCTCCTTTGGGGATACCATTTCAACTATTTCTCCTCCTTCCCTTTAGAGTCAAATGGTTCGTTTTGACCGGATGGAAGATGGATGAGTCGATGAGTCTTTGATAAACCGTAGGCCTAGTCACGGTTTATGCTTAGATACTCACCGACGTCATCCTCGGCTTTCCGTGATTCAAGCGTTCATTCATGCTCAATCGGAGGAGTGATTTGAGTTGAGGTGGTATACCCATTGGAGTGATCTCTTGGAATTGCCAACACTTGTTTTATCATTACATCTTCATTAGCATACACTTCACCAACCAACTTCCAAGAACAAAGATTTTACTCTTTAATTTTCCACTAAATCACTTTCACATTGGTTCACTTCCTTCCCTGTGGAATCGACCTTGGAATACTTTCCAAGTAAAATACAACTCACGAAAGTCTCCTTGCGATTGGGGAGCATTTTTGTGCATACACATTCCATATTTACATCATCCCATTTCCCTTTCCTCATTGCCCTTTCTTTTGACACTATCCCAAAGGGGGAGAAATCCTTCCTTCCGCTCATACATTGCATCATTTGAGGGATAGCATTTTAGGGGTTAGGAAAGACATAGTTTCCAATCAATCACTAAGACCACCCTTATTCTGGACCATTGTTTTTAAACCCAGTTCGGACAGTAATCCAAAAAAGGGACCAGGTCAATAGGTTAATAGTTCAACCGTTAGGTCACCGATCAGACTGGTTGTATAATAAAAAAAATAAAAAAAATATATTAACAAGAATAATGTGTGCACATTATACATACAAAGACATTCGTTATCAAAATCATGAACAAAATTTAAAGTTTAAACAAAGATATACAAATTTCAGAACAAAAAACAATCAAATTAAAAATTGAAAACTCATAATCTCATTTCATAGCATCAATATTCAATAAATCAATATGGATGATAAATATTCAAATTATTGATTCAACCTTACAATGGTCCTATACATCCACTAACCAAATCAAACCAAACATTATGTTCCAATTATTTGGGGTAAGTTATATGAGTCAGTCTTCGTCATTCATTTCAATCATGCGCTATACGCTCACTTAAGTTAAATATTTTCATATATTTTCTTATTATTTTGTTCAATGTTAATTTAGGTTTACCCCTACTTCTAGTAACATTAAAAGAAATTTTATCACTTTTTCTAACCGATGTCTCTATCGGCCTTCGTTGAACGTAACCAAACCATCTTAATCTATTTTCTCTCAACTCGTCCTCAATTGGAGCTACTCCTACAATTTCCCTAATACGATCATTTCTTATTCTATTATTTCTAATTTTTTCACACATCCATCTTAACATTCTCATTTTCGCTGCACTCATTTTGTCACTATATTATTTCCTAGTTGCCCAACATTTCGTCACATACAACATATTTGTCATTATAGTTGGTTGGTAAAACTTACCTTTCAATTTTATTGATATTCTTCTGTCACATAAGATGTCAGAGGCTTTCATCCACTTAAGCCAACCGACATTGACTCTATGAGTTACATCTTCTCCAATCTCTCTATCATATTTAATGATCAATCCTAGATATCTAATTCGTTTACTCGTTGGTATTTCTTGATTTTCAATCTTAACTTTTTCAGTATGTCTACTTCTTTTATTACTAAAATTGCATTACATGTATTCAGTGTTACTCCTACTTATTTTCAGCTCTTTCGACTCAAGTGTCTGTCTCCAAATTTTTATCTTATTGTTAATCCCCCTTCAAATTTCATCTACTAAGACAATATCATCGGCAAATAGCATATACTGTGAGACATCATCTTGAATGTGCCTAGTGAGTTCATCCATAATTAGGGCGAATAGGTATAGACTTAAGGTTGATCATTGGTGTAATCCCACCATGATTGAATTTTTTTTTAATTCTTCCATGGAAGACCCAATTTTAGTCATAGCATCGTCATACATGTCATTTATCACCTCAATATACCTATTTGTCACTTTTTTTTCTCTCAAGCACCCCTCATATTATATTTGTAACCACTTTATCATATACTCTGTCAAGATCTATAAATACCATATGAATATTTTTCTTCTTCTCTATATAATTTTCTATGAGTGTCATTAATAAATATATAACCTCCATAGTTGATCTACTAGGCATAAACCCAAACTGATTTTCCGACACTGTAGTCTCAACTCTGATGAAAATAATAAAAAATCCATGCTATAAAATGCTCAAGTAACATTGAATAGCAAAATGATTTCAAGATACATAAACCACAACAACAAACACACATGGGGAAAAAATAGTGGAACAAACCACGATTCAACAATAGGAGTCACAAAAAATTGCTAAAATTTCCAGATTTGTTGAATATTCACAAATTAATTAACCCCAAATTGGAAAATATAAGCAACAAGCCCAAAAATACCATCGTAGAACACAACAATCACTATCCAAGAACGCTGAGAGACTGAGAGTGGGAGAGAGAAGATAATGTCAACAAACTGAGAGAGAGGGAGAGAGAGAGAGAGAGAGAGATGGTGATATAATGTACCTGAGGAAGATTAACTCAGTGAGTGAAGCATCCATGGAGTGAATTTTTCCATTATTGCCAAAAGCTTGAATCTATGGAGTGAACTTTTTCGCTGAAATCGTCGGACTGGACAATGGAGAAGAGTAGAGGCACAAAAATTTTTAGGGCTAAAATTTCCAAAAGGGCTAAAAGTATAGTTTTTTATACTCTTTGACTTGACCCATCTGGTTTTTTAGAAACCATCTGGTTCATTGGATTTGGACAAGAACCAACCAATTTAGTGGATTTTCACCGAGTTTTTTACTCAAACGATCTAATACATAACCCATCTCGGTTTAATGACCAGTTCACTAATTCACCAGGTCAACCTATCAGGTTAGACTGGGTTTTAAAACATTACTCCAGACCTATAAATAGGAAGAGCCTTTTGACACAGCTAGGTTAAGTCTCTTGTGAGATTTCTAAGAAAGAAAACACTTCTTCTACCTTTGAAAGCTTCCACTACTAACCTAAATCTCTAAATTCAGCGGCTACGACTCTTGATTCTACCCAACCTCACTAATTAGTGTTGAAGATCTTGATAGTGTCAACCAAACTCATTCGTGTGTGTATATCAAAATTGTTGGCGTGCCCATGATTACTTGAGGCCTAGGTGAACCGTGCGGGAGGGAAGGTCCAAGTGAAGCTACACTAAACGTTGAAAGAGAGCCTTTGACAGAGAGACAACAAGGAAATGAGCATCTAACCATTATACTGGTTGAAGTATAAGACTCAAGTACTTATATGTTGACTTAACGAGTAGTGGATTAAGTTTTGCTGAACTGAGAAGGTTCCCCACGGTTTTGCCTGATGAGGGTTTATGCGTCAATAAATTACTTGTGTTCTTTATTGTTTATTGTACACACTTGTGATTATGAGCACATACGCGCACTATGTATTTGTTAATTTAATTGATTGAATATCTATCCATACATAATTGTGCATTGGGTTTGGGATTTGGGATCGCCCTGACATTGATTGTGAGTGAATTAATTAAATATTAATTAAAATCAATTGTCTTGGTTAATTTGGGTTGTGGCGACTAATGGAGTTCTCACATTAATTGTTATATCTTTGTGAGATGAGGTAATTATGGTTATTTAGATTTTTATTGATAATCAATTGGTCTAGAATTGAAAAATCTATTCATTCCCCCCTCTAGTTAAAGTGTCTATTGCTCTACGTGTATAATCATGAGAGAAGATCCACATCGGGTTCTCCCTCCTGAAACAACAGATCAGAATCCTCTCTCGGGTTTATCAGTTCGATTTGCAACACCCAGTGTTGTTTCTCCTTCATAAAGGTTACATAGCACTCCCGGGCTGCTAATTGATCATTGCGTACCTCTCCTACACTGGCTTGGTTGGGAACTTCAATAGGAGTTGGTAAGTTAAGGCCACCTCTCTCATCAAGTTGAAGGTTGGTCGCACTAGAATGACATTGTACATGGCTACCAGGAAATTTACTATGACTGTGGTTTGTTGGGGAGCTTTGTTAGCGTTAGTAGAATGATGATTGCCCCAAAAGGATAGGCCTTTTTTCCAGAAAAACTAATCAGCAAAGTAGTTACCTACATCAGTTTTTCTATGCCAATATTTAATTTGTCGAAGGCATGAGCAAATATTTTTGTCTATGAGCTTCCACTGTCGATAAGGACCCTCCACACAAGTAGCTTGCAATGGTTAGAGTCACAATCAAGGGGTCTTCATGAGGGTATTGTATTTCTTTGTGATCGTTATCAGAGAAAATGATTTGTTGATTAGTGTTGGGCTTCTTATTTGGGTGTACGAAGCTGATCTCATGCTCGGATTTTGCTTTGTAGATGTGTGCTCTTCTAGCCTTTCAACCTCAAGCAAATCCTCCTAAAATCACCTTTACCTCACTTATGGATTATTGGTGCTTCGTTTCCTCCCTGTTCTGCTAATTGTCCATCCTCTCATGGCGCCTTCTTTCAGCAAACTTGCTTGGGCTTCAATGTTACGATCGCCACTATTAACATTTGGCTTTCTCGTGTGCATATTTAATTTGGCACTTATTTTTTATAATCGTAACAGGCACATCAATTATATATATATATATATATATATATATATATATTCGTATTAAGTATTCTATAATATAAAACATGACATTTTTCAATAAGTTTAACCGACGGTTTCAAATAGACTCATTAACGACCACCAACATCCTTCTCAAAACCATTCAGATTGCACGAGTTACCCCTAGTGATGATATATAGTAAACAAACATATTGTTTCTATTGTCTATGACAAAATATATAGCTAGCATTATGTATGACTAGGGATGTCAGTGGACCGAAGCGGGGGCGGGGGATGTAGTCTCCATCCCCGTACCCGCTTAAAAAAATTTCATCCATCCCCGGTCCACCCCCGTTAACGGGTATAATTTTCATCCTCATCCCCGTCCGCGGGTAAATTTCTAATCCCTGCCCCCGTCCCCGTTTCCCCCGTACCCGCCCAAGCTCAAGCCAACATAATCCAAAATTCTAAATAAATCTAACATTTTAAATAATCGAACAACATTCTAAATAATCTAACACAACATAATGTAGCATAACATATTCCAACATAACACAAACAACAAATGTCTAAAATACTACTTGAATATTTGCAATTTTCTTTCAGCTTCAAGATCATCTTTATTTGTATCTGGATGTAACTTCTTTGCAAGCTGTAGAATGATGGCAAAAAACATGAAGCAAATATCAAACGAAACACACTTCATATTTACGATGGCAAAAGACTAACTAGACACATATCCCATAATAAGATTTCTTAATTTCAGATGCAACCACATTCCTATTTACGTCGACTACATCATAATAATCTTTTGCCATAGAAGCTGATCAAAATATAAAAAAGGCCAACACAAACTCTATGAAGTTCACATTAAGAATTGGCTTTGACATTCTATACACAATCAATAAAAAAAAAAGGATAAACAAATAACTACATAAGAAAAATAACAAAATCAAAATATATATATATATATCTAACGGGTATAGCGGGGGCGGGGGCAAGGGTAAATCCATCCCCGCCTTCATCTTCGCATGGGTTTATACGGATATTCCCGTATACGTCCACCGTCCAATACGTATGGTCCATCCCCGGTCCAAACGGAGCGGATTTTGACGAATACCCGTTTTTTCCCGGTCCACTGCCATCCCTATGTATGACTTGTCCATTTGTGTTACATTTATTATTTTTAATGCTTGTTTTCGAGTATCTATTCCCATGAAAAATGTTATCTGGTTACTCATTTATTGATTGTGTAATTTTTCAAAGTATGTTACCTACATTAACTTAGAAATTCTTTATTATAGAAAAATACTTATTTTGGTCAAATTTCATTTTATTCCATTAAAAATTTTGTTATCCAAATATAAGAATGGAATGTGCATGTTATTCCAGGACTTAATCCCAAATAATTGTAAAACACATTGAAATGGTAATGTACATTTCAGGTCATTCTCATATCAATTTCATTCTTACCTAAAAGTATTACTGCATACCAACTATAGCGTTAAAACACAAGAAATAATATACATATGCATATGATTTATACACCGCACCACCCATGTGCATATACATGCTTATCAGCTGGTCTTTCTTGGATGGGTATTAAAATAATAATTTGTATTGTATGTGTATTATGACTATCTATATTAAATCCAAAATTTTATATTCTTTTAAATGTACGACAGCAGATCTTTTTTTTTTTTAGCATACTCTTCAAAGAAAAGAAAAAGAAAATTGTTACATGATTGGTGAAACTCAATCATTCTCTGCTTAGGCGTGGGACTAGATTTAGAAATTTGGATAAGTGCTCACTAAACCCTAGACTCGGATATGAAAAAATAATCTTACGTGCTGAAATAATCACAAATTTCAGGCCAAGTCAAGATTAATATAATAATTGGCAAGAAATAGACTCATAATTGAGTGGCAAAACTTATATTTAAGCATTCTAATTATTCAGTTTAGTACGTTAATCAGTATTATGCAAATTTATTAATAATAAATGTATCGTGAGTAATATGGTTTATATTAGAATTTGAAAGATATTAAACTCATCTAATCTTGTGGAATCACTGAGATAGGTACTAAACATTTAATTATTGGCAATAAAATAATTTTAATATATAGAGATTAGCCCTCAAGGAAACAATTAAAATTGAACACTTCAGGCATTTCTGGAGGCACATCACCATCCCATTATTGTTAATCTCAGCCTGTGATTCAAATAAAAAAAGAAAAAAGAAAAATCGTGGCTATTAATGCAGTTACATATATCTCAAACAGGGACGGTCCGAGACATTTTGGAGTGAAAATAATAAATAAGACTTTTTTATTTTTAATATTAATAATAAATTTAATTTTTAATTTTTTTAAATATAAAATTGTTAATTAAAATTTTATATTCAAGTTTTTGTTACTATATTTGAACTTGATAGTAAAAGAGAGAAAAATTAATTGAAAAATTAAGGTGATAAATTTATACTTGACTTTTTTAGGGGTTAAGACTAAATTTTTTAATAGCTTTAGTTTTACTATTAGTTTTTTTCCTTTTTTTTGTAAAATAAAAATAAAAATTTAGGGTCTTCTAATTTCACAACTGAATTAATAGGTCCAATCTACTCAAGTTGATATCTTTTGTTTGGGTATGGATTTAAATTTTTTATTTGGACTATTAGTAGACACTTATAAATTATGGTGTCGACCTTGAAATAAGGCCTTAAATTTTTTTTGATTGGGTTTGTGTTCTTATAATACCTTTTTGTAGTGTTTAAAGTATTTATAGATTTAATTTTTTTACACGGACTATTTATGATATCTATAAAATTAAGACTTCTTAAAAATGGGGCCTAAAATCTAAATTTGTTCAACAACACTATTGAGCCATCCCCGATTTCAAATATAGGATCAATCCGGGTAAAATATCAAAATATACAAAACAAAGTAACAAAAAAATAAAATCGGTGCAATCCGCAAGTAAATGAAAGCTTCGGTAGTTCTCCAAAGACATTTTTGATATGACAGAGGATGACTCATTTCTTCGATTTCAAGAGGGGCTCTGTCGAGTGCAAAATTGTCTAATATATAGGGGTGACACAGCTAATTATCTAATATTTAAGAATAATTATAATACTGAAAAGTTATGGTCACAAATAACTCAAATGCGTTCACATTGTTTGGCTTACACTTTTTTCAAAATTTAGCTCGACTGATTAGGTGTCCTTTAAATCATTCGTCCATTTAGATGTGAATTTAGACCACTGACACAAGATTTTTACAAGGCATATATTATTGACCACAGGCCCTCTGGCAAGTTGTTCCAGTAAGTAGTACATTCCAGTTCATTCTCATATCAATTCCATTCTACTAGATTAATTACAAAAGCAGCCACTCCAAAAGTCCCTAACCACTCCAATCAACATTTGAACAAATTGGAGGCCACATCAATAACCACCCATGAAAGCAAAAAGAAGGCCAATTTCTATCAGGCATTTTGGCAAACACCTAGTTTGCATTGTAAAACATTTCTTTAGTTCTTAAAAACTGAGTTCATTATGGATCATAATTCGTCAATTATAGGTATGAATGGTTTCATATGCATAAAATCTAGTTCCATATCTCGAATTAAAATCTAGTCCTTTATGGATCATGCTCATAAAATCTAGTTTTTTTCTATGGCATTTTGACAAACACCTTGTTTGCATTGTACAATGTGCCTCTTATGACTCAAGATTTGTCTATTACAAGTGTGGCAAAAAAAAAAAAAAAAACCAGCAAATAAGTGATAAGACAATGTAAAATTTAATTAAACTACAAGAAACAACAAAAGCAGAGAGCTCCCACCCTCATGGCCTCAACACAATCAATCACACTGGGCTCTCTTCTCTTTCACATTATCTTAACATAAACAGGTTGTTTTGCAAGTCAACTGAATTGGTCAGACCATACTATTCGTAATCTTTGTTTCGATTGTTAAATCATTTATTTAATCATTTTTTATTTTTTATATGATTCTGATTCGAGGAGTCATGCCTACTGGTAGTTTAGGATTCATGATTCACCAACTATAGGTGTGATTGGTTTCATATGCATAAAGATCTATTGCCATATCTCGAATTATAAAGGAAAAAATCGATTTGAAATATTGAAGCAAAGTTTTTTTAAGAGATAGATTCACATTTCAAATGAAAAAAAATCTTAAAACCTAAAAATTCTAAGTTGGATTTGAGAATTACTGACTAAATTTAACTAGTAATTACCTGGATTGGTCAAATCTGAGCTCATATAGGCTGTTCTTGGCCACCTATGCGTACCCTTGCTTCACAGAGAGATGGAGCAGAGGTAGAAAGTAATTGGGAGGGGATGAGAAGAAATATGGACTGGCATGGCATTTGTGAGGAAGAAGAGAAGATGTGAGAAAAAGAGAAGAGAGATCAGAGGAGGAGCACAACCGACGAACGAGAAGGAAAGAAGAGATCGCGTTTTTGTTTTTTCATAGAATGGTGCACTCTTGAATGGGAATCGAAGGAGAAATACTTGGATAGATTTGGTAATGCCTAATCTCACAATTTGTGGGATTAGCTTTTCTTCAGGAATGGGAATGAACTTCACCTCATGTCAACCAAACATAGGAATCAGCATTACCAAAGAATGGATATTCCATTCCCACCATTAATCCTCTGTACCAAACGCAGCGTAAAAATATTACCACATATCAACTATAGCGTTAAAACACAAGAAATAATATACATATGCATATGAATTATACACCGCACCACCCATGTGCATATGCATGCTTATCAGCTGGTCTTTATTAAATCCAATTATTTCTAAATGATGGCTTTGAAATCTCCCTATATTTGTTTTCTTTCTTAAGTAAGAGTAACTTTCTTGGATGGGTACTAAAATAATAATCTGTATTGTATGTGTATTATGACTATCTATATTAAATCCAAAATTTTATATTTTTTTAAATGTATGACAGCAGATCTTTTTTTTTTATTATTTTTTTTTAGCATACTCTTCAAAGAAAAGAAAAAGAAAATTGTTACATGATTGGTGAGACTCAATAATCCTTGTGTGCTTAGGCGTGGGACTAGATTTAGCGCGCACTAAACCCTAGACTCAGACATGAAAAAATAATCTTACGTGCTGAAATATTCGCAAATTTCAAACCAAGTCAAGATTAATATATTAATTGGCAAGAAATAGTAGCTAGGCTCATATTTGAGTGGCAAAACTTATATTTAAGCATTCTAATTATTTAGTTTAGTACGTTAATCAATATTATGTAAATTTATTAATAATAAATGTATCACGAGTAATATGGTTTATATTCGAATTTGAAAGAAATTAAAGTCATCTAATCTTGTGGAATCAATGAGACAGGTACTGAACATTTAATTATTGGCAATAAAATAATTTTAATATATAGAGATTAGCCGTCGAGGAAACAATTAAAATTGAATGCTTCAGGCATTTCTGGAGGCACATTATCATCCTATTATTGTTAATCTCTGCCTGGGATTCAAATAAAAAAAAGAAAAAAGAAAATTTGTGGCTATTAATGCAGTTAGATATATCTCAAATAGGGACGGTCCGAGACATTTTGGAGTCTAAATTGAAAATAATAAATGCGACTTTTTATTTTTAATATTAATAATAAATTTAATTTTTAATTTTTTTAAATACAAAATTGTTAATTAAATTTTTATATTCAAGTTTTTGTTATTATATTTGAACTTGATAGTAAAAGAGAGAAAAAATAATTGAAAAATTAAGGTGATAAATTTAAACTTGACTTTTTTAGGGGTTAAGACTAGATTTTTTAATAGCTTTAGTTTTACTATTAATTTTTTTCCCTTTTTTAAAAAAAATAATAAATTTTAGGGCTTTCTAATTTCACAGCTGAATTAATAGGTCCAATCTACTTAAGTTGAAATCTTTTTGTTTGGATATGAATTTAAATTTTTTATTTGGACTATTAGTATACACTTATAAATTATGGAGTCTACGTTGAAGTAAGGCCTTAAATTATTTTTTTTAATTGGGCTTGTGTTTTTGTAAGGCTTAAAGTATTTATAGATTTAATTTTTTTACATGAACTATTTATGATATCTAAAAAATTAGGGTCTTCTTAAAAATGGGGCCTAGAACCCAAAATTTTTTAATAACACGGTTGAACCGCCCCTAATTTCAAATCTAGGATCAATCCGGGTAAAATATCAAAATATACAAAACAAAGTTACAAAAAAAAAATTCGGTGCAATCCGCAAGTAAATGAAAGCTTTGGTAGCTCTCCAAAGACATTTTTGATATGACGAAGGAGGACTCATTCTTCGATTTCATGTGGGGCTCTGTCGAGTGCAAAAATGTCTAATACAAAATACAATTCCCAATTTAGGAGTTGATAGTATTTTCAAACAAGTTTTGATTAAATATAACTATTGGGGGTATTTTAGACAATGAAAATCAAAATAGACTTATTTTTACACAAGTTTTTTGATTGTACTTAAATCCAAATAAATTTACAAAAAAAGACCAGTCTTCAAAGGACTCAAAATAAAATACATACCAAAGTATGGGATGAGTGTAGTTATGGAATTAGTTGAATTCTGGCCCAAACTTTCGATTCAGAAGGCCCAGAGAAATATCAACCCCAACTTTTAAAGACGGTCTTGAATTTTTCTTTAATGCTCTATCCATCATCTTTTAATACTACTGACAAGTCCAAAAGGCACATCAACACAAATAAAAAATATCCGATTAACAATTAAAAAAAAAAAAACCAGAAGTATATGCTTCCCAGCTCTCTCTCACTTGCAGTACATTGAAGAGTTTGAATTATATCAATTTTTTATTTTCTTATTTAGTTTTAAGAATGAGAATTATTAGACTATGGGAGTTTGAAAAAATATTATCTCAAATATTGAAATTTTTTAGAGCATGGTTACTGATGGATTAAATTTATTTTCAGCAATAAAATTTGTAAAAAAAAAAATTATAATTAAAACTCCTACATGCACAAGCAAATTGAATGAATAAGTTGTACTATCAATCGAAAAGAATAAATTAGCAAAACGTAAATATAAAAATTCATTCATCCATTAAAAAAAAGGGAAGAATAATTTTGAATGATGTCGTATTGTGTATATTTATACTCCTTTTTAAAAGTTAAAAAAACAAATCAATCCGAATCCAGCACAACAAGAACAACAAACACCTGAGCAAGACAAATCAATCTACTTTGTATCTTTTTCTTGTACAAACAAAAGAGTTTGGGTCCATCTATATAATAAGATAGCAAGGTTTTTCAATTTATGGGGGTATATTTTTCCCCTCAAATTTCACACACCCAACACACACACACCCCCCCCCCCCCCCCCCCCTCCCTTCAAATTTCACAAACTCAACACACACACACCCCCCACAACACACAACTGCACAAATACACACACACACACATACACACCCCCCACAACACACAACTGCACAAATACACACATACACACACATTCATTATATATACACTCCAACTATACCAGTATCTTAGCTCAATATACAGTGACTTTAGTTACGAGATATCACTAGTTTTTTTATAAGTTGGCTCTGCATGTACTACTTACCTTGAACAACTTGCCATAGGGCATGTGGTCGATAATATATGCCTTGTAAAAATCTTGTGTCAGTGGTCCAAATTCACATCTAAATGGATGAATTATTCCAAGGACACGTAACCAGTCGAGCTAAATTTTGAATTTTAAAGGAAAATGGAAGCCAAAAAATGTGAGCGCATTTGAGTTATTTGCGACCATAACTTTGCAGTATTATAATTATCCTTAAATATTAGACAATTAGCTGTGTCACCCCTATATATTAGACATTTTTGCACTCGACAGAGCCCCACATGAAATCGAAGAATGAGTCCTCCTTCGTCATATCAAAAATGTCTTTGGAGAACTACCAAAGCTTTCATTTACTTGCGGATTGTACCAATTTTTTTTTGTAACTTTGTTTTGTATATTTTGATATTTTACCCGGATTGATCCTAGATTTGAAATTAGGGGCGGCTCAACTGTGTTGTTAAAAAAGTTTGGGTTCTAGGCCCCATTTTTAAGAAGACCCTAATTTTTTAGATATCATAAATAGTTCATGTAAAAAAATTAAATCTATAAATACTTTAAGCCTTACAAAAACACAAGCCCAATTAAAAAAAATAATTTAAGGCCTTACTTCAACGTAGACTCCATAATTTATAAGTGTATACTAATAGTCCAAATAAAAAATTTAAATCCATATCCAAACAAAAAGATTTTAACTTAAGTAGATTGGACTTATTAATTCAGCTGTGAAATTAGAAAGCCCTAAAATTTATTATTTTTTTTAAAAAAGGGAAAAAAATTAATAGTAAAACTAAAGCTATTAAAAAATCTAGTCTTAACCCCTAAAAAAGTCAAGTCTAAATTTATCACATTAATTTTTCAACTATTTTTTCTCTCTTTTACTATCAAGTTCAAATATAGTAACAAAAACTTGAATATAAAAATTTAATTAACAATTTTATATTTAAAAAAATTAAAAATTAAATTTATTATTAATATTAAAAATAAAAAGTCTCTTTTATTATTTTCACTTTAGACTCTAAAATGTTTCGGACCGTCCCTATTTGAGATATATGTAATTGCATTAATAGCCACAATTTTTCTTTTTTCTTTTTTTTTATTTGAATCCTAGGCAGAGATTAACAATAATGGGATGGTGAAGTGCCTCTAGAGATGCCTAAAGTATTCAATTTTAATTGTTTCCTCGAAGGCTAATCTCTATATATTAAAATTATTTTATTGCCAATAATTAAATGTTCAGTACCTGTCTCATTGATTCCACAAGATTAGATGACTGTAATTTCTTTCAAATTCTAATATAAACCATATTACTCGTGATACATTTATTATAAATAAATTTGCATAATACTAATTAACGTACTAAACTGAATAATTAGAATGCTTAAATATAAGTTTTGCCACTCAAATATGAGCCTAGTTACTATTTCTTGCCAATTATTATATTAATCTTGACTTGGTTTGAAATTTGCGATTATTTCAGCACGTAAGATTATTTTTTCATGTCTGAGTCTAGGGTTTAGTGCGCGCTAAATCTAGTCCCACGCCTAAGCACACAAGGATTATTGAGTCTCACCAATCATGTAACAATTTTCTTTTTCTTTTCTTTGAAGAGTATGCTAAAAAAAATAATAAAAAAAAAAAAAAGATCTGCTGTTATACATTTAAAAAAATATAAAATTTTGGATTTAATATAGATAGTCATAATACACATACAATACATATTATTATTTTAGTAACCATCCAAGAAAGTTACTCTTACTTAAGAAAGAAAACAAATATAGGGAGATTTCAAAGCCATCATTTAGAAATAATTGGATTTAATAAAGACCAGCTGATAAGCATGCATATGCACATGGGTGGTGTAGTGTATAATTCATATGCATATGTATATTATTTCTTGTGTTTTAACGCTATAGTTGATATGTGGTAATATTTTTACGCTGCGTTTGGTACATAGGATTAATGGTGGAAATGGAATATCTATTCTTTGGTAATGCTGATTCCTATGTTTGGTTGCCTAAGAGTTGAAGTTCATTCCCATTCCTGAAGAATAGCTAATCCCACAAATTGTGAGATTAGGCATTATCAAATATATCCTAGTATTTCTCCTTCGATTCCCATTCAAGAGTGCGCCATTCTATGAAAAAACAAAAACGCGATCTCTTCTTTCCTTCCCAATCGTCGGTCGTGCTCCTCCTCTGACCTCTCTTCTCTTTTTCTCACATCTTCTCTTCTTCCTCACAAATGCCATGGCAGTCCATATTTCTTCTCATCCCTTCCCAATTACTTTCTGCCTCTCCCCCATCTCTCTGTGAAGCAAGGGTACGCATAGGTGGCCAGGAACAGTCTATATGAGCTCAGATCCAACCAATCCAGGTAATTACTAGTTAAATTTAGTCAGTAATTCTCAAATCCAACTTAGAATTTTTAGGTTTTAAGATTTTTTTGTCATTTGAAATGTGAATCTATCTCTTAAAAAAACTTTGCTTCAATATTTCAAATCGATTTTTTCCTTTATAATTCGAGATATGGCAGTAGATCTTTATGCATATGAAACCAATCACACCTATAGTTGGTGAATCATGAATCCTAAACTACCAGTAGCCATGACTCCTCGAATCAGAATCATATAAAGAATAAAAAATGATTAAATAAATGATTTAACAATCGAAACAAAGATTACGAATAGTATGGTCTGACCAATTCAGTTGACTTGCTAAACAACCTGTTTATGTTAAGATAATATGAAAGAGAAGAGAGCCCAGTGTGATTGATTGTGTTGAGGCCATGAGGGTGGGAGCTCTCTGCTTTTGTTGTTTCTTGTAGTTTAATTAAATTTTACATTGTCTTATCACTTATTTGCTGGTTTGTTTTTTTTTTTTTTTTTTTGCCACACACTTGTAATAGACAAATCTTGAGTCATAAGAGGCACATTGTACAATGCAAACAAGGTGTTTGTCAAAATGCCATAGAAAAAAACTAGATTTTATGAGCATGAGCCATAAGGGACTAGATTTTAATTCGAGATATGGAACTAGATTTTATGCATATGAAATCATTCATACCTATAATTGGTGAATTATAACCCATAATGAACTCAGTTTTTAAGAACTAGTGAAATGTTTTACAATGCAAACTAGGTGTTTGTCAAAATGCCTGACAGAAATTGGCTTTCTTTTTGCCTTCATGGGTGGTTATTGATGTGGCCTCCAATTTGTTCAAATGTTGATTGGAGTGGTTAGGGACTTTTGGAGTGGCTGCTTTTGTAATTAATCTAGTAGAATGGAATTGATATGGGAATGAACTGGAATGTACATTACCATTTCAATGTGTTTTACAATTACTTGGGATTAAGTCTTGGAATAACATGCACATTCCATTCTTATATTTGGATAACAGAATTTTTAATAGAATAGAATGAAATTTGACCAAAATAAGTATTTTGCTATAATAAAGAATTTCTAAGTTAATGTAGGTAACATACTTTGAAAAATTACACAATCAATACACTTATGAGTAACCACATAACCTTTTTCATGGGAATAGATACTTGAAAACAAGCATTAAAAATAATAAAATTATATAAATAGATTAGAATTCTTTTCCTAATGCATGTGCTAGTTATTGAATATTATTAAAGATACACACTAATTATTTTTGCAAAACAATTATAATTAAAACTCCTAGATGCACAAGAAAAATTGAATGAATAAGCCATACTATCAATCAAAAAGAATCAATTAGCAAAACGTAAATATAAAAATTCATTCATCCATTACAAAAAGCGAAAAGAATAATTTTGAATGATATTGTATTGTGTATATTTATACCCCCTTTTAAAAGGTAATAAAAATAAATTAATTCGAATCGAGTACAACAAAAACGACATACACGTGATCCTGACGAATCAATCCACCTTTATATCTTCTTGCTGTACAAACAAAAAATGTACGAATGGTTCAAATTTTCTTATGAGCTGGCCCGCATGTACTACTTACTGGAACAACTTGCCAGAGGGCCTGTGGTCAATAATATATGCCTTGTAAAAATCTTGTGTCAGTGGTCTAAATTCACATCTAAATGGACGAATGATTTAAAGGACACGTAATCAGTCGAGCTAAATTTTGAACTTTAAAAGAAAGTGTAAGCCAAACAATGTGAACGCATTTGAGTTATTTGTGACCATAACTTTTCAGTATTATAATTATTCTTAAATATTAGATAATTAGCTGTCACCCCTGACGGGTCAAGCCCAAATGACCTAATTTATGTGAAAAGGCCCAAAACCATACTGAAACCCAGTTGCAATTAAAGGCTCAAACTTATGAAGACTCAGGCCCAATAAGACTCAAGCTCAATTAAGTGCACCATGGAGCTGCCTCGGCTTAGCTACAAAGATCCAGAGAGCACCCTTACCTTCTCTACCACCTTGGTAGCAGTCAACTTGGACCGAGTCTTGTGGGGAGCTCCTCAACGGCCACACCCGTTGAGGAGAATCTGCAAGTTCCACCAGGATAGCCAGATATTTACCACTTAATAGCTCCACTCTGTTGGAGAATGACTATAAAATGTAAGCCCCACCAACACTTGGGGGGCATCACCTTCTACAGAGCATAAAACTCATCTTCCTCTCCAATCTGTAACACTTCGTTCACCGGAATCAATAAAATACCGGCAACTATCTGCCATTCCAAAGTGGACGTAGGTCGAATTCACCGAACCACTATAAATCCCGTCTCCCTCTACTTTTATTATTGCTTAATTTCTAAATTACTTGACTAGTGGTGTGCAAAGTCAATTTTGTGCATCATCAGTTTGGCGCCGTCTGTGGGAATCGACAAAATTCTCATTTTTAAACATTCCATTTACTGAACCAATGGCAATCACTACCAGGTCCATGAACCAACATGAAGACAATCCTACACGAGAGGAGGAGGTTGCTCCTCCAGTTACCAACCCTGTCCCGAATGCTCCAGCACCAAATTCTCAGCAGATGTTGGAGACCATGCAGCAGCTGATGGCCCAAAACCAGCAGATACTGCAACTCATGCTTGCTGGACAAGGAGGAGCACAACTTGGTGGAGCACAGCTCGGAGGACCTCAAGGAGCTCCACATCCTGAGGGCCAAGGAGCTCCGCACCCTGCTGCTCCGCACCCTGCTGCTCCACACCTAGGCGACCCTGCAGGGCTGGGCGCCCCCTTTGGAGTCCCCCTGGGCGCCCCACATAGGGGAGCCCATCACGAGGGATTTCCACCTCCTCCTCCTGCTTCACACGGTGGAAACCCTCATCTCCAAGAAGATGAAGGCGAGAATCAAAGCATGGAACATGGGAGTCACTTCCATGTTCATTCCAGAGGAGCCCCCAATCATTGGGATGAGAAAATCAAAGAAGTACAAAATCAGCTAGGTGACGTCTTCAATGCCATGAAGGCGCAAGGACCTGAGACTGTGGACTATCTTGTGAGGCGAACTGACACGCCTTTCAAGCCGGACGTGGCGAACTACCCCCTCCCTAAAAAATTTAAAATGCCATCCGTGGAGACCTTTGATGGTACGAAGGATCCACTAGACCATCTGGAAACTTACAAGACCTTGATGCAGCTGCACAACGTCCCTGACGAAATCATGTGCAGGGCGTTCTCAACCACCTTGAAGGGATCAACGCGACAATGGTTCGCCAAACTCACCCCGGCCTCCATAGGCTCCTTCGCCGAATTGAGCAGATCTTTTGTGACACAGTTCATTGGTGGACGCCGCCAGCAGAAACCTGTCACCCATCTGCTCAGCATAAAGCAGGACCAAGATGAGAGCCTGAGAAGCTACCTAACTCGTTTTAACGAGGGGGTTCTTCAGGTCGAAGAGCCCGATGAAAAAGTCAGCATGACCGCCTTCCTGGGAGGCCTCCGATCATCGAGCTTCCTTTTCTCCATGATGAAACGCCCATCAAAGAGCATGCCAGAACTATTGGCAAAAGCTCAAAAATATATAAATGCTGAGGAAATCAACAGGTATAGGCGAGATGAATCATCTCGCGGATCGCCAAAAGCCAGACCTGCCTCTGCACTGTTCTCAAACAGGCAGCCTATCTCCAGCTTAGCGGCTCTCTCGCGGGTAGCCAAAAAAGCTTAACATATCTCTGCACTGCTCTTAAGCAGACAGCCTACCTCTGCACTGCTCTCAAGCAGGCAGCCCACCTACCTCTGCATTGTTCTCAAACAGGCAGTCTATACCTCAAGCTTAAGGACTCTCTCATGGGTCGTCAAAAGCTCGGTCTTAAAAGGCAGGATATTGAAACTCAGGTAGTCTACAACACGAGGGACTACATTAGATTGAATGTCAACAATCGGGGCCTCTCCATTGGCACCCAAGCTGAGTAGCCTAAACCTTACAGCACTCCTCGGGCGCCCAAACACCTCTCAGGCGCCCAGCAGCCTCAAGCTCGCCCAGGCTCGTCCAAGGCACTAGCCTGCTCGCCAAAACAGCCCAAATCAGCTCCGCCTCGGCTGCACGCCCAAGGGGCTGCTCCGCCTCCGCTGCACGCCCAAGGGGCTGCTCCGCCTCCGCTGCACGCCCAAGGGGCTGCTCCGCCTCTGGTGCACGCCCAAGGGGCTGCCCCGCCTCCGCTGCACGCCCAAGGGGCTGCTCCCCCTCCGCTGCACCCCCAAGGGGCTGCTCCGCCTCCGCTGCACGCCCAAGGGGCTGCTCCGCCTCCGCTGCACGCCCACTTGGGTTGGAGATCTTGCCAAAACTGCCCAAAAGCAAAAATGCATCGTGTAAGGGAAGATTCATCTAGCAAAGGAAGTCTCCGCCACCTAAAACTCAAGATGTAAACTAATGCCCTCTTTTCCAAGTTTCCTTGGACACAGGGGCATTGGGGGCAAATGATGGGCCAAACCCAAATGCCCTAATTTATGTGAAAATGCCCAAAACCATACTGAAGCCCAGTTGCAATTAAATGCTCAAACTTATGAAGACTTAGGCCCAATAAGACTCAAGCTCAATTAAGTGCACCATGGAGCTGCCTCGGCTTAGCTACAAAGATCCAGAGAGCACCCTTACCTTCTCTACCACCTTGGAAGCAGTCAACTTGGACCGAGTCTTGTGGGGAGCTCCTCAACGGCCACACCCGTTGAGGAGAATCTGCAAGTTCCACAAGGATAGCCAGATATTTACCACTTAATAGCTCCACTCTGTTGGAGAATGACTATAAAATGTAAGCTCCACCAACACTTGGGGGGCATCACCTTCTACAGAGCATAAAACTCCTCTTCCTCTCCAATCTGTAACACTCCGTTCACCGGAATCAATAAAATACCGGCAACTCTCTGCCATTCCAAAGTGGACGTAGGTCGAATTCACCGAACCACTATAAATCCCGTCTCCCTCTACTTTTATTATTGCTTAATTTCTAAATTACTTGACTAGTGGTGTGCAAAGTCAATTTTGTGCATCATCAACCCCTATATATTAGACAATTTTGTACTCGACAAAGCCCCTCTTGAAATCGAAGAAATGAGTCATCCTCCGTCATATCAAAAATGTCTTTGGAGAACTACCAAAGCTTTCATTTACTTGCGGATTGCACCGATTTTATTTTTTTGTTACTTTGTTTTGTATATTTTGATATTTTACCCGGATTGATCCTATATTTGAAATCAGGGACGGCTCAACAGTGTTATTGAAAAAATTTAGGTTTTAGGCCCCATTTTTAAGAAGCCTTAATTTTTTAGATATCATAAATAGTCCGTGTAAAAAAATTAAATCTAGGGTTTTTTAGGTGTGGGTATAATTTTCAATACTTATTTGAGTAAAAGTGTATGGGTAAGTAGTTTATTTTATTAAGTACAACTTTTATAAAACTTTTTATGTTCAGGTACAAAATTCAAATGAATTAAAATATTTTTTACTTAAACACCCTTCTTTATTTTATGCAGCCATGATTGACAGTTATTTTAGGAAACGAATATGTAAAGATTACATATTTGTTATCTTTTTAATTTTTGAATTTTGAATGAGCAGTTTTGTGAGAGATTTATGCATCTATTACAGTTATTTTAGGAAACAAATATGTAATCTTTACATATTTGTTATCTTTATTTTTTTAAATCAAACGTATGTGTTCAACTGATAAGTGTTCTTCAACATAAGTCTTCTTCAACGTGTTCAACTGATAATTCTTCTTCAACATAAGTCTTCTTCAACAGCTATTTATTTCTCCGGTGGTGGTTTTCTTTGAAAATGATTAGTTTATTTTCGTTTGCTTCCAAAATCTATTTTTCTTAATCAATAGAGGATTTCTTCGGAAAAAGAAATTGCAAATACCGATCACAATCATCGACTTGAAAATAAGTTTTTAATAATTATATTTCTTCTTTTATTCGGTCATTTTTATTGGGAAATCGTAATTTCGATTTTGTTTTATGTTGTTCGTTGTTGCGATGAAGGGGAAAAAAACTAGTTTGGTTTTTAATGGGTGTAACTCTTTTTTAATGGGTGTAACTATTTTTCGTATAGACAGTAACTGTTGTGTAACTGTGTAGAAAAAAAAAAGATTGTTTTGGTTTTTAATGGGTATAACTATTTTTCGTATAGACAGTAACTGTTGTGTATCTGTGTTGAAAAAAAGACTGTTTTGGTTTTTAGTGGGTGTAACTGTTTTTTAATGGGTGTAACTATTTTTTGTATAGACAGTAACTATTGTGTAACTGTGTTGAAAAAATCAGAGTTATCTTTTAGTGTAACTGTTCTTGTATGCAAGTTTCTAACCAATGTCTATTTTGGTAGATCCTGTTTATTGTAACTATTTTGTGTTTAATGTTTTTCTCCCAGTATGTGATTAATTAATTAGTCATTTGTATTAATGTTTTTTTATGTTGTTTTCTGTAACTGTTTTTCTTTTTTCTTTTGAATTGATACAATGTCATTCATTTTTTTAATGTCTTAATCAGGAATGGAGGGATGTTTTCATCGGATGGGATGTCCCGTTGCACTTCAGCTTGCTGATGAAATAATCATGAAAATCTCAGTTAACCCATACTGTAAACAATTACCAAAAATAGTTACATCACAAAGTTACACAAAAACAGTTACACAAACTGTAGACTATAACTAATTTCCATACCATGAATATATACGTGTAATATACTATTCGACTTAACAGATACTCAGCACAGTTACAACCATTTAATAACATATACTCAACATAACTACTCAATACAGTTACCAATAACATATGTAAGATTGAAATACTTAAAATCACAAAATAGTTACTCAATACAGTTACAATCATTAATTTTTAAATATTAATTGTTTGTAATTTGTGATCACAAATAGTTACTTAAAACAGTTATGTAACTATTTTTAATCAAAAAATTCTTTTTTCAAAGTGTTTTTTCATATGCAAATGCTTTAAATTTTGTAATTAGGTTACTCAATTTTTAATTACAAACCTGCAATTTGTTATTATCATTTCACCAAAAATAAGGTTTTATTTTTATTTATTTTTTCAAAATCAAACAACATAGATTGTGGGAAATAAAATTTTAAAGACAAAAAAAACAAAACATGAATGTCACCTGTAATTTCCAGTGAAGAAGTTGTCGGATACGATACACAGTTACTTGATCATAGACGACGATGAACAGTAACTCGTATTCCTCTATTTTTTTGGACGATGAACAGTAACTCGTACTCCTTGTTTTTTTGGATGATGAACAGTAACTTGTATTCCTTGTTTTTTTTGGACGATGAACAGTCACACTTCTGGCATTCCCATGGACATAGAATCCCTCTGCCGAAAAGGATGGATTTTGATAATTAAACCCCATATTTTCCCTCTCATTACTTGATTGCTGCAAAAAAAAAAAAAACGGATAGAAGATGATATGTTTCCATACATCTGCTATTTATCGATGGCAATAATGGCATTTTTAAAAAATATGCACTTTACCCCAAATAAGTTTTTGAGTTGTACTTTTGCCTAAATAAGTCTAAAAAATTGTACCGGCTTCTAAATTCCCCTTAAATCTATAAATACTTGAAGTACTACAAAAAGGTATTATAAGAACACAAGCCCAATCAAAAAAAATTTAAGGCCTTACTTCAAGGTTGACACCATAATTTATAAGTGTCTACTAATAGTCCAAATAAAAAATTTAAATCCATACCCAAACAAAAGATATCAACTTAAGTAGATTGGACCTATTAATTCAGTTGTGAAATTAGAAGACCCTAAATTTTTATTTTTATTTTTACAAAAAAAAAGGAAAAAAAACTAATAGTAAAACTAAAGCTATTAAAAAATTTAGTCTTAACCCCTAAAAAAGTCAAGTATAAATTTATCACCTTAATTTTTCAATTATTTTTTCTCTCTTTTACTATCAAGTTCAAATATGGTAACAGAAACTTGAATATAAAATTTTAATTAACAATTTTATATTTAAAAAAATAAAAAATTAAATTTATTATTAATATTAAAAATAAAAAAGTCTCATTTATTATTTTCACTCCAAAATGTCTCGGACTGTCTCTGTTTGAGATATATGTAACTGCATTAATAGCCACGATCAACAAAAAAATAATAACACTAAACAGTAACATCAAAAAGTAACATGCTCAAATCTTAAAGTGTTTTGAAAAAAAAAATAAAAAAGAAAAATCGTGGATATTAATGCAATTACATATATGTGAAAGTAAAAAAAAAATTATTGAAAATGATCTCCCCTACATACATACCAGATTATTCATGTATTTTATTGCATCACTGCCATTAAATATTATTGCATATCACTGATATTAAAAGTTATCTCAAAGGCTCACACTACTGCGATTCTTTTTCTTTTTTTGTGAAGCACACACTATTTCGATACTAATTGCAAAGAAAAAAATTAATGCAGTTCAGGTCAGCTCAAGACAGTTTTAGATATTTAATTTGAGATGAGATTTTATTAATTTTATTTTTTTTTTAAAAATTGAAAAAGTGATTGTTACATTTGTTGTTAATAATACTCTTCAAGTAATGCATTAAGTGTGGCGTTTTCATCTGTTTGTATCAAGAAAAAAACCTTTCATATTTCAACATACATTCGACATCATCTGTTAAATTATAATTTGTGCTTAAAAAACTGTAATGATTTTTTTTTTGTTTGTCTAGGTTTACATTTGTTTTTAACTCCTTAGATTTTTATGGGATCTTCTTTTGTGTGGCTTAGCTTGTTAGAGCATCTCTAACAGTATTCTCTATTTTAGAGAGCTATCTTTTTTAAAATAAAGAGTATCTTTAATAAAAAGTTATAATAGATTAAAATTTGACACATCATTCTAAATATGATTCTCTATTCTTATCATTTTATGTTTTGTCATTTTTGGCAATAATTGTGGCTTCCTTTCAAATTTTCCTAAATTATTTTAAAAATAATGTTATTTAGACTTAAAAATCTAACTTAATTCGCTGATCTATTAATGTGGTTTCATTTGAACCATCGGATCAACACCAAATTTCAATGTTTGATGTAGCCTAGAATCAATCTAAATGTCTTAGTAAATTATTTCAACAAATTAGATTCATAAATTATGTCCCAATAACATTGCTCTTATTTTAAATGAGATACGTTTTATCCTAAATGTATTGGATGAAAAGATAAATATATCATTTTTATTTAATTTCAAAAAAATAGATTAGAGAGTGAGTTTGACTCTTTAAATGTAGAAAGTCAAATTGAACTCTTTATTTTAGAGAATTGAGTAGGAATAAAAAACATATTGGAGATGCTCTTATGAGTTTTAGACTTTGAGATCACAGCTATGTCATATGTGATTTTTTTTTAGAGCAATGGTATATAGACCTAATTTACGGACTACATTTAATTAAAATTTTCAATTAAATTCTTAAATTAAGTCTAAATAACATTATTTTTTTAAAGTGAGATCTAAACTCATTGCTTTGATGATCTAATGGTAGACCAGACTTAATGTAGTTTATGTGAACCTTGGTTCTTCGTTCATGGTGTCCGTCATTCTTCACGGGGTTGGTGGCTTTACTTAATCGTGCTTGCAATTATGAAAAATGGGTTGGTGACCTTATACTTAAATGTGGTTGCAATTATGGAAAATCTCTCGTGACCTCATTGATGTTTTCTTAGACTGGATTTTGAAACTTCACAGCTAATTTATTTTCAAACATTGAAAAATATCAACAAAACGCATTCTCTAGAAAAGTATTACTATATATTCTTTGCTCTTTCTACATTATTGTGGCTGCGGGCCGTCTCAGGTCAAGTTTATGTAGAAATTCTTATTAAGAGAGAAATTAAAATAAGAAAAAAAAAAAAAAGAACACAAATGATACACGTTGTTCAGTATAACGTATAATGCGCCTACTCTACGGACTTAAATATCCAATGAGCTACATCGATGTGTTTGATGGTATTGTTTATGCGATTGTGTAGCAGAGCTCGGCGCTCAAAAAAGGGGAAATGGATTGGAGATTCGAGGTGGATGAATATGGAGTTTACTAGGATACCCAGTCAAAGTTATTTAGCTCTCGATAGTTAAATAATCGATAGAAAGGCTAGTAATCAAAAATAAAACTGATAGACATGTGATTTATAGTGGGTTGCTAGCTCGGAAGTTTAGCTAGTTCACTTTAATGGAGTTACTTGCTCAGGGGGTCTTTTCTATTGCTTGGGGAAGACGATTACAAAGCTATCAAAGGTTATTTTATACAAAGTGAGGGGTTAATCCCTGTTTGTAACGTGTAGGAGCATGGTCCTAACGTAATCAACGTGAACCCTTTGAGGTTGTTACGACCTATGTGATGAAATATTTGGTTGTTGGAGGTTACATTTGCTAGGCGTGACGTGGCTCTCTAGAAGATGTAAGTTGTCGCTGTCGTAGTGTGCATGAAGGAATGTTGGTGCACCCTCCTGAGCTTAGGAATCATGATCTGGAGGTCTGAGCTGGGGTCACGAGCTGGGAAGCTAATGATTGGGAGCTCCTTCATCCGACCTTAGTTGTTTCGAACTAGAACCCCAAATTCTGTCATCGTCATGTGGGCCCCCCAAATAGGGTGGGCGTGTCTACGAGTTACTTTTGAGACGAGCTTAACCTTAAATTTTTTTTGGTATCATCAATATTATTGATTTAATACATGATAATATGAGGCTCAATTCTATTTAGGGGGTGATAATTATAGAGATAAAAATAAATATCATTGCTTTGATGATCTAATGGTAGACCCGACTTTATATAGTTTATGTTAAACTTGGCTCTTCATTTGTGGTGTCCTTCCTTCATCACGGGGTTGGTGTGGCTTTACTTAAACGGTGCTTGCAATTATGAAAAATGGGTTGGTGACCTTACTTAAATGTGCTTGTACTTATGCAAAATCTCTCGTGACCTAATTGATGTCTTAGAAATGCGTTAGAAACTTCACAACTAATTTATTTTCAAGCATTGAAAAATATCAACGAGACACATTCTCTAGAAAAATATATTAATTAATATAAATAGCGTAATCATAGAAACTCAGTACCATAACCTCTAATGGATACTTTTTATATAGACCGTTAGATCATGATCTAACGGTCACTAGAAAAAGATGCTCAAAAATTAATTATGAAGACTTACCAAAATTAGTTTTTTATAGGAAATATCTATTACATATTCTTGTGATCTAGTCCTATTAGGAAAGTCCTAAAAGTTAATAATAATAAAAAAAATCTATCTCCTCTTAAATATTAACGGATCGACCCAATGACCCGGATGGTTTTTATCTTTACCCATTTAATTTATTATACCCGTTTGGATTAAAAAAAATTAAAAATAAATATAACGGGTTGGTCAAATTACCAAATAACAGGTTAAAAATTAACTAAAAATAACGGGTTGAGCCACTATGTGGGTTCAAGTGGGGCACACCATTGTTGGGTAAGTCTTTCCAATTTTTTGTCAAAGTACCAATTTATCCTCTCTTTTTTTCCTTTTCTTTTTTGGATCATTATATAAACACAAGTTTGTTCTCTTAACACCACAGTTTTATAATTATTGAGGAAGATTAGTTAATATTTATCTTTCTCTCTTAACTTTCTAATCAATCCAAGTAGGAGTGCTTATTAACTACACAATAAATTACCTCCTAAAGACAAAAATATGCAATTGATTGGCGAGTATTTAAAAAATATGGACAAATAATATCTCTATTAATGTTTCAATATTCTAAATTTCAGCAATGGGGACAAGTAATATAATATATAAAGTGGAATTCGGTAAATATATTACACTTTCGTCCCCAATAAAAAAAAAAGGCATAAGTATTTTAATTGAAGTTTAAAAAAATTACACTGGCTTATTAAATCAATTTGCCGAACATTAACTCACCAAAATCTTTAACAACCAATTTTTTAATCAACAAAACAATCAAGTGACCAATTTATTATTCAAATGACTTAAAGTCCTGCTGGGTATGCATTTAGGCTGAATCAGGATGTAAGAAATTACCTTAGTTAATGGATAGATGACAAAGGTAGCCCAACCGCTGCCCAGCTAGTCTGCTACGAACTTTTGCACCTTCAGTGGGAGATAGACATAAAAGTAGGGTTTGAGTTTAACTTTTCGGTTATTGGGTCAATTTTTTATTATTAAGAGAGTCAATTTTTTTTTATTATTAACCTTTAAGACTTTTTTAATAGGACTAGATCACAATAAATATGCAATATATATTTCCTATTTAGTGAAGAACTAAATTTGATAGGTCTTAATAATTAATTTTGAGTATTTTTGACTAAAAATACCTATTAGAGATTATGATGCAGAGTCTATATGATCGTTGTATTCAATTAATATTAATATATATATTATTATTGTGGTTGCTTATTTCGAAATTCCACCTGATTCGCCCATTGGGCTACCTCACTCTGTCGCAGCCCATGGTCAAAACATTTTTGGGGAGAAAAAATGGTGAATTATTTTCTTTTTTTAATTAAAACGAACTGAAATAGAAAATAAAAAAGAAAAAAGACAAAAGATAATGGTAAAACATGACACCTTTTCATCAAACTGTGTCACAAAGCATAAATCTTGGTTTCTAAATAAGATTGGAGTGCCTTTTTCTTTGTCCAAAATTATCTTTACTTGGTTGTCTTCAGGGTTTGACTTTAACACCCAAGGTTATCATTTTTTCTGTAAAATATAATGTCTAGGGGTTAAATTACAACAAGAAAGTAACCTAAAATCTTAGGATTGATCCAACAAAATATGAATATTAGGTCAAGTTACAATAATTTTAGACCAAGTTAAAATGTTTGATAGTGTTTAGGATAAATTCTTGCATTTTAAGATTGATCCTAAAATATTGAGATCGATTTTACATACTCCAAAAAATTAGACGCCCAAAATTTTGATCTCAATAAAACAAAATCTTTACAAAATAAGGAGTACCATTTATGTTTGTTTTTTTTTTTTTTTTTTTAAAAATTGAGCTAACTTTGTTTTTTTTTTTTCTCGGTGAACTTTCTTTCTTCAAGCATTCTAAGATTGAATCACATTTTTGGGCAGGCAGGGCAGAGACAGAAATTAGTTTAAAGATGGACACTTTAACTAGGCTTTCCACAAAGATGACTATATTTTTATGTATGTTAATAAAATAGTACATATCACAAATCTAAACTCTATTAAAATTTAAACCATCCATAAAAAAGATTTCATAAATACGAAACGTCAAAAAAAATTCTAAATGCAAATAAAAAATGTCATTACTAAATAATATTACTCTTTACCAAATGGTCAATTGAAATGAACCACTAATTACAATTGAGTCATACACGTATAGAGATATAATAAATAAAATATATTTCCATTTGAGAGTCTATTTGAAGAATTGAATAAGAATTAAAAAAATAAAAAAAATAAGAATTCAAGAAATATGCGTAAATGTAACTCTAGAATTCAATTGAAACAAATTAATCATCAATCTTATAAAATTAAAAATCAATGGTACGTCATATTACAAACAATTTAAAATTGAATTGCGATCTTAAAATCAAAAGAATTAACAAATAAACAAATCAAAGTCAATTTTAAGGGTAGACACAATTTATTATCTATATCTATCTATATAATAAAGTAGCTAGATTTCTTTGTCTTTAGCTTTTCGCGGCTCAGATCACTTGAAAAAATATTGATCCGATGGTCCTAATACGAAATGTCCTCTCCCTCCAATTTTTTGAGCAAGACTTTCATTCATTCTACAATTCTAAGACTCTTATCTCTCTTATAACTCTTTATTTCTCTCTATCTCATACTACACATTAATTAGATCGTTAATTATGATTCTAATTAAAGATTATTTTTAAAAATTTTACATAAACAAATGGACCTTAAATAAATATTATTTGCGTCAAAACGAGTCGAATGACTATAATATAGATCATATTTTGTATTAAAATAAAAATACTATAATATTCGAATAGAATAATAGGTGAATAATATATATGTAATGTGATATATCTATATCCTAAGGGGACTATCATTATTTGTCTTGAATTTTTTGCGGCTCAGATTGTTTCAAGATTATTGATCAAAAGATCGAAATTCCTCCTTCAAATTTCATTTTATTTGATTATCAGTTCAAAGTGATTATGATTAGTATTCGAATTGAGTTGAATTTAATTTTCGAATATAAAGTATATATTCTTACTTAATCTTAACTTTGCTTGAATTTTATGAGTATTCAAGTTGAAGTCAAAGTGAAATTGATTGTAAAAATAATAAAGAATAGCTAAATTAAAAAAAAAAAAAAAAGTTATGACATCACAGTGAACGAGAATACATAATAATTAGTTTGTAAGTTTAAAATAGAAGTGTTAATTGAGTCGAACTTAAATTCAATTCTCAGTTTAACGTAATTATGATTAAAACTCGAATTGAGCTGAATTTAACGGGGTGTATGTAGTATAGGGTGAACTTAGTTACTAATGGGGTGGGTATAGAAGCGGTGAACTTAGTAGTTTGATAATGAGAAATTAAATGGGGTGGGAATGGAGATTTATGGGGTGGAAATAGCTCCGCCCAAACTTAAATTGAATTGAATTTTACAAATATTTAAGTTGAACTCAAATGAAAAACTGATTTTAATTACTCAACAAATTTTTTTACATCTATGAGAATTCACGTGAAACTTTTGGATGTTTTCTTCACAAAAGTTACACGAACTTACATTAGAAAAATGGTGCATAGATAATGTTATGAACTTTAAATAGAAACCTACAGATAAACAAATAATTATATTTTTTTGAAATTTGAAATAAAGGTTATTAAAAATGTTAAAATTGTGGATGTTTAACCAATAATAATTGATATTTTCTCAAAATTTTGAATTAATATGTTGCAATAGTTGTAGCGTGACTTTCATTATACAAATGTTTGATTATATATGTTCTGCATACAAGTTGAATAATATCAATTTGATCGTTATATTGTTGAAATTGTATTATACATTGTCTATATTTATGAAAAAATATTTACAATTTTTTACGAGTAATGTAGTGCCTTCAGACACGGGTAATTACTAGTACTACTATAAAATGTCAACAAAAGTGAAAAACTTTTGTTTGACGTAAATAACCTTACTAAAAGACCTAATGTCTCTTATATCCTATCCTGTCATATTCCTCTCTTTAATTTTCCTCTAATATTAATTTCAAATTAAATTCATAATCTCATCTATACTAATCTAACCCATCAACAATTCAATTATTTTCTCTTAAACCTAAATCTCTTTACTAGGTCATTTACACAAACCTGAAGCCCCTTCATATCTCCTACCGCCCCCTTCATCTTTCACTGTCACTGCTGAAGGGTCGCTTGTGCATAACCTCCCAATTGATAACCTTTGTAATTATAACTCATACATAGTATCGATTCTAGACAGTGTAATTCATCTTCCAAGTTTCGTTCATCCTGAGATAATTAACACTCAAATCCAATCTGCTTTCCTACAGAGGAAGCATTCATTATTTCCTTTATGTTTGGCCATTTCTTGAAGAAACTACACGGTTTCTGTAGCATATTTCTGAAGAAGCTTCACGTTATATTCTTAAACATCATTAAATCACTGTCCAGTTCAAAGCACTTCTCTCTTTGTGGGTGTGTTGAGAAACTGGCATGCTCCTTGAATAGGTAGGTACTCTCCCATTGGTTCGTTGCATTTTATTTTTTAGAACATAATCCTTTTACTCTCTTTTTTTTTGTCAGGTCTGCTCTTATGCACTCATAACAAAAATAATAGATGTAGATTACGGAAGAAGCACCAGGTTACGCATTTTGCCAATGTATAAAGATTCATATATTCCGTCTCAAACTGCATAGTAGTTTATTAGTCGGACAAAGTATAAATTTGTAAGATAAGTTCACTTTTGCACATTTGTTATTTCTTCTTTTCTCAAATTTTTATCCATTTAACATCTAGCCACACGTGACTAATGCAAGTTATGGCTCCCCTACCTGAAAATCCTCGGAAATGGTTGTCAAAAGGATGCAAGAGGTCGCAATCAATAGCGATCTATATCAATCTGCTTGCTGAGATGGAGATTCCAAATGCTTATTTAGAAAATTTGCCCAATGTATAGGATGGTTCATTTTTTTTTGTCTGGTAATGCCAAAATATATCGTAGAGCTGGGTACTATATTTGATGGTCATCATCACTTTTGTTTCAAGGATATAGTTTAACTTTCAATTTATTTTTTAAATTAAGGAAAGCTGACACTTAGAATCATATATATTTTTTATCAAATTTTACCTGCTTATGTAATTGTCTTATAAAGTTTTCCTTTTTATATAACTGTTAACACGGTGTGGTTTTTAAATGCATTTGAACTGAATCTATTTATATTGTTTCTAATTCATGAGTTTTAGTTTCTGGGTTGAACACTTTACTATGTATTCGAAGGGGAAAGAAGTGAAAAAGATGCAGTGTTGCTCAACAAATACTGACTTATTATTTATATTTGTTTTGAATAAATTGATTGAACGTGTTTGAACTAATCTACAGTATCATCAACATAGGTTCTATACATATGTTCATTTGGCCTTTCAAATGAAAAAGTGAAGAACATTGATCATATTGGATAAGGACACTTCCATTTCTTAAAAAATATTGATCATAGCTCAGAACATCAAACTATGAATAAAGAATTTGTCATATGTTAAGCACATAAAAGAAATCTAAACTTCTTAAAACACAAACATGGGGCACAAGACTATATTTAAAAATGATTGAATACATTTCATAATACAAACACTCGTGCATGCAAGATTATAGAGGAAAATGTCAAGTAAAAAGTGAAGAACAGAGAAAATTGTGAAGGCAAGGTTGTTACCTCGTCTATATATTAGGCGTCTAATTGACATCACTACGGAAGTTTAATTTTGACCACTTTTTGGGTTTATGATTTGCTATGATTGATACTTTTTATGGATTAGTTTTATTTTCTCTTGACTTGTGCTAGCATGTTTAATTTCATCTCACATGCAATGGAGATGGGGTGATTTGTTATAATTTTTGTGTATATTATTTATGTTTGTAGAACCTCATCGACTTGGCAGGTTAATAAAGTTTTAAGTCTGAAATTACAGGTATACGTTAAAAATAAATAAATAAAGATGTTAGATCGATAAAAGTCTGCTAACTCTTAGAACTGTAAGGCCTTGGTCATTGTCACTTTGTTGACAACGTAATAGTTTTGCTCAAATGATGTTTTTCCTTAGTTCCCAAATTATTTCTAAAAGTCATCCAAATAATTTATCACTCGCAAATATTTATTTAATTATGGTAATATTTCTTTGTGAGACAATGTACAAAACTTGTGCGTGATTTTTAGCGGACCAATATTGATGTTTTTTAAAGATGTTGATTTCAAAAAAGAAGTTATCAATTTATCTAATATGCACTATTTTTATATTTAAAATGATTCACGTACAACGTACGTGTGCATTAATTAGTATCTAAAAATATAGCTACATAATTAAGAAAAAAACTTGAGATCCGCCCATGTGTACAAGCATATAACTTGGGCATTTTGTTGTCAATAACGATTCTACTAGTTATCGAGAAATCATTATTTATCCTTAGCAAACGCCACCAAACATAATGATGTCCTTTTGGGATGGTGAGTTTTATATGACTTTTTGTAAGATCTTACTCCAAATAAGCCAACTCCAATTTTATATATCCCTAATTCTCTGCTCGAATTCTCATTATACAACAAGGTCGACTTAAATTAACGGTAAATAATCCACCGAAAAGAAAAGTGGAAAAAACATACATTGAAGGGAGGAAAAAACACCTCTTTTTGTGGTGATATGAGGTGTAACAACAAATCCTAAACTGTTGTTACATTGTTGAGAGACTTGAACGTTAAAGCCGTGCCAACATCTTTCACAAATGAACCCATTGCTGCGTACTCTGCAAAGGTTCTTTCCATTGATTTACACCTCATAAACGGAGGAAAAAACAGCCAAAATGCGGTAACCATCACGAACCCGATAGTTAATGGGCCCGTGACGATCCAAGGCAACTGCCACCGGCATGAAAACGCCTTCTTGATTGCAACCTCAACCATCAAAGAGACACCTTGGACCAAAAAGAACCCTGTCATTTCCCATGTGGGCCATGTACGGCCCAAGTAATAAAATATAAGCTCGTGCATTATGGCGGACACCAAAAATGTGCTGAAAATGGCAGGAAGTGGAGCCCATTTTCGGCCCATGACCCGAGATGAAGTATAGAGAACAGGTTCGTAAACAGTCGGGTGTAGAATTCGGGTCACCATTATGTTCCATCTTCGACCCCAGAAGTCTTGGAGAGAGGTTGAGAGGTAGGGTTCATTGAACTGTGGCTCAAGCTCTATGCCCAACAGGGCTCGAGCCAGGGCTGCCACTATGGCTAGTAATGTTTCCAAACCTAAATATAAATGGAGACTATAGACACACCACAAGAGCTTTGGATGTAAATGCTCACTATAACCATACAAACGGAGCAAAATAGCTATACATAGAAACTTTATAGCATAATTCCAAATTGGTTTTAGGCCTCTTTGGGAGGTTTTGGGAGATGGGTTTTGTTCACTATGGCCATTTTGGGAGGTTTTGGGAGACGTGTTTTCTTTATTATGGTCTTTTAGGTGTTTTGGAGAAGTGGTTTCGCTGATTTTAATGGGGAGACAAGCAAGTGCTATAAAAAGGGGAGGAGAGAGAAATGGGTGAGATAAAGGACCCTTGCCAAAGGCAAAGAGCAGGAGTTTGAAGTTGGCAAGCCAAGCTATGAAGAAAGCAGTTAAGCCTGCAAGGTGCATGGTGTGTAGATTCAGAGGGAGAAGTAGGTTGAGACATACCACAGGGATGAGAGAGAAGAGTCTGAGCTTTCCTTTGGGAACAATCTTGCCTGCAACATAGCAGTAGAATAAAGACACAGACGCTAAAAGATATACCTTGATACAGTTGTTGATCTCTCCCTCCATGTATGATTTGATAATGGTGATGATTTCTAGCTCCATCTCTCTCTCTCTCTCGCGCTCGCTCGCTCTCTCACACCCTTGTTCTCTTGTCCTGCAACACTTAGCTTGTTTGGTCCTTTATTGTGGGACTTTGATTGTGGTAGGTAAGAAAAAAAATTTGGTATCTTACATCTAAATTTTGTTTTTATTGGTGTTTATATAATTTTTGTGTATATTTTTTTTTAAAAAAAAAATTTACCATTTTTTGTGAGTGATCATTATTTCTATCGTTTTTTTTAAAACATCTACAATAATGATAAAAATATTCAAAAAAATAACAAATGTCAGTCTCCTAGACAACTCTTTATCAGTAATGCTATACTGACCAAATTTTGAGACCAAATTAAAAACTCAAATGACATGACAGCATATTATTTTAAGTTTTTATTAGGGCTCAAATGACATGACACCAAATAAAAAAACTCATGTCAATTGTCATGTCATTTAGGCTCTTAATTTAATCCCAAAATTTGATCAGCGTAGCATTATGACTCTTTATTTGTGAGGCTGGCCTTTGAGAGAGAATCATATGTTAATGGCCAGGACTGATTTGTCGGTCTCTCCAGTTGGCTGTTCATTGATCCTATAGATATTTATGCTGACGGCCACGAGGGGCACGGCACCTCTGCTGTTCCTTGATAACTGCAAATGATGCTGTTAGCCCAAACAACGTCGTATCAACACAAGACCAAATAGTTAGCTCCCAAAATTTAAGACCAAACACAATATTTATTAATAAGGGGTCTGCTTAAATTTGATACAAAAATTTATCAAATATTGGGATTAAATCTAATATTATAATTCTAATCCAAGTTTGAATTTAATCAAAATACTTGATAATTAATTTTATGTTTATGTTGAATATAATTAATTTTAATTTTATTTATTTATTTAATTAATCATATCAAATATCTCAAAATTACATTTCTTACACATATTTGATTAAATTTAATATTATAATTTTTCTATTGGATTCAAACTTAGATTAGAATTATAATATTAGATTTAATCCAAATACTTGAAAAAAATTTGTATCAAATTTAAGCAGACCCCTTATTAATATTTATTGTGTTTGGTCTTAAATTTTGGGAGCCGACTATTTTGTCTTGTGTTGATACGACGTTGTTTGGGGTAATAGCATCATTTGTTGTTATCAAGGAACAGCAGAGGAGCCGTGACCTTATGCTAAGTCACCTTGGTGGCTTGGGGTGGAGGCAAAATGTCGTCTTTACTTTTTAATTAATAAAAATAAATAATATATTTAAATTTATTGTATTATATTTGATATTTAAATATTCATAAAATAAAAACAGTTAAACGTCAATAAATATAATGTATATAAACATAAAAAAAAAAAGACAAAAGAAATGGACTACTACTCCTTTTTAGTTCTTAAAATTGACCCTTATTAAGTTTTTTTTATTCAAAAAATCTAATCATAACTTTATTGTCAATAACATCAAAAATATTTGTCTTTATATGTACAATCAAGTTATTAATAATCCTGTGATCATTCATTCAATTAGGCAATTGATTTTTTGTTATCTTCAACTTTAAATTTATTTGAATATATAATACAGTTAAAATATAAAAATAATATATGTCTTTATAGTGTTAATAATACTCTTGGTTATTAAAGTATGCATTTTTTGTTAGTTTAGTCTTTATTGTATCAATTTTGTCAATTGGATCTTTAAAATATTCAATTCATGTCACTTTGGTCCATAATCAAATAATCCATTAAGTTTTTTTGACAGTCCGTCATTTTTTTAGACACTATTACGTACCCAACACGTTATCATTTTGTTAAAAACTTAATAGTCCGTCTCTATAAGGATCAAAATAACACGAATTTAATATTTTATAAACCAAATTAATAAAATTGATAAAAAAAAATTAAAAATGAATACAATTCTCAAATTATTATTATTATTATTATTATTATTATTATTATTATTATTATTGAATGACTACCATTGAAAGTCAACTCAAAGGCTCACATTATTGCGAGATTGATTGCTCAATTCCACACCATGCGCACAATAATGTAGTTCTGGTCGGCTACAGGACAACTTGAACCATTCTAAATGAAAAGTTTTTTATATTTTTGTGTTTGTAGTTTTTACATTCCAATTTTATGCCTATATTCATTTCAATTGATAGTTAGGCCACTTTACTTGGTGAGACAAGATTTTATTAAATTTAAATTTTTTAAAAAAATTCTCTAGAAGTGACTGTTATATGTGTTATCGATAATATTCTTCAAATAATGCATTAAGTAGAGTGTTTTCTTCTGTTTATAAAATTCTTTTAAACCAAACCCTTAAAGATGGTTCAGTGGTTAAACTTAGCATTTAGTAATCAAGAAATCTTACGTTCAATTTCTTCTCACACCCTCTAAAGGTTAGTCACCCTTGTCTCTTGAAGGACTTACTCTAATCCAACTTAAGCAATGATGATCAACCGCTAAACTCGAGGGAATAGTCGGCACAAGCTTAGACAACTTATAGCAATAATAATAATAATAATAATTATTATTATTATTATTATTATTTTAAACCTTTAATTCTGATGGTACCACAAAAATATCTAAGGATGAGCGCGGTAACTCAGGTCATGCTACCCAGATCGGGAGCTCAGCTCATCTATATTATTTACAGACCTCGACCTCAACTTCAACTCCGCATCTCGAGGAAGGATGTGCAAAGGACAACTGGATCCCACCGAGTCCCCCCTTTCTGTAGCATCAATCACTCAGCAGGCGCAAGTCTCGTTGCGCAATAAGGGCAACCGTTATAAGGAATGAGCGAGGATCTCGCCTCAGATCAAGCATAACCCAGGGATAGATATAAATAGGAGGCAAAGCCCTCGAAAATAAACAACAAGTCATTGTAGTCTTACAAAAACATTCTCTGCAAACTTCACACGGTAATCAATATATTTAGGAGCACAAGACTCATTTAAGAGTGGATTATCCGAGCTCCCGAGCTGGTGAACTACTATAAACACTCTGCGTAATCACCCACTTATCCCAAAATCCTATTCCCTAGAGCGTTGAAGCTCAAACTGAACTGAATTCAACTATTCAGTACACTTTATATTCACATCACTGCTCAATCGTGTTAAGAACACCATCAGTTGGCGCCGTCTGTGGGAACGATCGTTCCTGTTAAAAATATACTAATTTTTTTCAGTAATTGATGGTTTCTACACGCAATATAAGCAGAAGTCAAATGAATCCCCCTCGATTACAAAACCAACAAGAAGCTACCACTGAAAGGCTCCAAGAAATTCCCATAATTTCTTGCCTACACTTGAAATCGATCCCCCCATGGTGGATCCTACACCTAACAACGAACTGGAGGCCCTTCGCCTAGCTAATCGGTGTCTCCTCCAACAAAATAAGGAGTTGTTGAATCTCCTTCAGGGCCCCCAAATAGCACAACCAGCCCATGGCGATCCCCCTCAGAGGAAACAACAACACAACAACCCCCTGAAAGACATCACCGAGGGAGATGAGCGCAATAAAACTATGGGCAATGCCCATCGTCGAATTCATGGGAATGAGGACAACGAGGAAGTGCAAAGTCAAAATAGAGAAAATAATAATAATGAGTTTCCCCCGTTTCAACAGGAAATGAGAGAACAATATTGGGAACAACACTTCAGAGACATCAAACAAGAGCTCAACCACATGAAGGAGGCTATTAAAGGCAAAACTCCAGTAACTATGAATGTCTTAGTTCAGCAGACTGAGTCCTCATTTACTGCACAGGTGTTGCACTTTCCACTTTCACCTAAATTCAGAATGCCCCAGATGGAGGCCTTTGATGGAATAAAAGACCCCATGGACCACCTCAATACCTAAAAGAACCAAATTGAGCTACATGGATACCAGGACCCAATACGATGCCAAGCCTTCGCCATCACTTTAAAAGGTTAAGCCCTAGCATGGTTCAACAGGCTGACCCCGACATCCATCTCATCCTTCAGAGAGCTCTCCGTCTCCTTTGTATCGCACTTCATAGGAGCTCGAACTTATCAAAAACTGAGTTAAACCTGTTGAATGTGAAACAGGGACCCAATGAGAGCCTGCGGAGCTATGTTCAGAAGTTTAACTAAGAATCTCTGAAAGTGGATGTCCCTGACGAGAAATTTGACATCACTGCCTTCATTGATGGGCTGGAAATCCAATCAATGTACCTGATGTTCTCCATCTCCGAAAACCCACAAGCTAGTATGATAGAAATTCTTGCAAAGGTAGAAAAGTACATCAACGACAAGGAAACACTCCTCTTCAAGGTAGGGAGCTTGTCCACGCACAAGGAAAAGGAGAAGAAGAGGGACCGAAGTCCCAGAAATGAGAGAAGTCACGACAGATCTTCACGAAGAGACAGGGACCGCTCTCCGAAAAGGAGAGGAGACGTCAGAGACCGCCTTGGTCCACCACCACATGAATTGCCGCTAAGATTTACACCTCGGCAGTTTACTCCCTTCACAGCCACAGTGTCTCAGGTCCTCTATGAGGTGCAGAATGAAAAGTTCTTGAGGTGGCCACCTCGAATGAAGGCAGATCTCACAAAAATGAATGCAACGAAATATTGCGAGTACCACAGGGACCATGGTCATATCACTGATGACTGCATCTAATTGAAGAAGGAGATCGAGTTCCTGATTCAAAGGGGATAATTGCACCACTTTGTGGTGCAAGATAATCAAAACTAAGCTCACCCGCCTCCAACACCTCAGCAGCAAGTCCCTCTAGAACATCAGTAACCTCTAGGATAGATCAGAGTGATATCCGGAGGGTTCGCTAGAGGTGGAGAATCCAGCTCAGCCAGGAAGGCTCACATACACAAAGTTAGAACTGAGGAGATGTTGGAAGTACAAGCTGTGTCCAAAGCACCTCGGTTCAGCATGGACATCACTTTCTCAGATGCAGACCTAAAGGGTTGTCTACATCCACATGATGACCCTTTGGTGGTAAGGGTAATTATCACTAACAGAACCTTCCATCGAGTCCTGATTGATAATGGGAACTCTGCCGACATCATCTTCGCATCTGCCTTTGACAAGATGGATATAGGCAAAGACAAACTTGAGCTAGTAAGAGCTCACCTCCTAGGATTCTTAGGGGAAAAGGTGTTACTCCTGGGTTCAATCCAACTCGTGCTCACCATGGGAGATCCACATTTTCAGTCCACCACCATTGTGAGGTTCCTAATTGTCGATGCTCCCTTAGCATATAACGTTCTGCTAGAAAGACCTTCCCGCAACGCCATGAGAGCCATTCCTTCTGTCTACCACTTCATTGTGAAGTTCCCCACAGAAAATGAGAGGAGTAGTCCGGGTAGACCAGCGTGTGGCACGAGAGTGTTATACGGTGTCAATGAAGAAGAAAGAGGTCGAGAATATATAGTTGGACGTGCTCGACATGAGAAACGAGTTGGAAACGAGGCCAATGCCTTCAAAGAGTTGGAGCTTATTCAATTACTAAGAAAGAATATGGAGGTGTTTGCATGAAAATAAGAGGATATGCAGGGGATTGACCCCTCAGCCATCACACACAAACTCAGTGTGAATCCAACCTTTAAACCCATCAAACAAAAGAGGAGGAGTTTTGTCCCAGAATGCCAGAAAGCGATCAATGAGGAGGTTAGCAAACTTTTCCACTCTAAAACCATCAAAGAGGTAGACTATCTAGTTTAGTTAGCCAACGTGGTCCTCGACAAAAAATCAAACGACAAGTGGCACCTCTGTATTGACTTCACTAACCTAAATCGAGCTTGCCCCAAGGACAGCTTCCCCTTACCTCGGATTGACCTGATCGTAGATGCCACAATTGGCCATAAGCTCCTCAACTTTATGGATGTTTTTTATGGGTATAATCAAATCAGAATGGACCCTAGCGACCAGGAGAAGACCTCATTCGTGACTGAGCAGGGGACATATCGCTACCAGGTCATGTCGTTTGGACTAAAGAACGCTGGAGCTACTTACCAACGTTTGGTAAATTGAAAGTTCCAAAAACAGACCGAAGCATCAATGAAGGTGTACATCGACGACATGCTGGTGAAATCGTTGAAAGCTGAGCTCCACATTGGGCACTTCAAAGAATCTTTTCAGATCCTCAAGAAATACCGGATGAAGCTCAACCTAGCCAAATGCGCCTTTGGGGTCTTCGCTGGGAAGTTCCTAAGCTTCATAGTCAACAACAGAGGAATAGAGGCAAACCCAGAAAAGGTCAAAGCAGTGATGGACATGCAACCACCTTCCAACACAAGGGAGCTCCAACGCGTAACAGGAAGGATAGCAGCCCTAAGCCGCTTCATCTCCAGATCAAGCGACAAGTGCTAACCTTTCTTCCAGACCTTAAAAAAGGCATTTCAATGGGATGCGTGCTTGTTTGTTTCCGTTGTAGTATATCCTAACCTCCGAACATCATCCCTCAATGCGTATAGTCTATGTGTGGAGGGGAGTGTCACACTCCCTTGGAATGATGTCAAAAGAAAGGGCAACGGAATTGTGGAATGAATAAAATGTGTGTGTGTGTGTGTGTGTGAACAAAAATGCTTCCTAAGCGCAAGAAAACTTTTGTGTGTCGTGTTTTACTTGGAACCGTATTCCAAGGTCATCTCCTCAGGGAATGAGGTGAATCGTGTAGAAGGTAATTTGGTGAAAGAAAATTGTAAAATCTTTTGTTTGAAGTTGGTTTGTGATTTGTGTTGTGATGAAATTGAAATGGGAAATAAGTGTTGGCTAATCCGAAGGGTTCACTCCAATGGGAATACCAAGTCGACTCGAACCCTTCCTCCAATGGTGCATAGAAGAACGATTGATTCGTGGGAAGCGAGGGACGAGATGGAAGTGAGGATCCAAGCATAACCCGTGACAAGTCTACGGGATATCAAAGATTCACACCATGTCCTCACTCAACCCAGTTAAACCGAACCATCGTACACCAAGGGGAGGAAAGAAGATGAGTTGAAATGGCATACCCAAGAGGAGGTCTCCCTTGGATTAGCCAACTTAAAGACTTAGCTACTCATGTTTAAGGTAAAGACAACAATGTAATGAGAAGACATTATGAAGAAATGAAGATTGGAGCTAAGCATAAATGAAATGCACCAATATAACTTCCGGATAATTTATACATGTCCATCACCTCTTACTAAAGAGTGAATGAGAAACTACTCACTTTTCATGGCTTTGGTAAAACTAGAAAAGTGAGTGATGCTCATCCCTCCAAGTAGAGGAGTTACAAGGTAAAACCATATTACACAAGGAGCCGATCTTCGACAAAGAATGAGTAAATCATGTTCCATCCTTCACGGCTTTGGTAAAGCTCTAGAAAAGTGGAAAAGTTTCACTCCTCTAAGGGAAGAAGGAAGCTCAAACAATGAAAGTAAAATAAAGCAATAATACAATAAAAGAAGGCAATACTTAAATTAGAAGAAAGCAATAATACAATAAAAGAAAGCAATTACTTTTGGAGGGTTTTCCACAACAAAAAAAAAAGATGTCATTTACAAGCCCCAAGGGGTGGTATTTATAGGCAACCAAAAGATGCCCTTTACAAGCCCCAAAAAATGCCCTTGACGAGCCCTAAGAAGATGCCCTTTACAAGCCCCAAGAAGAGCTTGAATTACACTTTGATCCCCCTTTGTTTTGAGCTTTAATAATTGGCACCCTATAGTTTGTAGCTTTGATAATTAGCTCCCCAGTAATTTGTAGCTTTGACACAATTGACTCCTCAGTAATTTGTAGTTTTGACACAATTGGCTCCCCAGTAATTTTGACGCACAAAACCCTGAAAAGAACAACAATTAATGCATTATTCCTAATTCACACACTAACCCTAATTTGACTTACTTTGACTAGTTTAACTTTGTTTTACTAACACAATTGACCTATTAACTTAATTAAATTATGCATTAATTAGGGTTAATCATACCCACCAACCTAAACATTACTAGTCCCTAGTAATAAATAACAACAGAACAAAATAAAATCACTTTCGTAGATAACACGATTGCATTTAGCATATGCAACAAGCCATTAAACCCCTAGGTGATCCCTAGTGGACGAGTTTTGTCTCGTGAAGGTTTCCAGTGAAGCTACCTACAAACTCCAGTTAAAAAGATGTGTATATGAGTTAGCACCATGATCATTGAGACACCCCATCCCTTAGTAAAATTGTTTTTTTTTTTTCAAACACTTCTTTGTCATAGGTACGTACTATATGCAAAAATAAACACTTGTTATATTGGTATTTGAAATTCCCTATGTAGTAAGAATAATCATTATAGCGACAAGAGTTATTATATAACAAAAACTCTTCTTTTCAACCTTCCATGGATAGCTTTGATTTCACAATCCTCTCTTAGAAATCTCTCAGCAAAAATTCTCTCCGATTATAGTGACTTTTTTTCTCAAAAGCATGTAATTAGAAGAAGGATAATTGTAAATTTACATGCTCAATAGTTACGGGAGTGAAAACCAAGGAAACAGACTAATTAGGTTTGGCATAATCTCATGGAAGAATATTGATACAAATAAAGTAATACTATTAAACATATCCCACACTTTTGATTGACGACCTACACATGCATCAGACTTGAAATCAATTAGATTTTTTTATAGGTTATAATGTGGTCAGGGGTTAGTGGCTAATGAAATGACGTCAATGATATTCGAAAGCTATCATTTCTTTGTGTAATGTAGCACACCTCTTTCTAGCTTTTCGAAACTTCACCTACATGGTATTTCTTTCTTTCATTCTTTTTCTCATTTTTCACTTTTTTTTTTTCTTCAGTTGTTTCTACAGACTTTCTTTGAACAGTAGCCACCATCTTCTTTTCTTTTTCTCTTGCTTTTCTGTATCATACTGATTTATAAGAGTGCGCAAGAAAATTAGATAGAAAAGGTATGTCAAATATATTTTCCTGTGGCTCGGTTATCATATGGGTTACATGAAAAAGAAATTACACATTAAAGGCTCAATCACGGCTAACTAGGGATATAATTTTGTAAAAGAAATGGCTAAGGCTTAAAAATTAAATCAAAGATGACCTAAGATCTTTTCTCAAGCATGTGCACATGTATGTGTCGTATGAACAGATTCTTTGTGGGATACATTAATAGATTGCTCTATTTGCATCAATCAAAATAATAATAATGAGATTATTCAAGGATAGAAAGTAAAAAAAAAAACGTTACTTGAGTAAATGTTGATTTTCTCTCAAAAGCATCGCAATGCTCGAAAACTTACCATGGTATTCTTCGTTATCTCCACTGGTTATGTCAGGTTTTCAAAGAATTTCGGTTATATATCAGTTCTATTTTAGAGTCTGGTCATTCTGTACCTTAAGAATAACAAATACCAATATACATTTGATATTTAAGCATGGAGAAAATACCATTGAACTTGGAAAACTATGGCGTCTCAGGATAAGTCCCTACCCACGCTACAGGTTGGCATTTTAGGACATTCCTTACTCGGCCCACATCTTTATTTCAACAAAAAGACTTTGTACATCTAAAACAAAAAACTATTTACACTTTTTACAAAAAACGTTCGGACCATTAACCTTCATCCCCAAAACATGTTTTTCCACAGCTTTGTCATTATTAGTCAAAATATAATCCGAGTCATCGCTTGTGTCTATGTCATTATTAGCAACCCTTCCAACTTCTTGTCACACATAACGTGTAAATCCCGGACTGGTATAAGATGACATGTCAAGAAAATCCTTACTCTGCCCATACACTATCCAATTTAATCGATCGGTTGCGCGAGCCGAAATTGGTTCAGAACACTGATTGTATTTTTTCATGTGAAAGATTCTGCCACACTGTTTACAGGCACCAAGCCTTTTGGCCCGACAACGCTTAGCAAAAGTGTCTCTACCGCACAGTGATTTCGTTTGTTGTTCTCGGATTTTAGTTTTTCTCACAACTCTTGCCTTTATCATTATCACAGCATGCACATCAGATGAAAAAGTTCGTAAAATGCCTAAACTGAACCAAAAAAGTTTACTATCCATGCTTGCTAAACTAAAGACACCCTATCGAGTTCTTTAACGTCTGCTAGTCACAAAGACGATTGAAGCTGCATTCGATATGATCATGAAATATAAGCAAAAATACTGTAAAACTACAATTGCAAATATGAAACTGGAACAAACTGGAATTGTAGATCACAACACCCCCAACCTAAACTGAACATTGTCCCAAATGTTTCGAATTTACCAGTAACCGCAAAATGGAGTTAGGGTTTGAGAAGTAGAGATCTGTTCATCTGCCAAAGCCTATAAAGAAAATACCCAAATTAATAATCATTCTTTGAAATAAGGGTTTTGGCTAGGCTGGAAACCCTTCCCCGTAAGTGCATATAGCAGAAGAAGACCCATGTACAAATACAAACATATAAAACAAATCATTAAACAAAGGACTGGGTCTTCGGGGTATATGGTCATGGATTTGCAAGGGGTGGGTTGTTTTTACAGAGAACAGAGAACAACGAAGAAGAAGAAGAATAAAAGAAGAAAAAAAAAAAAGCAAGAATATGGGGGGGCCAACACCGGTGGATGGGGAAAAAAAGGAAAAAAAAGGTTGGAGGCCTTATAAAGGCGTCCTAGCGGGTCGGGTTGGGTTTGTTTTTTTTTTTCCTGACCCGATCCGTTTAACTGTCGGCAGGCGCGAATATCCACGGAATATTCTGGATCCAAAAAAAAAAAACTAACTCAAACACTCTTAATAAGGGAATACAGATCAACATTCAGATGTTTTTCACAAAAATTTTCAATTTTTTTCACATAATTTGCACCAATATAAACAAAAATCTGTATTTCAACCCAAAAATTGGTATTATCCACAAAAATTCCCACAAACATTGAACATTGGTGTAACCTGCCCCCACAAACATTGGTGTAACATTCAAATGGTGCACCTCACCCCCCAACTTGATTCATGCATTATCCTCAATGCAACAAAAGATATGATATGCAATGACGGACAGTAAAAAGATGAGTAGGGTTAGATAACACCTCGCACTTGAGCTTTGACCAACACACCAATATCTGAAACTAGAAAAATACGACCAAGTAAAGTAAGTAGCATGAAGAATAAAAATAATATAAGTAAATAAAAAGACTATACACTAAAAAAAACATAAAAACTAGTTACTCATCCACGAATTCTGGATACACCGGATCCGTCAAGTCTTCTTCCACTCCTTGTCCTTTAAAACCCTCGAAAAAATAGCTTAAGTCTTTGGCCATTGACTTTGAATTTCTGGTCATTCTCGGGGTTTGTGACTTCCACAGCTCCATTGGGGTAGGCCACCTTGACAAGATAGGGGCCATCCCAACGGGATCAGAGTTTGCCTTGGAAGATCGAGAGACGAGAGTTGTACAAGAGCACTTTTTGGCCGAGCTCGAATGACTTCCGTACAATGAATTTTTCATGAAAGATCTTAGCTCGCTCTTTTGAAATTTTAGAGCTCTCATACGCGTCCCTTCGTATCTCTTCCAATTCATTCAATTCTAGCTTCCTATGCTCTCCGGTCATCTTCAAATTGAAATTCAAAGTCTTAATGGCCCAATAAGCCTTGTGTTCCATCTCAACTGGCAAATGGCAAGCTTTTCCATAGATAATCCGGTAGGGAGACATGCCTAAAACAGTCTTGTAGGCGGTACGGTAAGCCCATAGGGCATCGGTCAGTCTATTTGACCAATCTTTCCTATTTGGATTCACTGTATTTTCTAAAATATTTTTGATCTCCCTATTGGCCAACTCGGCTTGGCCATTGGTTTGTGGGTGGTATGAGGTGGACACCTTATGTGTGACGCCATATTTAAACATTAAAGATGTAAATGGCCTATTGTAGAAATGTGATCCACCATCACTTATCATTGCACGAGGCATCCTAAACCTCGAAAAAATATTCTCCTTGAGAAACTTGACTACAACCCGGTGGTCATTAGTCTTGGTTGGAATAGCCTCCACCCATTTAGACACGTAGTCCACTACCAGTAGAATGTATAGATAGCCAAACGACATAGGGAAGGGACCCATGAAATCGATACCCCAACAATCAAATATTTCGATAGCAAGCACAGGGGAAAGGGGCATCATGTTCCTTCAGGTCACGCTACCCAAACGTTGGCATCTATCACACTCTTTACAAATGAAATACAATCATTTATAAGAGAGGGCCAATAAAACCTAACTGAAGAATTTTTGTCGAGGTCTTTTTCGCCAAGAAATGGCCACCGCATGCTTGTGAATGACAGAATGCAAGGACATCCCTCTGTTCATTCTCCGGTACGCATCTACGCATGAATTGATCGGGGTAGTACTTGAACAGGTACGGGTTGTCGAAGTAGAAGTACTTCACATCTGCCATAAATCTTCTTCTATTCTCCGGGATCCAATGCGGTGGTATTTGTCCTGTTGCAAGATATTTACATATGTCAGCATACCAAGGACAAATAGAATGAATTGAAATTAAATGTTCGTCAGGGAAGGAATCAGGGATAGGAATGTTCTTATCGGCCTCTTGCACCACTAGTCGGGACAAATGGTCTGCCACCACATTCTCCACTCCCTTTTTGTCTTTGATTGTCAGATTGAACTCTTGGAGTAGGAGGATCCACCTGATAAGTCTCGATTTGGCATCCTACTTAGACAAAAAATACTTCAAGGCAGAGTGATCAGTATAGATAACTATCGGTGAACCTATGATGTAGGACCGAAATTTATCCAATGCAAACACTACGGCTAGCAGCTCTTTTTCTGTGGTAGTATAATTCATTTGAGCTTCATTGAATGTCTTGCTAGCGTAGTATATTACATAAGGTCTATTCTCCTCTCTTTGACTGAGCACTGCGCCGACCGCGTAATCACTTGCGTCGCACATAAGCTCAAAAGGTAAATCCCATTTAGGTGGTCGCATAATTGGAGGTGTGGTAAGCATGCTTTTGAGTTTTGTAAAAGATGTCTCACAACTATCCGACCACTCGAATGGGACATCTTTAGATAATAAATTGGTCAAAGGTCGGGCCAATGCGCTAAAATTTTTAATGAAGCGACGATAAAAACTAGCATGGCCCAGAAACGACCTGATATCCTTGACGACTCTTGGCGTAGGGAGGCTGGAGATGGCCTCCACCTTTGATTTGTCAACTTCGATACACCTTGCCAAAACTATATGGCCAAGAACAATTCCCTCCGTCACCATGAAGTGACACTTCTCCCAATTGAGGACTAAGTTCTTTTCCTCGCATCTCTCTAGAACTTTCTCTAAATTTCCCAGAAATCCTTCAAATGAATGCCCCGAACACTGAAAATTCATCCATAAAGACCTCTACTATCTTCTCCACCATGTCACTGAAGATCCCCATCATGCAACGTTGAAAAGTCCCTGGGGCATTACATAGCCCAAAAGGCATGCGACAGTAGGCAAATGTACCATAGGGACAAGTGAAGGTGGTCTTCTCCTGATCTTCCAATGCAATCTCGATTTGATTGTAGCCGGAATATCCATCTAAGAAGCAATAGAATAAATGCCCCGCTATTCGTTCCAACACTTGGTCGAGTAATGGCAATGGGAAGTGGTCTTTTCTTGTGCATGCATTGAGCTTGCGGTAGTCAATGCATACTCTCCATCCGGTGATCACCCTTGTTGAAATAAGCTCATTATCCTCATTTGCCACCATGGTGACTCCCGAATTCTTGGGGACTACTTGTGTGGGGCTAACCCATTTACTATTGGCAATTGGAAAGATGATGCCCACGTCAAGTAGCTTTAAGACCTCGTCTTTCACCACATCCTTCATGACTGGGTTCAACCTTCTTTGTGGTTTTCGAGATGGCTTGGAGTCGTCTTCAAGATAGATTCGGTGTGTGCAAATGATGGGGCTTATACCTTTGATGTTGGCAATTGTCCAACCAATCGTCCCTTTATGTCTCCTCAGCACTTCCAAGAGATCTTCTTCTTACTTTGGATCCAAGGTTGAGCTAATCACCACCGGAAAGGTCTTATCCTCCCCAAGATATGCATACTTAAGATGAGATGGCAATGGCTTCAACTCCAACACGGGTTTTTGTACATCCGATGGAAATATCTTCTTTTCTTGAAATGGAAGCTTCTCAAATGTAGGGATCCATTTGTCTACCCCTTTCAAGCTCTCCAAATCCTCTTTCTCATCAAACTCGTTCATAACAACAAATCCCTCCTCTTCCAACTTGAAGGTATTCATTAACTCTAAGTGCTCCTCTACCAAGGTATCAATCCTATTGACTTCGTGCATCTCCTCATCATCCCCCGGTTGCTTGGACAAGTTGAACACATTGAGATCCATAGTCATGTTCCCAAATGCTAGCTTCATAAGACCGTTTCTGCAGTTAATCACAGCATTAGAAGTGGCAAGAAAAGGTCTACCAAGTATTACAGGGATTTGGGAGCTAAGATTTGCAACTGGGTGAGTGTCAAGCACAATAAAATCAACAGGAAAGTAAAATTTATCAACTTGCACTAAAACATCCTCATCTACTCCCCTTGGTGTTCGAACACTACGGTCCGCCAATTGAAGCGTGATTAGAGTAGACTTTAATTCCTCGAGCTGAAGTTGTTGGTACACCGAGTACGGAAGGAGGTTCACACTAGCCCCCAAATCAAAGAGCGCTTGCTCCACCCGGCTATTTTCGATTTTTATTGAAATGGTAGGACAGTCGGGGTCTTTAAACTCTGGAGGGGTGCTTGTCCTCAAAATTGGGCTCATTTGCTCGGTGAGAAATACTTTCTTGTGGACATTGAGCCTCCTCTTTACCGTGCATAAGTCTTTCAAGATCTTTGCACATGATGAAATTTTGTTTTATGGCATCAAGGAGTGGAATGTTGATCTTTACCTGCTTAAACATTTCAAGTATATCAGCATAATTAGCTACCTTCACAAGTGGCTTCAAACGATTAGGAAAAGGAGCAGGCATGGGAGAAACAAGAACACTTTCGTCAACCCTTTTTTTCTTCTCAACCACCTCACTTTCTTTCTTCTTACACACCTCACCCTCGTCGGTGTCACCCATGGTGTCTTTTTCTTTTGGCAATGTAGCCTTGGGTGAAAGCTTTGGCACAACGATTTTATCAATTTGCTTGCCACTACGAAGGGTGGTAACCGCCTTGAGTTGCTCACAACTTTCTCTTAAGGGCTCCGATGATTCAACGACATGTTGACCTCTAGGGTTCTCTTAGGGTTGAGCAGGAAATTTCCCTTTCTCTTGTTGTGATGCCCCCATGGAGTTTGTCAATTTTGTGAGTTGGTTCCAAATGTCATTAAAAGCTGTGGCATTTTGATTGTTGATGGCGGTTTGATTTTGATTGAAGGTAGTTTGGCTTTGAATGAAAGCATGAATCATATCCTCCAAATTCCTCTTTTGGGGAGGTTGATATGTGGGAGGATTGAATGATCCTTGGGGAAAGCTTTGTGGAGGTGGACTTGGTGAAAAATTCTATGGTGGTGGGTTTTGTGAATACCCTTGTGGACTAGACCAGGGGTATTGGGAGCTAGACACTTGGCCTTAGGATTGAAATTGATTTTGCCTGGGAGGCACGGGAGGTGTGTATGCATTTGAACCATGAGGGGTGGGGTTATCATTTCTCCAACTAAAGTTTGGGTGATTACTCCAACCTGAATTGTACATGTTCAAATGAGGGGAGAATGATTGCCTCGTTTGATTGAATGCATGGACTTGCTCGTGATACACTTTCTTAAGTGCCGGAATATTGGGGCACTCCGATATGGAATGCTCCACACTCTCACAAATCGAGCAAGCCTCCTCGATTTTTGAAACATTAGAAACCTCGTGTCTCCTATTGACTTCAAGACTCTCTACCTTCCTTGATAACTTGGCAATTTTTGAAATTAAGTCCTCCCGGTCTTACTTGACTAAAAACCTTTGTTGTTCCTAACCTCTTAACATCTCCCTCAATGATGTATATATGATGTATGGATGAAGGGAAGTGTCATTCTCCCTTAGGGATGATGTCAAAAGAAATGGCAAGAAAATGGGAAAATGGAATGTTAAAAATGTGGGATGTGGATGAACAAAAGTGCTTCCCAAGCTCAAGAAGACTTTTGCAGGTCGTGTTTTACTTGGTGGTATTCCAATGTCGTCTCCTCAGGGAAGGAGTTGTATCATCATGAAGGTGATTTTGGTGCAAAAGAAAGTGAAAAATCTTTTGTTGTTTGAAGTTGGGTTTGTGGTTTGTCTTGTGGTGAAATCTGAATGGGAAATAAGTGTTGGCTAGTCCTAGGGGTCACTCCAATGGAAATACCAATTCAACTCAAATCATTCCTCTAATAGAGCATAGGTGAACGATTGATTCGTGGGAAGCTAGGGACGAGATTGATTGAGGATCTAAGCATAAACCGTGACAAGTCTACGGAATATCAAAAACTCACTATCTCATCCACTCTCTACCCAGTCAAACCGAACCACCGTACTCTGAGGGAATGAGAGAAAAAGAATTGAAATAGCATTTCCAAATGGAGGTCTCCTTTTGGACTAGCCAACTAAAAAGCTTAGCTACTCATGCTTAAAAGGGAAACAACAATGAAATGGGAAGACATTATAAAGAAATAAAGATTAAGCTAAGCATAAAGAAATGCATTAATATAACTTCGACATATTACAACAAGAAAGCCGATCTTCGACAAAGAATGAGTGAATCACGTTCCACCCTTCACGGCTTTGGTAAAGCTCTAGAAAAGTGGAAGAGTTTCACTCCTATAAGGGAAGAAGGAAGCTCCAACAATGGAAGTAAAAGAAAACAATACTTAAATTAAAAGAAAGCAATAATTACTTGGTGTTTAATCCACAACCAAGAGATGATAATACAATAAAAGAAAACAATAATATAAAAGAAAGCAATAACTACTTGGTGTTTAATCCACAACCAAGAGATGATAATACATAAAAGAAAGCAATAATTACTTGGTGTTTAATCCACAACCAAGAGATAATAATAACATAAAAGAAAACAATAACTACTTGGTGTATAATCCACAACCAAGAGATAATAATAACATAAAAGAAAGCAATAATTAAAAGACATCAATAACTACTTGGTAGATGATACAAGAAAGCAATCAAGACTTTTGGAGTGTTTTCCACTAGGAAGAAATGCTCTTTACAAGAAAAATGATACAAGAGAAAGATTATCATTACAAGCCCCCAAAGGGGGGTATTTATAGGCATCCAAATTACAAATATCCTAAAAGATATTTATTTACAAATATCCTAAAAGATATTTATTTACAAATATCAAGAAGATCTTGATTTACACTTTGATCTCCCTTTGTTTTGAGCTTTAATAATTTACACCCTATGCTTTGATAATTGGCTCCCCATGCTTTGATAATTGGCTCCCCAGTAGTTTGTAGTTTTGACGCATAAAAGCCTGAAAAGAACAACATTCAATGCATTATCCTTAATTCACACATTAACCCTAATTAGATTTATTTTGATTAGTTTAACTTTATTTAATTACACAATTGACCTATTAACTTAATTACATTTTGCATTAATTAGGGTTAATCACACCCCCCAACCTAAACATTACTAGTTCCTAGTAATAAATAACAACTTAACAAAATCACTTTCGTAGATAACACGATTGCATTTAGCATATGCAACAAGCCGTTAAACCCCTAGGTGATCCCTAGTGGACGAGTTTTGTCTCGTGAAGGTTTCCAGTGAAGCTACCTACAAACTGCAGTTGAAAATATGTGTATATGCATTAGCAACATGATCGTTGAGACGCCGAATTGTTTTTTTTTTTTTTTATTTATATATATATATATTTTTTTAGCAAAATAGAACACTTCTCTGTCATTGGTACATAAGATATGCAAAAATAAACACTTGTTATATTGGTATTTGAAATTCCCTATGTAGTAAGAATGATCATTCTAGCAACAATAATTGTTATATAACAAACACTCCATTTTACTACCTTCCATGGACAGCTTCGATTTCACAAACCTCTCGTAGAATGCTCTCAGCAAAAGTTCGCTCCGATTATAGTGACTTGTCTCTCACGGGGCATGTGATCAGATGGTGGCCAATCGAAAAATCACATGCACAATCAGGAAGGGAGTAAAGTTTAAGGAAACAAACTAATCATGTTTGGCATAATCTCATGAAGGAATATTGATGCAATTTAAAGAAATACTATTTATCATACCCCAATTTTGATTAACAACACACACATGTAACAGACTTGAGATCAATTAAGGCTTTTCATAGGTTGTAGCGTGGCCAGAGGTCAGTGGCTAACGAAATGACGTCAGAGGTTTTCAAAAGCTATATTCTGTTTATGTAGTGTAGCACACTTTTTTTTTTTTTTTGCAATTTTTTTTTTTTTCAATTGTTCCCATTGATTCTCCTTGTCATCGAAAAGTAGCCTCCACAGTTTTCCCATTCCCTTGTATTTCTGTGTCATATTGATTTTTAAGAGTATGCAAGAAAATTAGATAGCAATGGTGTGTCCAGTAAGTTTTCTTGTGGCTTGGTAAACATTTGGGTTTATCAAAGAAGAAATCATACATTGAGGGCTCAAACATGGCTGACTAAGGAAATAATTTTGTAGAAGAAATGGCTAAGGCTCAATATCAAATCAAAGATGGCCTAAGATCCTTTCTCAAGTATGTGCACATGTATGTGTCGTATGAACAGATTTCTTGGGGGATATGTCAACAGATTGCCTTAGTTGCGTCAATCAAAGCAAATTTAATGAGATTATTCAAAAATAGAGAGTGAAAAACCTTACTTGAATAAATGTTAATTATCTCTCAAAAGTATGGTAAGGCTCAAAACTTACCATGGTATTCTTTGTCATCTCCACTGGTAATGTCAGGTTTTTCATGGAATGTCGATTATATACCGATTCTATTTTCGAGTCTGGTCATTTTGTACCTTAAGAATAACAAATAGCAATGTACATTTGATATTTAAGCATAGAGAAAATACCATTTTTCAAGGAAATGAGTTTTTTTTTTTAATACTGGAATTCGAAATCAAACAAAATCACAGTTATTTACATACATATTTATTTATGAAAATTAACAAAAGATAAAATGCACAAATTGAACTTGGAAATTTATGGCGTCTCAGGATCAGTCCCTACCCACGCTATAGGTTGGCATTTTAGGACATTCCTTACTCGGCCCACATTTTTATTTCAACAAGAAGACTTTGTACAAAAATATTTTACAAAAGAGTTCGGACCCTTAACCTTCATCCCAAAACACGTTTTTCCACAGTTTTGTCTTTATTAGTCAATATCTAATCCGAGTCATCGCTTGTGTCTATATCAGTATTAGTGACCCTTCCAACTTCTTGTAACACATAACGTGTAAGTCCCGGGCTGGAATAGGATGGCGTGTCAGGAAAATCCTTGCTCTGCCCATACACTATCCAGTTTAAGCGATCGGTTGCACGACCCGAAATTGGTTCAGAACACTGATTGTATTTTTTCATGTGAAAACACCTGCCACATTTTTTACAAGCACCCAGTCGGTTGGCACGACGACGTTTAGCATAACTACTTCTGCCACACAATGGGTTTGCTTGTGCTTCCCGGATTTCAATTTGTCTCACAACTCTTGCCTTTTTCATTATCACAACATACACATCGGATGGAAAGGTGCGTAAAACGCCTAAACTGAACCAAAAAAATCTACTATCCATGCTTGCTAAAATTAGAGACACCCTATCTGGTTCTTTAACGTCTGCCAGTTACAAAGACGATTGAAGCTGCATCCGATGTGATCATGAAATATAGGCACAAACACTGTAAAAATACGCAATCCAGAATAAAAATAAACATAACCCTTTTTTTTTTTATCTAAAACTGGAATTACAAATACGAAACTAGAGAAAGAGAAAGTAGATCCACACCCCCCAATCTAAACTGAACATTGTCTCCAATGTTTCGAATTTACCAGTTTATGAAGTTTGGAAATGAGGTTATAGGGTAGAGATCTGTTCAGCTGCCGAACCCTACAAACAAAACACAACAATTACTCAACTCGAGGGAGATCTGGGCGCTGGAAACCCCTCATCCTAAGTGCGAGAACAAAAAGAGCACCCAGGTACAAATACAAACATATAAGGCAAATTATTAAACAAAGGACTGGGTCGTCGGCGTATATGGTCATGGATTTATAGGGGGTGAGTTGTTTTTACAAAGAACAGAGAGAACGACGACGAAGAAAAAGAAGAAGGGAAGAAGAAAGGGGGGGGGAACCAACACCGGTGATGGGGGAAAAAAAAAGTGGGAGGCCTAATAAAGGCATCCCTCTGACTTTGTTTTTTTTTTTTTTTTTATTAAAAGCGAGTGTCGGTAGGCAGAAGAAAAGAAGAAAAAGAATGGGAGGCCCCCCTTTTTTTTTTTAGCAAGTGTTGGTAGGCAGAAGAAAAGAAGAAGAAGAAGGGGAGACCAACACCGGTGATGGGGGAAGAAAAAAAGAAAAAAGTGAGAGGCCTAATAAAGGCATCCCTCTGACTTTTTTTTTTTTTAATGTCGGCAGGCGTGAATACATTGGTATAACATGCAAATGGTGCATCTCACCCCCAAATTGAGTCATGCATTGTCCTTAATGAAACAACAGGGTATGATATTCAATGAAGGACAGTAAAAAATGAGTAGGGTTAGAAAACACCTTACAATTTAGCTTCGATAAAAACACCAATATCTGAAAATCAAAAAAAAAAAAAACAATACTATACAACCAAAGAAAGTAAGTGACATAAAAATAACATAAATAAAAGCAACTGTACACTAAAAAAAAAAAATAAATAAATACTAGCTACTCCTCCACCAAATCCGGATACACCGGATCAATTAAATCCTCCTCCACCATCTGTCCTTCAACACCCTCAAAAAATTGCTTAAGCCTTTGGCCATTGACCTTGAATGTCTGGCCATTGTCGGGGTTTGTGACATCTACAACTCCGTTGGGGTAGGCCACCTTGACAAGATAGGGGCCATCCCAACGGGATCGAAGTTTTTCTTGGAAAATGGATAGACGAGAATTGTATAAAAGCACTTTTTGCCCGGACTCAAATGATTTCCTCACAATGGATTTGTCATGAAAGATTTTGGTCCGTTCTTTTGAAATTTTTGAACTCTCATACGCATCTCGGCGGATTTCTTCCAATTCATTCAGTTCCAACTTTCTCTGCTCACCGGCCATTCTCAAGTCAAAATTCAAGGTTTTAATGGCCCAATAGGCCTTGTGTTCCATTTCAACCGGCAAATGACAAGCCTTTCCATAAACCAGCCGGTAGGGAGACATGCCCAAAACAGTCTTATAGGCAGTACGGTACGCCCATAAGGCATCGGTCAGTCTGACTGACCAATCCTTCCTGTTTGGGTTAACCATTTTTTCCAAGATATTTTAATCTCCCTATTGGCTAATTCAGCTTGGCCATTGGTTTGTGGGTGATATGCAGTGGATACTTTGTGTGTAACGCCATATTTAAACATTAATGATGCAAATGGTCTATTACAGAAGTGGGATCCACCATCACTGATCATTGCACGAGGCATCCCAAACCTCGAAAAAATATTTTCTTTAAGGAACTTGACTACGACCCGTTGGTCATTAGTCTTGGTTGGGATAGCTTCTACCCACTTGGACACGTAGTCCACTGCCAGAAGAATGTACAGATAACCAAAAGACATGGGGAATGGACCCATGAAATCGATGCCCCAACAGTCAAATATTTCGATGACAAGTACGGGGGAAAGGGGCATCATATTTCTACGGGTCACACTACCCAATCGTTGGCATCTGTCGCATGCCTTACAATATGAAACACAGTCTTTAATAAGAGAGGGCCAATAAAAACCTGACTGAAGAATTTTGGCCGAATTTTTCTTCGCTGAGAAATGTCCACCGCATGCTTGTGAATGGCAAAATGCCAGGACGTCCCGCTGTTCATTCTCAGGTACGCATCTCCTAATGACTTGGTCAAGACAGTACTTGAACAGGTATGGGTTGTCGAAGTAAAAGTACTTCACATCTGCCATAAATCGTCTTCGATCCTCTGAGCTCCAATGCGGTGGTATTTGTCCTGTTGCAAGATAATTACATATGTCAGCATACCAAGGACACACAGAATGAATTGAAAATAATTGTTCATCAGGGAAATAATCTGGGATAGGAATGTGCTCCTCGCCCTCTTGCATGACCAGTCGAGATAAATGGTCCGCCACCACGTTCTCCACTCCTTTCTTGTCTTTGATGATCAGATTGAACTCTTGGAGTAGGAGGATCCACCTGATAAGCCTTGGTTTGGCATCCTGCTTAGACAACAAATACTTCAAAGTAGAATGATCAGTATAAACAACTATCGGTGAACCAATGATGTAAGACCGGAATTTATCTAATGCAAATACTACTGCTAGTAACTCCTTTTCAGTGGTGGTATAATTCATTTGAGCTTCATTAAGAGTTTTACTAGCATAGTATATTACATATGGTCTATTTTCCTCTCTTTGACCGAGCACTGCGCCGACCGCGTAATCACTCGCGTCGCACATAAGCTCAAAAGGTAAATCCCACTTGGGTGGTCGCATAATTGGAGGTGTGACAAGCATACTTTTGAGTTTTGTAAAAGATGCCTCACAATTATCCGACCACTCGAATGGAACATCTTTAGATAATAAATTGGTCAAAGGTCGGGCCAATGCACTAAAATTTTTAATGAATCGACGGTAAAAACCCGCATGGCCCAGAAATGATCTGATATCCTTGACGACTTTCGGGGTAGGGAGGTTGGAGATGGCCTCCACCTTTGATTTGTCCACTTCTATCCCCTTTGCCGAAACAATATGCCCAAGAACAATTCCTTGTGTCACCATAAAGTGACACTTTTCCCAATTCAATACTAAACTTTTTTCTTCACATCTCTCGAGAACTTTCTCCAAATTCTCCAAGCATCCATTGAAAGAATCACCAAAGACCGAGAAGTCATCAATAAATACTTCAACAATTTTCCCCACCATATCACTAAAGATTCCCATCATGCATCGTTGAAAGGTCCCAGGGGCATTACATAGCCCAAAAGGCATGCGACGGTAAGCAAAGGTACCGTAGGGACAAGTGAAGGTGGTCTTCTCTTGGTCTTCCAATGCAATTTCAATTTGATTGTAGTCGGAGTATCCATCCAAGAAGCAATAGAATAGATGCCCTGCTACTCGTTCCAACACTTGGTCAAGGAATGGCATTGGAAAGTGATCTTTTCTTGTGCACAGGTTAAGTTTCTGATAATCAATACAAACTCTCCAACCCGTGATCACTCTTGTTGGAATAAGCTCATTCTCATCATTCTCCACCACCGTGACTCCGGATTTCTTTGGCACTACTTGTGTGGGGCTGACCCACTTACTGTCGGCAATCGGAAAAATAATCCCCACATCAAGCAGCTTCAACACCTCATCCCTCACAACCTCATTCATGATGGGGTTTAGCCTTCTTTGTGGCTGTCGAGACGGTTTGGCATCCTCCTCAAAATAGATCCGATGAGTACAAATGAGGGGGCTTATCCCTTTTATGTCGGCAATTGTCCAACCAATCGCTCCCTTATGCCTTCTCAACACTTGCAAGAGTTCCTCTTCTTGCTTTGCATCCAAAGTTGAGCTAATTACCACCGGAAATGTCTCATCTTCCTCGAGATATGCATACTTCAAATGAGATGGCAATGGCTTCAATTCCAATTTGGGCTTTTGCTCATTTGAAGGGAAAATCTTCTTGTATTGGGGTGGGAGCTTCTCGAATGTAGGGGTCCAATTTTCTACCCCTTTTAAACTCTCTACTTCCTCTTGCCCATCCATTTCCTTTGGCACAATGGTCTTATCAATTTTCTTGCCACTTCGAAGGGTAGTGACTGCCTTGAGTTGCTCATAACTCTCTTTGGTGGGCTCGGACGACTCAATGACATGTTGCCCCTTAGGGTTCTCTTGGGGTTGAGCAGGGAATTTCCCTTTCTCTTGTTGTGATAACCCTATGGCATTGGTAATTTTCGTGAGTTGAGCCGAGATGTTGCTGTTGAAGGTGGTTTGACTTTGAATGAAATTATAAAGCACATCCTCCAAGTTCCTCTTATGGGGAGGTTGGTAGGTGGAAGGATTAGATGGTGCTTGTTGGGGAGAACTTTGGGGAGATGGACCTTGGGAGAAATTTTGTGGGGATGGATTTGACGAATACCCTTGCGGATTGGACCGGGGGTATTGGGAGCTAGACGATTGCCCTTGACCTTGGGATTAAAATTGATTTTGCCTGGGAGGTACAAGAGGTGAATATGCATTTGAACCATGAGGAATGGGATTTTCATTTCTCCAACTGAAGTTCGGGTGATTGCTCCAACCCGGATTGTAGGTGTTTGAATGTGGAGAAAATGATTGCCTCGTTTGGTTAAAGGCATGTACTTGCTCATGGTACACTTCCTTAAGTGTCGGAATGTTGGGGCAATCCGATATGGAATGCCCCACACTTTCACAAATTGAGCAAAACTCCTCTATCTTTGAAACATTAGACACCTCGTGCCTCCTATTGACTTCAAGACTTTCAACTTTCCTTGACAATTTAGAAATTTTTGAAAGCAAGTCTTCCCGGTCTCTCAAGTCATACATCCCTCCTCCTTGATTTTGGCCACTCCCTTGAGGAGAAGATCTTGGTACATCGGCGGGATTCCTAATGTCCCAAGATTGTGCATTCAGGGCCAAAGTTCTAAAGTAGTCAAGGGCCTCATCGGGGTCTTTGTTCAAAAACTCGTCATTACACATCATGTCAATAAATTGTCTATGGCTCGGTGTAATTCCTTCATAGAAGAAACTCACCAATTGCCATGCTGTGAAACCATGATGTGGAATGGATTGCAATAACTCCTTGTACCGATCCCAACATTGGTAGAATTGTTCATTGGGCTTCTCCGAAAAGTTTTGAATTTCTTTTTTCAAAGTGGTGGTTCTATGAACCGGAAAAAATTGTTTAAAAATTCGGAGAGCATTTTGTCCCACAATGTTATGGAGTAAGGTCTCAAGGAGTTAAACCATGTTTTTGCCTTATCTCTCACGGAAAATTGAAACAATTTCAGCCTAGCTATCTCTTCCATACCATGATTGGTGAGGAAGGTCGCAACTATTTCCTCGAAATCCCTTATGTGCAAATAGGGGTTCTCCTTTTCAATTCTGTGGAACGTGGCAAGTAGTTGCAACATCCCCGGCTTAACTAGGAAGAGATGAGCTTGGGGTGGGAGTCGGATGCATGATGGTGTGGTGCTTCGTGTGGGTTGGAGGAAATCTCTCATTGACCTCGCCGGAGGCTCAATGTGGATGTTGTTCCCTTCATTTATGGGAAGGGGAATTTGTAGTCTTGGATTAGGCATTCTAGGTTCAGGCACTCCCCCACCCTTTTGAACATTAGGAATGTCTCCCATATTGTCAAAATTTGCACCTGCATCCTCGGGTAGGTCTAGGTCAATGTTCATGTTGGGGCCCAAGGGTTGTCTAACTAGTCGATTTTGTTCGTCTCTACCCCACATGCAATCAAAACTATCTGTAATTGAAAATGTAAACAAACAAAAATATATACAAGGATCAACGTACCTCAGCCCATGATGAACATCACGGGACTTACCTCCGTTGTCCAAAAATAACCTTCTAGGTTCAACGTTTGCCTTCCCCGGCAACGGCGCCAAAAATGCTTGACTAAAAACCTTTGTTGTTCCTAACCTCTTAACATCTCCCTCAATGATGTATATATGATGTATGGATGAAGGGAAGTGTCACTCTCCCTTAGGGATGATGTCAAAAGAAATGGCAAGAAAATGGGAAAATGGAATGTTAAAAATGTGGGATGTGGATGAACAAAAGTGCTTCCCAAGCTCAAGAAGACTTTTGCAGGTCGTGTTTTACTTGGTGGTATTCCAATGTCGTCTCCTCAGGGAAGGAGTTGTATCATCATGAAGGTGATTTTGGTGCAAAAGAAAGTGAAAAATCTTTTGTTGTTTGAAGTTGGGTTTGTGGTTTGTCTTGTGGTGAAATCTGAATGGGAAATAAGTGTTGGCTAGTCCTAGGGGTCACTCCAATGGAAATACCAATTCAACTCAAATCATTCCTCTAATAGAGCATAGGTGAACGATTGATTCGTGGGAAGCTAGGGACGAGATTGATTGAGGATCTAAGCATAAACCGTGACAAGTCTACGGAATATCAAAAACTCACTATCTCATCCACTCTCTACCAAGTCAAACCGAACCACCGTACTCTGAGGGAATGAGAGAAAAAGAGTTGAAATAGCATTTCCAAATGGAGGTCTCCTTTTGGACTAGCCAACTAAAAAGCTTAGCTACTCATGCTTAAAAGGGAAACAACAATGAAATGGGAAGACATTATAAAGAAATAAAGATTAAGCTAAGCATAAAGAAATGCATTAATATAACTTCGACATATTACAACAAGAAAGCTGATCTTCGACAAAGAATGAGTGAATCACGTTCCACCCTTCACAGCTTTGGTAAAGCTCTAGAAAAGTGGAAAAGTTTCACTCCTCTAAGGGAAGAAGGAAGCTCCAACAGTGGAAGTAAAAGAAAAAAATACTTAAATTAAAAGAAAGCAATAATTACTTGGTGTTTAATCCACAACCAAGAGATGATAATACAATAAAAGAAAACAATAATATAAAAGAAAGCAATAACTACTTGGTGTTTAATCCACAACCAAGAGATGATAATACATAAAAGAAAGCAATAATTACTTGGTGTTTAATCCACAACCAAGAGATAATAATAACATAAAAGAAAACAATAACTACTTGGTGTATAATCCACAACCAAGAGATAATAATAACATAAAAGAAAGCAATAATTAAAAGACATCAATAACTACTTGGTAGATGATACAAGAAAGCAATCAAGACTTTTGGAGTGTTTTCCACTAGGAATAAATGCTCTTTACAAGAAAAATGATACAAGAGAAATATTATCATTACAAGCCCCCAAAGGGGGGTATTTATCGGCATCCAAATTACAAATATCCTAAAAGATATTTATTTACAAATATCAAGAAGATCTTGATTTACACTTTGATCTCCCTTTGTTTTGAGCTTTAATAATTTACACCCTATGCTTTGATAATTGGCTCCCCATGCTTTGATAATTGGCTCCCCAGTAGTTTGTAGTTTTGACGCATAAAACCCTGAAAAGAACAACATTCAATGCATTATCCTTAATTCACACATTAACCCTAATTAGATTTATTTTGATTAGTTTAACTTTATTTAATTACACAATTGACCTATTAACTTAATTACATTTTGCATTAATTAGGGTTAATCAGGTCTCTCAAGTCATAAATCCCTCCCCCTTAAGCTTGCCCACTCCCTTGAGGACAAGACCTTGGTACATCAGTGGGATCCGTAATGTCCCATGATTGTGCATTCTGTGCCAATGTATCAAAGTAATCTAAGGCCTCGTCGGGGTCTTTGTTCAAAAACTCCCCATTACACATCATATCAATGAATTGTCGATGGCCCGGTGTGATTCTTTCATAGAAGAAACTCACCATTTACCATGGTTTAAAGCCATGGTGTGGAATGGATTGTAGCAACTCCTTGTACCGATCCCAAATTGGTCGAATTGCTCATTAGGCTTCTCCGAAAAGTTTTGAATTTATTTTTTTAAAGTGGTGGTTTTATGCACCGGCAAATTTTTTTTTTTAAAACTCGGAGAGCATTTGGTTCCAAGATGTTATGGATCGAGGCCTTAAGGAATTAAGCCATGTTTTTGCCTTATCTCTTAGGGAAAAAGGGAACAATTTCAGTCTAGCTATGTCTTCCATACCATGAGCGGTGAGGCAGGTTGCAACTATTTCCTCGAAATCCTTTATGTGCAAATAGGGGTTTTCCTTTTCAATTCCGTGGAAAGTGGGAAGTAGTTGCAACATCCCTGACTTAACTAGGAAGAGATGAACTTGGACTGGAAGGAGGATGCATGAGGGTGTGGTGCTTCATGTGGGTTGAAGGAAATCCCTCATTGACCTCGCCGAAGTCTCAATGTGGATGTTGTTCCCTTCATTCACGGGAGGGGGAAATTACATTCGTGGATCGGACATTCTAGGTTCTTGTCCTCCCCCACCCCATTGCATGTTTGGATTGGTACCTACATTCTCAAAATTATCACCTGCGTCCTTGGGTGGGTCTTGGTCAATGTTCATATTGGGGCCCAAGGGTTGTCTAACTAGTCGGTTTTGTTCGTCCCTTCCCCACATATAACAAACTAACTAAAAATAAAGAATGTGAACAAACAAGAGTATATACAATGATCAACGTACCTCAGGCCATGATGAACATCACGGGACTTACCTCCGTTGTTCGAAAATCACCTTCTTGATTCAACATTTTGCCTTCCCCGGCAACGGCAACGGCGCCAAAAATGCTTGTTTGTTTCTGTTGTAGTATATCCTAACCTCTGAACATCATCCCTCAATGCGTATAGTCTATGTGTGGAGGGGAGTGTCACTCTCACTTGGAATGATGTCAAAAGAAAGGGCAACAGAATGGTGGAATGAATGAAATGTGTGTGTGTGTGTGTGTGAACAAAAATGTTTCCCAAGCGCAAGAAGACTTTTGTGTGTCGTGTTTTACTTGGAACTGTATTCCAAGGTCTTCTCCTCAGGGAAGGAGGTGAATCGTGTAGAAGGTAATTTTGGTGAAAGAAAAGTGTAAAATCTTTTGTTTGAAGTTGGTTTGTGATTTGTGTTGTGATGAAATTGAAATGGGAAACAAGTGTTGGCTAATCCGAAGGGTTAACTCCAATGGGAATGTCAAGTCGACTCGAACCCTTCCTCCAATGGTGCATAGATGAACGATTGATTCATGGGAAGCGAGGGACGAGATGGAAGTGAGGATCCAAGCATAACCCGTGATAAGTCTACGGGATATCAAAGATTCACACCATGTCCTCACTTAACCCAGTTAAATCGAACCATCGTACACCAAGGGGAGGAAAGAAGATGAGTTGAAATGGCATACCCAAGAGGAGGTCTCATTCACTCTTACTAAAGAGTGAATGAGAAAATACTCACTCTTCATAGCTTTGGTAAAGTTAGAAAAGTGAGTGATGCTCATCCCTCCAAGTAGAGGAGTTACAAGGTAAAACCATATTACACAAGGAGCCGATCTTCGACAAAGAATGAGTGAATCATGTTCCACCCTTCACGGCTTTGGTAAAGCTCTAGAAAAGTGGAAGAGTTTCACTCCTCTAAGGGAAGAAGGAAGCTCAAACAATGAAAGTAAAAGAAAGCAATAATACAATAAATGAAGGCAATACTTAAATTAGAAGAAAATAATTAAAAGAAAGCAATAATACAATAAAAGAAAGCAATTACTTTTTGAGGGTTTTTCACAACAAAAAAAAAATGCCCTTTACAAGCCCCAAGGGGTGGTATTTATAGGCAACCAAAAGATGCCATTAACAAGCCCCAAAAGATGCCCTTTACAAGCCTCAAGAAGATGCCCTTTACAAGCCCCAAGAAGAGTTTGAATTACACTTTGATCCCACTTTGTTTTGAGCTTTAATAATTGGCACCCTATAGTTTGTAGCTTTGATAATTGGCTCCCCAGTAATTTGTAGCTTTGACACAATTGGCTCCCCAGTAATTTTGACGCACAAAACCCTAAAAAGAACAACAATTAATGCATTATTCATAATTCACACACTAACCATAATTTGACTTACTTTGACTAGTTTAACTTTGTTTTACTAACACAATTGACCTATTAACTTAATTAAATTATGCATTAATTAGGGTTAATCAATACGCACTACGAGGAAGCATTCAAAGCCCTTAAAGACTATCTGAGCTCACCCCCAGTACTGGGAAGGAGAAGTGCTCACCCTATACCTCGTTGTTTCGGATTTCTCAACCAGCAGTACTGGTCAGAATACAAGACAGAGCTCAGCAACCAATTTACTACTATAGCAGAACTCTAAGGGGAGCAGAGGAGAGATATTCAAGAATGGAGAAACTAGTCCTAGCTCTAGTTACAACGGCAAGGAAGCTCAGGTCGTACTTCCAAGCTCACACCATTGAGGTCCCAACAGATCAGTCAATGAAGTAGGTGCTGCATAAACTAGAATCTTCAAGAAGGTTGGTTAAATGGGCCATAGAGCTCAGTGAGTTTGATATCAGATACAAACCCAAAACCACAATCAAATGGCAAATACTGGCAGATTTCATTGCGTAATTTACTGTAGCCCCAGAAGCGCCTATAGAGGCAACTCAGCTAGTACCCGACCTCCCCATGTGGAAGCTTTCGGGAGCCACCAACGATCAAGGCAGTGATGCTGGGTTGATTCTGACCTCCCCCGATGGGATAGATATTGAATACGCCATCAGGTTCGGATTCAAGGCTGCAAACAACGAAGCAGAATATGAAGCTATCATTGTTAGGCTCAACATGGCACACTCCATGGAGGCAGAACAGCTCGTCATTTACAGCAACTCCCAGCTCGTAGTAAAGCAGATCGAGGGGACTTATGAAGCCAAATGAGAGAGAATGATTCTATACCTGAGGAAGGTATAGGGGTTAATGAAGAAATTCATGCAGGTTAAGATCATACACGTCCCCAGAGCTAAGAACTCTCGAGCTAACTCCCCAGCAAGGCTAGCCACAGTTTCCCAAGAAAACTTGGACAGATTAATTCCGGTTGAGCTCCTTGCTGAGCCATCGGTAAGCTTCAAGGATAAGGAGTTGTTCCCAGTACAGAGTTAGCCAACCTGGATGGACCCAATTAGGGAGTATCTCCAGAATGGAGCCTTACCAGCAAACGCCAAAGAAGCAGCAAAACTAAGAGCTAGGTCATCTAGGTTCACCCTCCTCCAGGGGAATTTATACAAACGAGGCTTCTCAGCACCTCTTCTGAGGTGCGTGGGAGACGAAGAAGCTAACTACATTCTGAGGGAAATTCATAAGGGCGTCTGCAGTAATCACATAGGAGTTCGAGCTTTGGTAGGTAAAACATTGAGGCAAGGTGACTTCTAGCCCACTCTGCTCAAGGATGCAGCAGAGTGGGTCAGAAGGTGTAAGACCTGCTAGCTACATGTCAACATCCCTCATTGTCCACCAGAGCTCCTTACCCCAGTAATCAACCCCTGGCCATTTCAATAGTGGGGATTGGACATACTTGAACCTCTTCCCATCAACACTGGACAATGCAAATTCGTCATCATTGGAGTGGATTATTTCACCAAATGGGCTGAAATGGAACCCTTGGCATCAATTACAGAGTAAAAAGTTCAGAACGTCACCTGAAAATCTATAATCTACAGGTTCGGTATACCTAGAGCAATCGTCTGGAAAAATGGGAAACAATTCGACAACCCCAAATTCAAAAAGTTCTGTGTCGAGTTGGGTACAAAGAATTACTTCTCAGCTCCATCTCATCCTCAGTCAAATGGGCAGGCAGAAGTAACTATTCGAACTATAAAGGCAGCTCTGAAGACAAACTCGAAGCCTTAAAAGGACGATGGGTGGAACACGTCCCAGAGGTCTTATGGGCTTACAGAACTACAACAAGGTCAGCAACTCAAGAAACTCCATTTACTTTGGAATTTGGAACCGAGGCAGCAGCTCCTGTGGTGATAGGTATCCCATCCCCGAGGACAGAGCTCTTCGAACCCGATCACAATGATGAGTCACTTCTGCTCAACTTCGACCTCTTAGAAGAAAAGCGGGACAGAGCCTTGCAACGCATCACAAGTTATCAAAGAAGGAAAACTCAATATTACAACAGGAATGTCAGGCACAGAAGCTTCAAAGTCGGAGATCTGGTCCTCAAAAAACTCCTCCTTGTAGGAAAAGATCATTCTCATAGGAAGTTAGGGCCCAACTGGGAAGGCTCATACATCATTTCCAAGATAATCAGACGTGGGAACTACGAACTGCAAACAGAGGAAGAAAAGATCTTGCCTCATTCCTAGAACGCTGACCATTTGAAGAGGTTCTTTCAATAACTGGAACACTTGTAAAAATTCATCATCAATAAAATGGCAAAGTTTCAGCTTAGCCAACGTTTCATTGCTAATATAAGCACACGATGAGCTCTCCAGCTCATAAACAAAGATGAACCCTTCAACTCATAAACGAACAATGAGCTCTTCAGTTCATAAACTAATGATGAACTATTCAACTCATAAATAAAAGATGAGCTCTTCAGTTCATAAGCAAACGATGAGCTCTTTACCTTATAAACAAACGATGAGCTCTCCAGTTCATAGACTAATGGTGAGCCCTTTAGCTCATAAACAAAAGATGAGCTCTTCAGCTTATAAGCAAACGATGAGCTCTTTAGCTCATAAACAAATGATGAGCTCTCTAGCTCATAAACTAACGATGAGCTCTTTAGTTCATAAACAAAAAATGAGTTCTTCAGCTCATAAGCAAACGATAAGCTCTTTAGCTCATAAACAAAAGATGAGTTCTTCAGCTCATAAGAAAACGATGAGCTTTTTAGCTCATAAATAAATGATGAGCTCTTCAGCTCATAAACAAAAGATGAGTTTTTTAGCTCATAGACAAAACAATGAGTTGTTCAGCTCATATACACTCGACTAAAGACAGACCTCATACTTGGAACATAATTCTCCTCGAAATTAGAGGAGCATCTGACTCAGCTCGCTACATCGATTGGGTTTTTCAGCCCAAGCATTACAACTAACATAGTAAAATAACGAGGAAATAAGCAAGGCGTTCAACAGAAAAGTTATTTTGTATTCATAAGAACTGCAGGGTTACAAAAAAAAGAAAAGGGAAAGAAAAGCTCTAAGCCCCCTAGTCTCCGCTTCAGCTCAGATATCTCCACCTCCAACTGCACATTCTCAGTCTTCAACTCGTCTCATTCCTTATCCACCTCGGAGAGCTGCTTTTTTGTAAACTCCAGCTCTACAGCTATAAAACTGATCTCACCAGAAGAGGAACCATAAGATTGTGCTGATGAACTACCCCTTATGCGCTTCCTTGAAGAAGTGGCAACATCCTCATCCGATTCAGAGGGAGATAGCCTCTAGAATGACAACAGAGCTAGAACCAGTCCCAAATTAGAGAAGGTTCTGGGGAGTGACTAATAACGTGTGAGGGATTGCCTCAGCACGAGCCACTTGGCTGGCTCTCATCAACTCGTCAGGGGTCAAACTGGGAGCATCTGTACAACATAAGCACAATTAAGATTCATCATAATGTTTTCAAACCGCAAGGGGGAGTAAAAATTGATTTACCTCTGTCAGAAAAATGTCCCCAAGAGCGAGGGACCAGAGCACGCTCAGACCGCGGGACCCAAGCACGCTCAGATCGCGCCTTAGCAGACTCTCAAGAGTCCTCAGAAACAAAAAAGAAACGTTAAGTCCACCCTTCTGAAGAGCTAGGGGCATCCAGGACAAGCGGAGAATCGAAGTGGCGCCTCCATCTTAGGCGAATAAAGCAAGGGGCATATCAAAAAGAAGATCGTAGAAGTAGAGGAACTCGACAATAGCGGAAAATTCACTGTTACCTTACAAACGCCAAAAAATAAAAAAGCTTATCAGATCACCCCATCCTTCTGGGGAAAGACGAGAGGGGCACATTCCAAAGAAGGCCAGAACCCTTCCAACAGCGGGATGAATGGGCAAACGAAGACCCATCTCAAAAGCGCCTTCGAAGAAACAAACTTCCCGCTGAAGGAGAAGGTTGCAGGGCTCGTCAAGGTATCAGGAAGAAGGTACCGCCTCCTAACATCCTCCACCTCCGAAGCCGTGATCACAGAAGGGAACCGAAACACGGAGTACCAGGGCACATCCAACATGGTCTGGGCTCGTTGTTTGAATAGAGGGGAGGAAGCCATAAAGGAAAAAGGAAAGCAGAAGGTAAGAGAAGATCTAAGGAGGATTGCCAAAAATAAAGGAATCTCAAGGTTTATGCAAAAAATAAATAATCCCAAATTGAAGGAAACGAATAACGTGCGAAGACGAAGAGACGACCATTACACTTTCATAATCATGTCGACGGTTAAGGAAAGGGGTACTTTAAGAAAGTATTTGGGCACAGATAACAATACCATTATTGCTTTAAAAGGCTAAAAACTTGTCTGAAGTAGAAGGGAAAAAGACAGAATACGAAGCAAGAACATAAGAGCATACAAAGATGCAAGAGTCCTCAACTTTGACCTCAGGCTGCTTAGGGAACTCTTCAGCTCTTCAGCTCATGGGAACTGTAAGAGCTCTTCAACTCGTGAAAAATCAATGAGCTCTTCAGCTCATAAACTATCAACTAGCTTTTTAGCTCATAAGCACTCGGAGAGTTCTTCAGCTCACAAAAATCAGGATAAACATCTCTGCTAATACTAAGATAAGTTCTTCAAGAACGAAGAAGCTCCTAACAAACAGCTAAAGCTCAACATACATAAGGGAAGACCTCAAACTTAGCAAAATTCAGGTTCACTTCCAGAAGAATAGAGTTCTCCTCGAAGCAAGAGGGCAGGAGGGAAATAACATAAACAAAGTGTAAGTACAAAACAATTGCAAAAGAATATTTTCATTCCTCAAAAGAAGCAAAATAAAAGGCCTCCTAAATACATAAAAAATTAAAGAACAGAAATTTCTTAAAAAATCCGAAGCCCCAACAGTAGGATCAGAACTGGCTTCTGGTAGCTCAACAGCAGGAAGAGAAGCCTCAGATGGCTTAAGAACAGAAGAAATAATTGAAGGGAGAGGAGCGTCAGTAAGAACAGGAGCAGGAGCTTTGACTCCAGCTAGTGGCAAAGTCACCAAAGGAGGCTAAGCTCCAAGGTCAGTAGGGACATCGCCAGGAACTAAGACCCCTGCAGGAGCATCAGTAATAGCTAAGACCTCTGCCTCTTTCTTCTTCTCCAAAGGAAGTTCGAATTCGAAGTCCAGGTCTGGATACTTCTCCATAGCCTGATCTTGGAAAGTAAGGTACCCAGTAGCCCAGTTGGTAGCAGCCTCGTCCTTGAGCTCAGTAATCAAAGCATCCTTCTTCCGAGCTTTAGCCCTTACAACCTCAATCTCCTTCAGCAGAGCAGCGTTGACCTTGGCCAACATATCATACTCTTTTTTCATTGTGTTGAAGGATTCAAGGGCCTCTAAGGCATCCTTGTGAGCCTGGAGCAAGTTTTCTACCTTCACTTTGAGCTCATCCCTAGCTTTTCTAGCTTCAGCCTCCAGATCCTTGTTGGCAGAGACCAACCCCTCAACCTGAGCTTTGAGGTCATCATTAGAAAAGCTAAACTCGAAAACCTTGAGCTCAGACGCCTTCAAAGCCTGTTGAGCCTCCTCAGCTGTGCTTCCCAAAGCTCGGACCCGCTTCACAAGAGCACTTACATGGATGGCTAGCTAGAAAAAAGCGCAGGAATAAGGCAGGGACAAAAAAAATTACTTGAGCTCAAAGAAGAAACAAAAGGAAATCAAAACTTACCGAGGTTGTTGCATACAAAGTCGCAGTAGCAGAGGTGTGCATAGGGATCGCCGAGGCCTCCACAATATCAAACTTAGGAATAACTGAGGCAATGGTCTGAGTGGTAAGGCTCACGTTCCCAATGAGTGAACCCTTTCCCTTCTCAAATTTTGTCGGTAAACCCTCCACTTGTAAACGAGGACTCTTCTCGACAGATCGGGAAGAGGAAGGTCCTCGCAAGATATGAGCTATGGACTCTAGAGCTTAAGTGACCTTAGTTGATGAAGGGGAGGAGGAAGCCCCCGCACCACCATTGAACCCCACAACAAGAGGAGGAAAAACCCCTTGAGAAAAAGAGGCCAAGATTGCCTTTTGTAAAGTCAGCAGGGACGGAAGGATCTCTTGAGGAGGAAGAGAATGTGGAGGCACCTTTGTCCTCTGCACCTTTGAAGGAGGTTCAAGCCCAGAACCTACTCCAACCTTGCGCTTAGCTTTGCCCTTCATCTCGACAATCTTAGCTTTCACAGCCTCAGCGTCTGGAGCCATTGAGCTGGAACCTGAGAAGGTAAACATGTCATCTAACACAAAAAGAAAGAAAAGAAAAACCAATGATCAAGGAGGAAGGATCTTACCATTAGGGTCTTCTACACCAACAATGGAGATGGCAATCAAAGTCTCAACTCTCACCTCAGGACGGCTAAATCCTATCTTGGTAAGCACAGAATGCTAGATCAAGTCAAAATACTTCTCCGGACGGCAATCTTCAAGCCCCAGCAAAGCAAGCCTGTCCTCAGCTCCAAGCTCGGGGCGAATACTCTAAACAACCCAAGAAAATGAGGTCAGCAAGTGCAAAAACAAAATGAGCCAAGTTGAGCCCGCCCTAAACAAGGACTCACCCAGGTTGTTAGGACCTGACCTAGAGCGAGGGATAGGAAAGGTATCATTGGCATTGCTCAGGCCAAACTCACATTCCTTCTCTAACACAAAGAAGAACAGTTTCTTCCGATTCTTGTGAGAGCTAGGCAGGTCTGTGATCAAGGCTGGGGTCTTCACCCATTTGGAGATGTACAAAAAGCCGTCAGGTTGGAACTTGACGTTGAAGTATTTCATGAGCAAAGGAAGCGAGGGGGTACCAATCCTATTTTTCTTAAAAAAGACAAGGAGGCCCACCAGGACACCCCAGAAGTTGGGGGAGATCTGAGAAGGGCAGACATTGAAGTGCTGGAGGACAGATTTGATAAAGGGGTATATGGGGAACCTAAGACTATTTTCTAGAGAGGCTACAAAGAAACAAGTCTTCTCATGGACCTCAGAATTATACCTAATGTCTGCAGAAGGGATCCAATAGCGCATGCCCCTGGGAAAGCCAAACCTTATAGACAAGACGCTCATAAAAGAAGGTGTAACCTCGCTATGACCTATTATGTCTGAAGCGCGAGGAACGGGTTCGGAGCCCTCAACGCTACCTGAAGGTCCAGCTCTACCCTTTTTAGCTTTTCCTTTTCGAGATCGCTTAGAATGAAATTGCCAAAGGGGAAGATTGTTAGATCACATTTTGTAATTGGCTAATTTCGTGGAGTCCATTATAATCCTCAACCTTTTTCATGGTCATGATGCTATAAAATTGAAGATCCAAAAACATCATTGAAGAGAGGAGATCAAGTTTTAAAGTAACATCATTCAACCTTCTTATGCACTTTAATGTTTAGGACAAAGGTAATGACCTAGACAACTAAGATGAACTCTTAGTTACTTTTAACTAAGAATGATTAGAAGAAAATAGAATTTGAAGCAATCTGTGTATGGATCCTAGGTGATTTCAAAGAAAAATATTTCTAAATAATTTTGTGTTTTGAAAATATAGATTACGCCATTATCAGACCTCTCTTGAGCAACACACTTTAGTGTTCAAGAGGACTATTTTTTTCTTGGTTTTGTACCTAAAAAACCAATAGGGACCGAGCTAAGCTCATCAACCTTGACTAGAATGGTCTCTTGATGACTTAGGGAATTCGACGATAAAAGGCCACGGGGGAACAACACATAGCTAACTCTAGAGGCCCTTCATGGTCGCTCGAGTGATGATCATGATCGCTTAAGCAGTGCTGCTCCTGGACAAGATCTAAACGTGATTTTCATTTCAGTGCCAACCACCCTCTCACCGATCGAGCGGTCGTTCGCGAATGTGAGTTTTCTTATTTACTAAGACTACCTTATTCTGGAACATAATTTGTAATCCCAGTCCAGACAGTAACCCGAAAAAGAGACCAGGTCAATGGGTTACTGGTTCAACCGTTAGGGTCACCGGTCAGACTGGTTGTATAATAAAAATATATATTAACAAGAATAATGTGTGCACATTATACATACCAAAATCATGAACAAAATTTAAATTTTAAACAAAGATATACAAATTTCAGAACAAAAAACTATCAAATTAAAAATTGAAAACTCATAATCTCATTTCATAGCATCAATATTCAATAAATCAATATGGATGATAAATATTCAAATTATTGATTCAACCTTACAATGGTCCTATACATTCACTAACCAAATCAAACCAAATATTATGTCCCAATCATTTGGGGTCAGCTATATGAGTCAGTCTTCGTCATTCATTTCGATCATGCGCTATACGCTCACTTAAGTTAAATATTTTCATATATTTTCTTATTATTTTGTTCAATGTTAATTTAGGTTTACCCCTACTTCTAGTACCATTAAGATGAATTCTATCACTTTTTCTAACCGATGTCTCTATCAGCCTCCGTTGAATATGACCAAACAATCTTAATATATTCTCTCTCAACTTGTTCTCAATTGGAGCTACTCCTACCATTTCCCTAGTACGATCATTTCGTATTCTATCATTTCTAATTTTTTCACACATCGATCTTAACATTCTCATTTTCGCTACACTCATTTTGTCACTATGTTATTTTCTAGTTGCCCAACATTCCGTTCCATACAACATTGCTATCATTATAGTTGTTTGGTAAAACTTACCTTTCAATTTTATTAATATTCTTCTATCACATAAGATGTCAGACTTTCCTCCACTTAAGTCAACTGACGTTGACTCTATGAGTTACATCGTCTCCAATCTCTCTATCATATTTAATGATCGATCCTAGATATCTAAATCATTTACTCGTTGGTATTTCTTGATTTTCAATCTTAACTTTTTCACTATGTCTACTTCTTTTAGTACTAAAATTGCATTGCATGTATTCAGTGTTACTCCTACTTATTTTTAGCTATTTCGACTCGAGTGTCTCTCTCCAAATTTTTATCTTACTGTTAATCCCTCTTCGAATATCATCTACTAAGGCAATATCATCTGTAAATAGCATACACCGTGACACATAATCTTGAATGTGCCTAGTGAGTTCATCCATAATTAGGGCAAATAGGTATGGACCTAGAGTTGATCCTTGGTGTAATCCCACCGTGATTGAAAATTCTTTACATTCGCCCATGGAAGACCCAATTGCAATCATAGCACCGTCATACATGTCATTTATCACCTCAATATACCTATTTGTCACTTTTTTTTCTCTTAAGCACCCCTCATATTATATTTGTAACCACTTTATCATATACTTTTTCAAGATCTATAAATACCATATGGAGATTTTTCTTCTTATCTATATACTTTTCTATGAGTATCCTTAATAAATATATAGCCTCCATAGTTGATCTACTAGGCATAAACCCAAACTGATTTTCTGACCCTGTAGTCTCAACTCTGATGAAAATAATAAAAAATCCATGCTATAAAATGCTCAAGTAACTTTGAATAGCAAAATTATTTCAAGATACATCAACAACAACAAACACAAATGGGGAAAAATAGTGGAACAAACCATGATTCAACAATAGGAGTCACAAAAAATTGCAAAAATTTTTAGATTTGTTGAATATTCACAAATTAATTAACCCCAAATAGGAAAATATAAGCACCAAGCCCAAAAATGCCATCGTAGAACACAACAATCACTATCCAAGAGTGTTGAGAGACTGAGACTGAGAGAGAGAAGATTATGTCAACAACCCGAGAGAGTGAGAGAGAGAGATGGTTATGTAATGTACCAGAGGAAGATTGACTCAGTGCGTGAAGCATCCATGGAGTGAATTTTTCCATTATTGCCAAAAGATTGAATCTATTGTCTAGAATCTATGGAGTGAACTTTTTCGCTGAAATCGTCGGACTAGACAATGGAGAGAAGTAGTGGCACAGAAAGTTTTAAGGCTAAAATTTCTAAAAGGGCCAAAAGTATAATTTGTTATACTCTTTGACTTGACCCATCTGGTTTGTTACAAACCATCTGGTTCATTGGATTTGGACAAGAACAAACCAGTTCAGTGAATTTTCACCGATTTTTTTTCTCAAACGATCTAATACACAACCCATCTCGGTTTAATGACCAATTCACCAGGTCAACCTATCAGGACGGACCGGGTTTTAAAACATTACTCCAGAACTATAAATAGGAAGAGCCTTTTGCCACAGCTAGGTTAAGCCTCTTGTGAGATTTCTAAGAAAGAAAACACTTCTTCTACCTTTGAAAGCTTCCACTACTAACCTAAATCTCTAAATTCAACGGCTAGCACTAGAGATTCTACCCAACCTCACAACTTAGTGTTGAAGATCTTGATAGTGTAAACCAAACTCATTCGTGAGTGTATACTAAAATCGTTGGCATGCCCATGATTACTTGAGGCCTAGGCGAACCATGCGGCAGGGAAGGTCCAAGTGAAGCTACACTAGACGATGAAGGAGAGCCTTTGACGGAGAGATAACAAGGAAATGAGCATCTAACCATGATACTGGTTGAGGTATAAGACTCAAGTACTTGTATGTTGACTTAGCGAGTAGTGGATTAGGTTTTGGTGAACTAAGAAGGTTCTCCACGGTTTTGCCCGATGAGGGTTTTTGTTTCAATAAATTACTTGTGTTCTTTATTGTTTATTGTACACACTTGTGATTTTGAGCAAATACGCGCACTTTGTATTTGTTAATTTAATTGATTGAATATCTATCCATACATAATTGTGCATTGGGTTTGGGATTTGGGATCGCCATGACATTGATTGTGAGTGAATTAATTAAAGATTAATTAAAATCAATTGTCATGGTCAATTTGGTTTGTGCCGACTAAATGAGTTCTCACATTAATTGTTATATCTTTGTGAGACGAGGTAATTGTGGTTATTTAGATTTTTATTGATAATCAATTGGGCTAGAATTGAAAAATCTATTCATTCCCCCACTAGTTAAAATGTCTATTGCTCTACGTGTATAATCGTGAGGGTAGATCCACATCGAGTTCTACCTCTTGAAACAACAGGTTGGCATCCTCTCTCTGGTTTATCGGTTCAATTTGCAACACCCAGTGTTGTTTCTCCTTCATAAAGGTTACATAGCACTCCCAGGCTGCTATTTGATCACCGCGTACCTGTCCTACACCGGCCTTGGTTGGGAACTTCAATAGGAGTTGGTAAGTTAAGGCCACCGCTCTCATCAAGTTAAAGGTTGGTCGTCCTAGAATGACATTGTACGTGGCTACCAGGAAATTTACCATGATTGTGGTTTGTTGGGAAGCTTTGTTAGCATTAGTAGAATGATGATTGCCCCAAAAGGATCAGCCTTTTTTTTCAGAAAAACTAATCAGCAAAGTAGTGACCTACATCAGTTTTTCTCTGCCAATATTTAATTTGTTGAAGGCATGAGCAAATATTTATGTCTATCGAGCTTCCACTGTCGATAAGGACCCTCCACACAAAGTAGTTGGCAATGGTCAGAGTCACAATCAAGGGGTCGTCATGAGGGTATTAGATTTCTTTGAGATTGTTATTAGAGAAGATGATCGGTTGATTAGTATTGGGCTTCTTGTTTGGGTGTACCAAGCTGATCTCATGCTCGGATTTTGCTTTGCAAATGTGTGCTCTTCTAGCCTTTCAACCTCATGAAAATCCTCCTAAAATCACCTTTACCTCACTTATGGATTATTGGTGCTTTGTTTCCTCCCTGTTATGCTAATTGTCCATCCTTTCATGGCGCCTTCTTTCAGAAATCTTGTTTGGGCTTCAATTTTATGATCGCCACTATTAACATTTTGGTTTTCTCGTGTGCATATTTAATTTGGCACTTATTTTTTATAATCGTAACAGGCACATCGATTATATATATATTTCGTATTATGTATTCTATAATATAAAATATAGCAGGTTTCAATAAGTTCAACTGACGGTCTCAAATAGACTCATTAACGGCCACCAACATCCTTCTCAAAACCATTTAGATTGCACGAGTTACTCCTAGTTAGGGGTGTCCATGGGCCGGGTTACCCACGGGTCCCGTTACCCAGCCTGAAAAAAATAGGCCCGATAGTTGGCCCGCTTGAGCCCGAGCCCAATATCCTTAAAAAGAGGGTTTGGGTTTGCCCCCAAACCCATTACCCGGCCCAAGAGCCCGCCCGTCAAGCCCAACCCACTCACTCTTCCTTTGAAAAAAAAATTATACTTTTAGACCATTAAATTTAAAACTTTGAAATAAGTTTTCCAATATCGAAATTTGAAGTTTTAAAATTTTAAATATTATAAATAATGTATTATTTTATTTTCCAAGTATTAAGTATATAAGTTTTAAATGATAGAGTAATGCAAACGACAGATAAGTTAGTAGGTGTCAACCTAGTTGAGATTTATTCATTCTATTGGATGTAGTACATTATTTTATTTTTATCCATTTTGACTTTACTTTTGATTTAAAAATATAATTTACACAAATATTAAATTACAAAAATACTTATTATTTTTAAATAAAGATGTATATAAAAAAAAACCCGCAAGCAGGCCCGCCCAACAAGCCCACTCACAGGCCCGCCCAATAGGCTCACGGGTTAGGCTGCAGATAGCTTACTCCTACCCGAAGCCTGGTTCGCCCCGCCCGATAACTCACTTGGGTAAGGGCTTGGGCCTACACTACCCAGGGCCGGCCCAAAAAAAATTTCGCAGGCTTAGCCTTGCCCGGCCCATGGACACCCCTACCCCTAGTGATGATATATAGTAAACAAACATATTATTTCTATTCTCTATGACAAAATATATAACTAGCATTATGTATGACTTGTGCATTTGTGTTACTTTTATTATTTTTAATGCTTGTTTTCGAGTATCTATTCCCATGAAAAAGGTTATGTGGTTACTCGTAAGTGTATTGATTGTGTAATTTTTCAAAGTATGTTACCTACATTAACTTAGAAATTCTTTATTATAACAAAATACTTATTTTGGTGAAATTTCATTCTATTCCATTAAAAATTATGTATCCAAATATAAGAATGGAATGTGCATATTATTCCAAGACTTAATCCCAAATAATTGTAAAACACATTGAAATGGTAATGTACATTCCAGTTCATTCTCATATCAATTTCATTCTTACTTAAAAGTATTACCACATACCAACTATAGCATTAAAACACAAGAAATAATATACATATGCATATGATTTATACACCGCACCACCCACGTGCATATACATGCTTATCAAGTGGTCTTTAGTAAATCCAATTATTTCTAAATGATGGCTTCGAAATCTCCCTATATTTGTTTTCTTTCTTAAGTAAGAGTAACTTTCTTGGATGGGTACTAAAATAATAATCTGTAATGTATGTGTATTATGACTATCTATATTAAATCCAAAATTTTATATTTTTTTAAATGTATGACAGCAGATCTTTTTTTTTTATTATTATTATTATTAGCATACTCTTCAAAGAAAAAAAAAAGAAAATTGTTACATGATTGGTGAGACTCAATTCTTGTGTGCTTTGGCGTGGGACTAGATTTAGCAAATTTCAAACCAAGTCAAGATTAATATAATAATTGGCAAGAAATAGTAGCTAGGCTCATAATTGAGTGGCAAAACTTATATTTAAGCATTCTAATTATTCAATTTAGTATGTTAATCAGTATTATGCAAATTTATTAATAATAAATGTATCACGAGTAATATGGTTTATATTAGAATTTGAAAGAAATTAAAGTCATCTAATCTTGTGGAATCAATAAAAATAATTTTAATATATTGAGATTACCCCTCAAGGAAACAATTAAAATTGAATACTTCAGGCATTTCTGGAGGCACATCACCATCCCATTATTGTTAATCTCTGCCCGGAATTCAAATAAAAAAAAGAAAAAAGAAAAATCGTGGCTATTAATGGAGTTACATATATCCCAAACAAGGACTGTCCGAGATATTTTGGAGTCTAAGTGAAAGTAATAAATGAGACTTTTTTATTTTTAATATTAATAATAAATTTAATTTTTAATTTTTTTAAATACAAAATTGTTAATTAAATTTTTATATTCAAGTTTTTGTTACTATATTTGAACTTGATAGTAAAAGAGAGAAAAAATAATTGAAAAATTGAGGTGATAAATTTAAACTTGACTTTTTTAGGGGTTAAGACTAGATTTTTTTAATAGCTTTAATTTTACTATTAGTTTTTTTCCCTTTTTTAAAAAAAAAATAATAAATTTTAGGGCTGTCTAATTTCACAGCTGAATTAATAGGTCTAATCTACTTAAGTTGAAATCTTTTTGTTTGAATATGAATTTAAATTTTTTATTTGGACTATTACTATACACTAATCAATTATAGAGTCTACTCTGAAGTAAGGCCTTAAATTTTTTTTTTTTGATTAGGCTTGTGTTTTTATAAGACCTTTTTGTAGAGCTTAAAGTATTTATAGATTTAATTTTTTTTACATGGATTATTTATGATATCTAAACAATTAGTGTCTTCTTAAAAATGGGGCTTAAAACCCAAATTTTTTCAACAATATTGTTGACCCGCTCCTGATTTCAAATCTAGAATCGGGAAAAATATCAAAATATACAAAACAAAGTTACAAAAATTAAAAAAAAAAATCGGTGCTATCCGCAAGTAAATGAAAGCTTTCGTAGTTCTCCAAAGACATTTCTTCGATTTCATGAGGGACTCTGTCGAGTGCAAAAATGTCTAATATATAGGGGGACAGAAATAACTCAAATGCGCTCACATTTTTTGCCTTACACTTTCCTACAAAATTTAAAATTTAGCTCGACTGATTACGTGTCCTTTTAATCAATCGTCCATTTAAATGTGAATTTGGACCACTGACGCAAGATTATTATCAACCACAAGCCCTTTGACAAGTTGTTCCACTAAGTAGTACATGCAGGGCCAGCTCGCAAGAAAATTTGAACCATTCGTACATTTTTTGTTTGTACAACAAAACGATATAAAGGTGGATTGATTCGTCTTGATTAGATGTATCATGCCGAGGCGGTGGGTCACGGTGAAAAAGTAAAAGTAGAATGTAAAGAAAAAGGCAGCTTGAATGACATTGAAAGGAAATTAAGATCAATCATGAATTCTTTTACGATCATTGAAAGTTTAACCATAATAATTTTACATCAAAAGGTGATAATTTCATGTCGAATTAATATTAAATTTTATTAATTTAATATTTATTTTGAACCATTTATATAATTTATATTTAAATTCATCAATTTAAAATTTTATTTTATAAAATTGGCACTAAATTAATCTTCAGTTTTATTTAATTAATATTCAATTCATTAAATTAACATCAAATTAACCTTTAATTTAACCAAATTAACATTCGATTTTACTAATTTAAAATTTAATTTCGTCAATTTATTGTCAATTTGATAATAAATTGACCTTTAATTTCATCAATTTAACAATAATTTTGACCAAATTAATATTTCATAAATTTAACCTTTAACATTAATTGAACCATTAATTTTTTTTTTGGTAATATTTAATTTCATCAATTTATATTTCGAATAGAACAAAATGTTGAATGTCAATTTAATGTTAATTTGATGAATTTTAAATTTATAATTTTGAATGTTAATTTAATATAATTGAAGGTCAATTTAATGTTTTTTGATGAATTGAGTGTTAGTTGGATAAGATTAAAAATTAATTTCATAAAATTACATGTCAATTTGATGCAACTAAATATAGGATCGAGATCAGTTCAGAAAAAAAAAAAGGTTCGGCTAGTCATAATCAATCATATCTAATTGGAACCACCAGAAATTTAGTTTGGAAGAATTTTTGGACCATCAAATGCATTAAGATTGATCTCAGATAGTCATGATCGATCCTAATTGAGTGGAATCACAAAATAATAATAATAATAATAATTTGGATCCATCAGAGGCATTGAGATCGATCCTAAATTATCATGATCGATCATAACTATTGAAATGAAGTTACACCTTAAAGGTAATGTTACTACTTTCAAAAACAAAGTTATAACTCTTGAGATAAAGTTATCACATTTTAAGGTAAAATTACTATCTTTAGAGGTAAGGTTACAATCATTTATGGTTGAGATACAATCTGTAGAGGTAAAGATACCACTTTTAGAAGTGAGGTTATAACCTTTGGAAAGAAGGTTACAATCTTTTAAAGTAAAAATATTACCTTTGGAGGTGAGGGTACAACCATTTAAAATTAAATTACAACTTGTAAAAGTAAAATTATCACTTTTAAAGGTGATGTTCAAACTCTTTAGGTAAGGTTACAACAATTGAAAGTAAAATTACTGTTTTTGAAAGTGAGGTTATAATCATTTGAGACTAAATTATATTTTGTATAGATGAAATTACCAATTTTAGAGGTTAAATTACAACTTTTTGATGTGAGATTATAATCATTTATGGTAAAATTACTACATTTAGATGTGAAGTTATAATTATTTAAGGTTAGGTTACAAGCACTAAAAGTAAAAGTACCACCTGTAGATATGAGGTGAGCTTACAATCTCTTAAGATGGGTTTACAACCCTTTAAAGTAATGTTATCACATTTAGAGACCAAATTATAACCATAGATAAAATTACAATCTTTTGAAAAAAAAGTACAATTTTTATAGGCAAAGTTATCACCTTTAGTAAATAATATTTAATGACAAAATATTAATGACCACACATTTTTTATGGTACAGTACCGAATCGGTACCAGAGCCTCTCCCTTTAAAAGGGAGGTATAAATATACACAATAAGACATCATTCAAAATTATTCTTACTATTTTTTGTAATGGATGAATGAATTTTTATATTTACGTTTTGCGAATTGATTCTTTTCGATTGATAGTACGACTTATTCATTCAATTTTTCTTGTGCATCCAGGAGTTTTAATTATAATTTTTTTGCAAAAATAATTAGTGTGTGTATCTTTAATAATATTCAATAACTAGCACATGCATTAGGAAAAGAATTCTAATCTATTTATATAATTTAATATTTCCATTGGAATTCCAGCTGTTTATAAAACTTCTTTTACGAAATTTATTGCTGAAAATAAATTTAATCCATCAATAACCATGTTTTAAAAAATGTCAATATTTGAGATAATATTTTTTCAAATTGCCATAGTATAATAATTCTAATTTTTTAAAACTAAATAAGAAAATAAAAAATTGATATAATTCAAACTCTTCAATGTTCTGAAAGTGAGAGACAGCTGGGAAGCATAGACTTTAATCAGATATTTTTTATTTGTGTTGACGTCACTTTTGGACTTGTCGGCAGTATTAAAAGATGATGGATAGAGCATTAAAGAAAACATCAAGACTGTCTTTAAAAAAGTGGGGTTGATATTTCTTTGGGCCTTCTAAATTAAAAGTTTGGGCCAGAATTCAACTAACTCCATAATTATATGGTGGGCCTTTCATTCAAATTTTCGTATGCATTTATTTTTCAGTAATGTTATACTGATCAAAATTAGGGATCAAATAAAGAGTCCAAATGACATATTAGTTATTGATATGGCAAGATTAACTGTCATGTCATTTTTTTTCTCTGTTTTTTTTGTCTGTGCGTGTTAGGGAAGCGGAGAAGACGAAAAGATTTTGTCCCATATGTCCTTGATTTGGAGAAGACGAAAAGATTTTGCTTATATGACAGTTAATCTTGTCATATCAGTAACTGTCATGTCATTTGAGCTCTTTATTTGGTCCCTAATTTTGGCCAGCATAACATTACTGTTTATTTTTAGGTCCTTCGAAAGCCAGTACATTTACTTAGACTTATTATTGTTTAAGTCCATCAAATAAACTATTTTGAAAGAGTAATGCTACATGGACTTAAAAAGTAGACTTAAAAACTAGACTTGATAATCACAACCATTGATTTCACTGTGGGTCTCAGCATTGATAAATTTTTTAAATCTACTTTTTAAGTCTATGTAGCATTACTCATTTTGAAAAGAAGTCCACTAGTGAGAGAAAAAAAAAACTACACTACCCTTTAAAACAATTCTCCAATTGCCTAGCCGAATTAGAAAACTCATAATCTCATTCCCTTTATTCACGCTTTCAACTACCACCATATTTCCATTAAACATAGAAAGAAATCACAAGATTGAAGGAATAAAAAAATTGACTCTGAAAAATCCTCCACAAAATGTTATTTACCCAATAATTTTGGTGTTCAAACACAAAAAAAAAAAAGGATTTGAAAAAAAAAAACATATTTTCCAGATTTTGGAAAAAAGACCAAAACAAATAGAAAAAGAAAGGGCATCATAATGTGACGATCCAGTGTGGAAGAATAAAGTGACATCATAGTGTGATGTTATAGTGTGGTATCCTTAACATAAGGCTAAGACACTATAATTAAGCACACACATTCCCTTAGATTTATTAAAGTGACGTCATAGTGTGATGATTTAGTATAACATCCTTGACATAAGACTTTGACGCTACAATTAAACCCACAAATTCACTTAGTTTTAATAAAGGGACATCATAGTGTGATAACCTAGTGTGACATTATTGACATAAGACTTGCATATTATAATTAAACACACACATTCTCTTGGTTTTAATAAAGTGTCATCATAGTGTAATGACTCAGTGTGACACGTTCCCTTGGTTTTAATAAAAAGGAACACAAAAAAAAAAAAAAAAAACTAATGAATGAAAACTAATCCCCAGTTAATATAAGATTATAACGTTGTTATAGAAGAAAATTATTGGAAATCTAAGTATGTGTTTAAAAAATAACTAAGTTTGTTAGTAAAAAAACAAAAAAAAAATGAAATCAAAACTTCATACATGATATTACGCTCCTCTGTTTGAAAAATTCGAATGTAAAATTTGTTTAATACAGTTATATTTTGGTGATTTGAAAATGTGAATTTCGAGTTGTGATTTTGAGAAATTCGGAGAAGATGAATTTCGATGAAGATGAAATTCATTAATGAAAAAAGTTTATGATTAACGTCAAAAATGGGATTTTAATCAAGAAAATTCATCAAAAATTTTGAAAAAGTTTATGATAAAGTTTAAGAAAAAATTAAAAAATAGAAGGGTTTATGATTATCGTCAAGAACGACCACTAATAATCGCTGACGAATGAGAATAATTTGGATACTTATTGGAGAAGAAGAAAAACGTTAATGGCTAATGGTAGATATAATATGAGATTCTAATCCAAAATTCATATGAGATTCTAATCCATAAATTTAGGAAACCAATAATCTGTTAAAACAGATTCCAAAAAAAAAAAAAAAACTATCAAAACTAATAGGCATAAATTAAGGTAAGGGCAATTATGTCATGAAAAAATATGAAAAACTGTAAATTTGTACCGAGTCACAAAATATTTAAAAATATAAGGACTTATTGACTTAAAAGTTTGAGGTATATACACTTAGATAAATAAGTAGTTATAGGTGTATCTCTTGCCAATTATCTCTTTATTTTTTAAGGGTAAATTATAATTTACACCCTTAAAGTATGCACCTAATTCATATTTGGTCCTTGAAATTCTAATTGCAATATCAAGTCTTTAAAGTTGTAATTGAGTTTCAATTTCGTCCTGAAATCAAAATTCACTAATTTATTATAACGAAATAGTCTTTCATGATCAACACATGACTTGGGTAAATGAGAATATTTATCTGGTAAAATTTTTTTTACTTTTAGGCTAGAAAATTTTACTTTGTTTCATCTGATTTTGAGAATAAAAAAAAAGATAATAAAATCGAAAAAGGTATATTTTATCTACACATGAATTAGGTAAAAAAAATATTTATTTGGTGAAAAACTTGTTACTTGTAGGTTAAAAAATCTCATTTTATTTTATCTAATTTTGAAAAAATAAAAAAAGGTAACAAATCTGAAGAAAAAAGATATAGAGAACAAATTTGAGAGATATTGTGAGAAAAAAGAAAAAAAAATACTAATGTATTTAAATGAGATATTATTTGCTAGACAAATATACTCTTATGGATAAATTCTATGACTTGTTTCTATAAAAAAAAAATAGATTTAGATTGAAGGACTGGATTGAAACTCGGTAAAAATTTTATGGATGCAATTGTATCAATTAAAACTTTAATGACCAGCCAAAAATTATGTGCATACTTTAAGGTATAAATTATAAATTACCCATTTTCTAATTTAGGGACCTTCTTTTCTAGGCCCTAGGTAGCCAGTTCCATGACTTGCGCTTTGGACAAGTTTTGTCTAATTGAAATAGATAAGTGAGGGATGTCTCTCTAATTACGCTAATTAATATATTCTTTTCTTTTTTTTGGGAAGGGGGGGGGGGGGGGGGGGGGGGGGGGGGCTTTCACCACAACCCTCCTTAAACAACACAAAATACATGATGTCCTTAGTCTCCAAAAAATCCTCCATTTTGAACTGCTAGAGTTTAATTTTGGTATAACCTTTTATTGAAAATCTTAAAATTTATTAAATTATTTCAACTTTTTGATCGCGTATAGTCTCACACATATTGAGATCTTCTTTATTCTATTTTCACTCAAAATTATACAAAACCGAACCATTCAACATGAACAACCGAATGAAGAACCGACCCTATATGTCAGTCGGCTTTCGATTTGGTCATCGGGTAGGCTTGAGTCCCATTACCAGACCTAAACCTTGCTTTGCCCAAGCCCAGTTGATTTACCCGACAGATGTATGCACTTAAATTGGATAAAAAAATAATCTATTCCATTATTTTCAAGCCCAAACCCATTTGCTATTTTGTATAGATTTCTTACTGGGCCATCATTTATTTTATAACTTGTCACTCAATCAAAGTGGGAGCAGTACATAAACAATAAAAAGAAAATCAAACAAGGCATGGAACATAGCCAATGCTTTCTACTGTCTAAATCCTTAAACAGGTTTAAACAACCTGTTTACTACACGAAGGGCTAGTTTGTTTCAAGGATTAGAGTGGTATAAGGAGGTGAGATTAGGGAAATAGTACGTGGGACCCATCTTATACCTTGTTTGTTTAGCATTTTACAACCAATACGATTTTCCGGGTCGTAATATCGACCCGGTATGAACAATAGTCATAATGCCTTATAGAAGGTATTAATGAATACCACCTACCCGGTGGTATTATTTTCATGGGTTAAATGAAAGGACGGTACAAACATGCAAATTGACACAAATACCCTCATTTGTTAAGAGTTTACATATAAAAAAATTATTTTGAATTTTTTCCTTATATTATGTTTAAGCATACGTTGTCACCGATTTTTTTTTAATTTTTAAAAAAAAAATTATTTTGAATTTTTTCTTTGTATTATGTTTAAGCGTACGGTGTTACCGTTTTTTTTTTTTTATTTTTTTTTTAAAAATTATTTTGAATTTTTTCCGTGTATAATGTTTAAACGTACAGTATCACCGAATTTTTTTTAAAAAAAAATTATTTGGAATTTTTTCTTTGTATTATGTTTAAGCGTACGGTGTTACTGATTTTTTTTTTTTAAAATTTTTTGAATTTTTTTCTTGTATTATGTTTAAGCGTACGGTGTTACTGGTTTTTTTTTTTTAATTTTTTTTAAAAAATTATTTTGAATTTTTTCCTTATATTATGTTTAAGCGTACAGTGTTACCGATTTTTTTTTTTTAATTTTTTTTAAAAATTATTTTAAATTTTTTCCTTGTATAGATGGTTCAGGGTAAAATGGAATGGATGATGTTAAAGGAAAAATGGTATATTTGTTATATAAGATGTGATAGAATAAATTATTGTTTGTGGGACCCACCATAGTACCTATTGAACAAACAAACAAGGGGATGGATGAGATAAAAGTTTAAGACCGGATATAGTATACCATTGAATAGGAATGGAATAAAAATAATTTTTAATACCACCCAAATCTAATACTGCAAACAAACAGGCCCAAGAGTATATTTATTAACTTATAAAATCAGCTGCACAGATCTGTAGTAACTTTGTAAGTTTGCTTAAAAAACAGTTGTATAGTTAAAAAAACTAAAAGTGGTAAACCCTTAACCAATTGAAGTTATCTGCACAAAAATCAACAGACTATTCCAAAAATCAACAGTCAATATTCAAAAATAGTAGTCACCTTTCCAAAATCCTATAACCTGCAAGGTAAGTATCACACAGAGATAAAATTTAGGGTAAATTTCCCTCACACCCCCTGACCGTTGGTCAAATAGCACGGAAACCCCTTGACATTTCCAAATTTGCATTCTGACCCCTTGAGATTAAAAAACAGTGACACTAGGACCCTCTCCGTTAGCTTGCCGTTAGTCCTACTAATAGAAAATAGTGACAACAGCTAACAAAATTCCAAAACTACCCCTCTGTTATATATTTAACATATATAACACTATTTTCCCCACATATTATCAAATTAAAAGACAATTTATGCTGATCTCACTTTTTCTATCTTTTTAAAATAGCATCAATTAATCGCAATTTTGATTAAATTAAAATCAAAAAATTAAAATTCATCATTTATTTGTGAAAATATATTGTAAATATAGAATTAATGGCAATTTTCAACCCTAATTAATCAAATTTTCTTACAGTTAGTCAAAACAATTGATCAAAATGGGTAAAACTTGATCAAAGTCAACTTTGATCAAAGATTAACATTAAACATTAAATTTTGGTTAAATTTGATCAAATTGGTCAACTACTCAATTGCTAACAGCACCTACCTACACCACCCAACAACACTTACGACCACATTGTACCCCAACAGTGCACCTTATTCTTCTCCACCTTCCCCCATTCTCCTCAGTAGCACCAAGCACCACCCTCCACCGCCACCGCCACCACCACACCATTTTCCCGACTTCATCTTCTTCATCACAATACTCCCATAATCAATCTTACGCAACCACCCTATCCTCAATACCCTCACTCTTTAATGCAAAAAATATGCTGCACAACACTGCTCACCACATGGCACCAAAGCACCCACTAACCATTTCCACTACCAAACCACTTGCCATAATTTGAAAATTGTAGAGATACATTCACACACCCACCATACAGATTTGTGTTTCCATTAGTCGGCATATTTGCTAGGTTTCGCTAGATTCGAATCACCAAATCGCAGAGGAGGAGGAAGAGGTTGGTTCAAGAAATATATACAACGATTTTTTATTTCTTCAAAACAAGAGACGAGATAGAGCTAAAAGGTGAGAGAAATAGAGATGCGAGATGGGTGGAGGTTTGGAGATGTGTTCTCGTTTTAGGGTTTCAGTAGTAGCTTTGTGATGGTGAATGGCAATGGCGACGGTGGAGGAGGCGGCGACGACATTGGTAGTGTCCAGAGAAGACAAATTTATTTAAACAGTGAGAGAATGGATTTGAGTGAGAGAGTGACTTGTTTGTACATGTCATAGGTATGGGTCTAAAATGTATACAAGTATTTTTTTGGACAATTATGTTGACTAGTTAAATGGAGGGTTAAAATGTCTTTTATTGAAATCGTTAACACATCGAAATTTTAACGCCGATTGGGGTTGCCATGTAATTTTAAAAATGTCAGGGGTCTTCGTGTCATTTGACCAAAAGTTAGGGGGTGTAAGAGAAATTTATTGTAAAATTTACAAACACTAGCATGATTCTTACCAAAATAGTTAAGATTTAAGAGTATCAAGAGCATACCAAAATGCTTAAAAACATATCAAAGAGTAGAATGATTTTTACCATAGCAGTCGCTAAATTCAATCATCAATAACATTAACATGTGTAGCACTTCCATCTATTTCTAAGGTAAAACATAAAAAAAGTTGATTACAAAACTAACATTCTATAATAAAGATAATAACATGTTGCAATATATATAGGTTACCTGGTTCAAGTTCAATACTTTCAATGTAACCTATTGCATCTCAACCATGAAATTAGATCTTTTAACCAATTTTGTGCACAAACAATGATCTCAACTGTATTTGGGGATAATGAACTTCGAAATGGATCTAGTACAAGCCCCCTGTACTAAATGCAAACTCATAAGTCATAAGCAACTGTGGATATGTGAATAACCAACATATCTTTTGCAACATGGGAAAAGGATGGGATACTTTGCCAAATTCACTTTTTACCAATTCAAAATGTTAAATTCTAAATATTTAGCCTTACAACCATCACACAAATACTGGTCAACCTCATATTTGGTCTCCAAACGAGCGTTACTTAATTCAAATTGAGCATATATGTGCCAAAAACTCTGGCTAGTGTCTGAAATACTCATACTTGAAGAACCAAGGTCACATGAAGGAGGATTAGGGGCATTTCATGACCACACCTTACTATAATTCCCAAAAACTAATGCATACTTATCATATAACCGCCGATTTTTTATTTTTGACTTTCCCCAGTATTTCATCTGCCTCATTAGTTTTCTCATCAAAATTTTGTTTGAACCAAAATGATATGCACCCAACTTACATCGTGGATCTAGTAAAATAGAAACAAATATCAATAAATTCATCTTTTTAATTTTTTCGCAACATTTATCATACTTCTTCATACTCATTTGCGATGGCACTCAAGAGGGGATCACTACTCACACATAGTTTGGACAAACAAGTTTAAATGCCACATAACTCTTGAAAAAGTGAGTTGCATGTGGCATACAAGGAACTAGAAATTCACAAAGTAGAATCATAGAAAATCTTTAGAAACTTAACAAGAGCCCTCACATTATACCAATCAACATACCTAGGAGATCTTAATGTCCCTTTGCCGAAGTAAAGAACATATTGTCCATAATCATCCTCCAATCTTTCAAAGACATTTTGATATTTGTGTAAAGCCTCAAGCACTAGATAAGTGGATTTCCATCTAGTTGAAACATCAAGGCACACCAAAGTCTTTCTATGAATCCTTTCTTTTTTCATATATCTCTTAAATTTTTCCATCCTTGTAGGAGATGACCTCGCATACTTCACAACATTACACACCCTTATCATTGAATCATTATGTTTGTTTAATCCCTCACTCACGATTATGTTCAAGATGCCTCATGTTAAGACATTCACCTCTTAAGATATTACTCTATGTGTGTGCTCTTAAAGTAATCTATAGCAACATTATTTGAGGAGGCATTATCAACTATAATTGTACAAATCTAATTAATACCCCATGAAAGCAAACAAGTCTCCAATTGTTTCCCAATTGTATCCCCTCTCGATTAGGAATCAAACAATGGTTTGTAATTCTTTGTTTAACTTCCAATTATCATCAATAAAGTGAGCAGTAAGACACATATAGTTAAGGTTTTGAATAGAAGTCCAATATATCAGTTGTGAAACATAGCCTACTAGCTAAGGACCCAAGGATTTTCTTTATCTTATCCATTTCATTTTGATAAAGTTTGATGTAGTCTCTAGCAATAGTCATGTGAGATGAAACTTGAAACTTTGGCTCTAGTGTCCCACAAAACGTTTTAAACCCATGAGATTCCACAACTCGAAAAGACATCTCATCCATAATAATCATTTTCACAAGTGTCATTCATGAAGTTTTTTGATTAAACAGATGAACCATGACATTACTAAGACCTAAATCTCCCTCTATTTTGTTTTTTCTCAAAGCTTAACAATGGTTGGATTTTATCCACAATCCTATTGGGAAAATTTGTGAGCTATTGTTAATATGAAAATGTAAGGGATCACATACCATTCTTCTTTGAATCATAGTTAAAAACCTTCACAGTAATTGCACTTTGCTTTGCGCACTTGGTCATTTTTTTTGCCTATTAATGTGAAATGACTTCATACTTTTGAAGATTTTTTGTTTGTTTTTTGGTATCTAATTTGACATTTTCATTATGTTTTTCTTTCTTTGTTTCCATAGGCTCATCCATTATTGGTGTAGCATCATCCAAAGTGTTATTCCCCTCCTTCTAGACATAAAAATTCAGATTCAGCAAATTAAAACATACACGAATTAGATCCAAAAATAAAAGTTTAGATTCAACAACTAGAGAGAGAGAGAGAGAGAGTCACGCCCCAAATTCTACAATTCAGGCATGAACTAATTATTAACCATCAAACCATGATAGCATACTAAAATAAATCATCAAATAAATTAAACCAACATTCATTCAACTTCTTGCAACTAGAAAATCCAAAAAACATCAAACCATAATTCAAATGTACATCCAACAACCTAAAACAAATTGAATGTCTCCACCAAACTAACTAATGTTCGTAGCATTAGTCCATAAGCAAATAATGAACTCAAATATGTAGATAACTCCCTAAACTTCAAAAGCCAGATCCACATCTTGCATCGCTTCATAGTTCAACTCCCCATGCTCACCTAGGGTAGTATCATATTTGATGCCAAAATTTGAAAAATGTTAAGGAAAAAATGAACAAAATAGCACAATAGGAAAACTTTCTTAAACCTAAACAAGGTTTACAAAATTTGCATAAAACATGCAGGTCTTGATTTGAATATAATTTTCAAGTAAAACCAATGATATTTAATTAACGATCTAAAGTTTATGATAATTTGACAAAAAAATCATAATCAGAGTGGAATAATTCAAAAAAAAAAGCACTTTATTATGACAATATCTCATGTATATAGGTTGAATCAACAACAATCCACATAACGAATATATCTGGTCTACAAACTCCACCTTAATAATAACACCCCATAGGGTAATAAAGTTCAGGAAGTGCATGTATTGATGCATCCAAATTTACGAAACCTTCCTAGGATTATGGTATACCAACCCTTAGACCCGATCCGCCCTAAACAAATAATGATTTGGAATCCCGCAAGGAACTAACCTCATTACAATGATAGAAAACTTTTGAACTCTTCAATGTAAGAAACACATCTAAACACACTGCGATATAGGTTTGCATGCAACTCAAGATCATCAATCCCAAAACAAGAGATATAATTTAATAAATTTTCACATATACCAAAGCTTCATAATTCTATAGTTCTCAAAATAGAAGAGTAATCAAATCAAAACATGCAAGAGATCGTAAAAAAATTTATCCAATCTATAATATAAAACAGGGCGGCTTCAACAAACAAATCCAACGGTCACAAATCAATTCAAAGGTCTCTAATCCAAAGGCTCAATATACATCTCACTCAAAAACCAAATCCCGCCCATTCCAACACACAACCCAAGGTAGAGACATGTGTGCTCTCCCCTTCCCAAGCCAAGCGGCAACCATAACGTTTCTCTCTTTCTCTCACAATTCTCTCTCTCTCTCTCTCTCACACACAAGAAGTAGATCAAGCCTCTGCCATGTCTCCCTTTCTCTGTCGTCGCCCAGGTACCCCTCTCTTTCTCTCTCTCTAGTAACACACCCACACACAGACATCACGCACACACACACACACACACAGATCATGCACACACACACACACACATACCACGCACAGTCACACGATTATTTAGGTTTTCAAATTGGGGTTTTTGGAGTATTTTTGAAATTTGAGTTTTTAGATTTGGTGTGAAATTTTGAATGTTAATTTGTTGTTTAGATCTCTGTTATCACCTAGGTACCCCTCTCTCTATTTCTCTCTCCAGTAACATACACAGATCACGCGCACACACACATACCACACACAACCGCACGATTTGCAAAATTTAGGTTTTCAAATTGGGGTTTTTTTGAGTATTTTTTAAATTTGAGTTTTCAGATTTGGTGTAATTTTGAGTGTTAATTTCATTGTTTAGAATTTTTATTTCTTCTTGGCTGCCCATTGTGAATTTTTAGTTCACCTGTAAGGTTTGTGTTTTGATATGGGTTTTCTTTAAATTTCCATCCTATATAATTAGCACCTATATATGTGATTGAATTATTTGTTGTTGATGACAACGTTGATGGATTTTGGTTATTTTATGCTTATGTGATCTTGATAAGGGTGTTGTTATTGGCTTTGATAGGTCTTCATATTTTCATAGTCCACCTCTTTAAGCGATGAGGGCTATGCAACCATACCAAAAAGGAAGGATTTCACCGAAGATTCAAAGACGAAATTTTGGAAAAAGTTTGGTTTTGGGCAAGATTTGGGTTCTTGGAGCTTCCTAGCTTTGTTTTACACTTCAAGAGGTAGGATTTTTATCATAACTAGGTTTATTTCCAACCTAAGATGAATATATGAAATGGGTGGGCTATTATGTATATTTTAACACTCGCCAATGGTAGTTGATTTAATGGAAATGGGTGGATTCAATTATAGTATGTATTGGTAATTAGAAATTGCTAGTTTGTGATATCTCGGAAGTTTTGATAATTGGGTAAGTGGAAATCACTTAATCTGATTTTTTTTTTGAGTTATGTAATGAATTTGAGCATTTTATGTGATCACATGATTTGGTGCCTTGAAGGTGTTTGATAAAATGCTTATGTGAAATAAAGTGTGTTAATTGCATGAGATTATGTGATAACATGTTTGAGCATTGTTGTTGATATGTTGATATATGTTTGTTGATATATTGACATTGTGATGAATTATGATAATTATATACTTTTGATATAAATTGTCACGGAATATGTAGATATGTGGTTAAATGGTTCATATGACACTCGTACATATTGGACATGACATTGGTGTTGCAATTACACATTACATTACATTTGCACGGAGACAACACATTCATGGGCATGAGGCATGAGTGTGGGTGTGTGTGCATAGTTGATCAAACACCATTATTGGTGAATCATTCATGGGCTCGGGATAGTTGGGTCGAGATTTGACTAGGTCACATGGTTTGCATTGAAAATAGGGTCGGAGTTAGCAAGAAGGGCTAGAAAATTCCCTCGGGTGCAAGACCCGGTGATTGGGATACGCACTCCCTTGGTTCAGCCCATAAAGTGTGTGGGTGTACGCGGAATCCTTGGTGGAAGCCCATGAATTCTGTGTGGGTTGGGTGACCCTTGGTATAAGTCCATGAATACCCACCCCAAGAAAGACCCGAGATTTATAATGGTCATTTGATGTGCAATATAAATGGCGGATTTATACACATTGACATTGCATTGTATTGTGGGAGCCAGAGAGGGCTCGGGTTAAAGTACATGAGTGAGTCTCATCTCATTTCATAGCATGGCATGGTGAATTCCAACATTGAATTGCATATTCTTGATTGGAATTATTGTGGCTTATTGAATGTTGCATGTGGACATTTCATATGCACTTAGGTTGGGGAGTGACCTCTTTAAGAGATACCCCATTGAACGTGACTCACCTTTTATGGGAAAACATTTCAGGTACGGGGTTATACACCGATAAACGGCTCGTATTTGGGGCCTCAAGGATGAAGAAAAGCCGACTTGTGGCTTTTAATTCACGTTTTGTAAAACTATTGTCAAAAACTATGTTTTTGTAAAACATTCACTAAGTTAGTTTTTGGGCATGTAATGTATGTAAAAGAATTGTAATCGAATTCATATGAACTATTTTTAATGTAACGTTGCATGTTGTTATATGAGTATGGATAAATGGACCCGGTGTGATCAATATTTACTCATTAATGAACCCGGTGTGATCAATGTTGTATGATTGCACAAGTTGTGTTTTGGGTAGAGCTCCCCGTACAAAGGAGACTCTGCCCGAATTTTGTTAAATTATGGATCCTGGTAAATGGGGCATAACGGCGTGATATGGAGTTACATGGTATCTACGGGTATTCCGCGGGTTGATGGGTGATCAACGGGTTGACAAAGGACCCCCGATTTTTGGGGCGTCACAATAAAAATTTTACTGACTAACATTTTCAGCATTAAGTGATAAGTACCGCTTGCTACTTAAAATTTTAGCCTATTTTTAAGAAGTGCTTAAATTATTAAGTAGCATGAATTTTATGTTATTAAACGAGTTTAATTTATAAAGTGCTAAAAGTATTCAATTTTAAGCTTTAAGTGATGTTATCAAACACCCCCTAAGTTAACAAAAAAATGGATAATATAAAAAATAAAAATAAGTTTAAATACCTTATTGAAATTATAAAATTATCCAATTTTTCTGTCCAAAATTTACTGTCATTCTGACACTGAAAAATCCAATTTCATCCTTTGTATTTCTTCTCCAGATTTCACTATTCATGACAGTGAAATATACCAATTTCACCGCCCAAACTACCCCAACAAAATTAATTTCATAAAGAAAATTAATTGAAATTGAGAATAAATATGTTTATTGATTAGATCTAATAAATTCATGAAATAATTCACTTTGAACTAAGAATTAATTATGCTTAATCAAAGGAGCTGATTGAGCCTCGATTTCATCATTTATATTTTATTTTCCATATTTCACTACCTATGACAGTGGCAACACCAATTTCTCTGTCTTGGACAATGAAGAAAATCATCATTTTGACATTTTGGCAACACCTAACCCTTTCAACAAACTCAACAACTCCTTTCAATGTTAACCAACCTACAATACCAAATTCCAGAAAATTGAATCGGAGCCAGCAAGAATTGATTCGAACCATTGGAAAGAAAACTCAATAAAATGCTTCTTCCAAAACTATTCGAAATGCATGAATATTCTTTATCAAATGAGTGGACTCTTCGATTGCCAACTATATTCTTGAAAACGAAATTGAATAATGAGTGATTCTTAAACGAAGTGTTTCTTTTTTTTTTTTTTGTGGAGGAAGAGAAAGGAAAGTTTTCGCACCATGCCTAGGGAAGGTTTTCGCACAATTGTTTGTTTTTATCTCTACTTTCTCAGTCTAATTTTTTCTCTATACGTACAATTGTATGTAGATACAAACTCTCTATATATATGTCTCAATTAGAAGGGCAGGGAAGTGCGTAGGCTATGACTGAACACCGCTGGTCGAGTAGGGTTTCTTCTTTTTCTTTGGCCGATATCATAGTGAAGTTGTTGTGGAGAAAGAGAACTAAGAAAGAAAATCAAATAATACTTCCCGACTTCATGAAGAAATGCACGACTTAGTTGCTCTCTTCTCTTTGAAAGTAGGATGACACATTGGTGGATTTTTTTACTGAAACTGACTCCTTCTCTCTTGTAGTGATGGAGAGACAATGAATGAGGAGATGGAAGTACGGTACATTAGGTGAAAATTTTGTCATCTAAAATACAGGGCCGGCCCAACATTATTAAAAAAAAAGCATGGGCTTTAGGCCCCAAATTTTTAAAAGGCCCCATAATTTTAAATACATAACTAGTCCACATAAAAAATTTAAATTCATGAAAATTTTAGGCCTTACAAAAAGGCCCCAAAAAATTTAAGCCCAATCAAAAAATTATAATTTTAATAATTTAGGCCTATAATTTAATTCATAACATTAGAAATTCAAAAATAAAAAATTTAAAAAATAAATACAAAAAAATTCAAAAGTCAACTCATATTTACTCACATCTATTCTTTCTCTCTTAAAAAACAAAAACAAAGTATAACATCCTCCTCTCTCACTTAAAAAAAATTAAAAATATTTTTTGTTTTTTAAAAATAATACTAAAAATAAAAAAACCTCATTTAGTATTATCGCTTTAGGCCTCAAATTACCTTGAGCCGCCCCTGCTAAAATATCAGAAAATAATAACTTTGGACCCTGATATTTTATAAAACTTGTGCCTAGAACTATTAACTTAATAGATTAGGAAATTATATTTAGGGGTGTCAAATGTGTCGAGTTAAACGGTTACGTGTCAGGTTAAATGAGTGACGAGTAAAAAACATGTAAACCCGGACACAACACGTTTAATAAACGGGTGAAAAATCTCAACACAAACACGACCCGTTTAATAAACGGGTAACACGACACAATTCGTTTAACCCGTTTAATTTAAAAAAAAAATTATATCATCAAATTTTAATACACCACTTTTTTACTGTCAATTGTATTTACCTCAAAAAAGAAGAATTTCTAGCCAAATTTCACATAAAAATCAGATTTGAAGGCTAAAAAAAAGGTAAGATGCCATTACCTTTTATATGCAAGACCGCCCTCCCCATCTCCTCTCATTTGCCAATGTGGGACAAAAACAAAAGGGGTTGATTTACCTTTGTTATAAACTTGAACTACAACTTTACCTTTTTTTTTTGTATTGATTTCTTTACTTTTTTTTGGCTAATTTTTTAAAATAATTATTAATTTATTAATTTATTAATTTTATTTAAATGGGTAAATATGTGATAAACGGTTTGACAGGTCTCACCCAAACACGACCCGTTTATTAAATTTGTCTAACGGGTCAACCCGTTTATCACCCAAACTCGTTAAAATCTCACCCAAACTCGCTTAATTCGTGTCGATTAATCGTATCGTGTCGAATTTTGAGAGGCTTAATTATATTGGTCATCAATTTTCAAACAAAAAGAAGGAAGAAATAAGTGGCTTTTAAGTTTTAGCTGCTGCTCAAAAAAAAAAAAAAAAATTTGTTTTAGCTGTACTTTTTATTTTTCAGCAAATAGAAAGAAAAGAGTAAAATAAAAAAGGGAAAATTTCAGCCACACCCCTCATAGTTTACTATATCTTCAAGGACACCCCCTCTATTATCAAAAACATCACTGACACCACTTCTAGTTTATATTTAAACATCACTAACACCCCTTACCATTAAACTACCATTTCTAATAAAAAAAAATTAATCTGAAATACCAAAATGCCCCTACATAAACCTCAAGTAATTTTCTACATAAAATTTTATTAAAATTCGAGCCGATTAAAATTTAATTTTCTACATATTAAAATTTGAACCAATTAAAATTCGATTGAAGCTGAATAAATTTTATTTTTTTTAACGTATTAAAATTCGTACCTATTAAAATTTATTTTTTACATGTTAAAATTTGAGTCGATTTGAACTCTACCCGAGTTGTTAGCGCCGATTAATATTCGCTTTCGAGTCGATCAAAATTTATATTTTTTTACTTATTAAAATTCGTGTCAATTAAAATTCGATTTATTAAAATTTGAGTCAATTAAAATTTATATTTTTTATGTATTAAAATTTGGGCTGATTAAATTCAATACGAATTGATTAAAATTTGATTTGAGTTGATTAAAAATAATTTTTAATTAGCCCAAATTTTAATATGTAAAAAATATAATTTTTAATTGGCTCAAATTTTAATATGTAAAAAAATAAATTTTAATTAGCTTGAATTGAATTTTAATACGTAAAAAAAATTAAAAAATAGAAGGGATCTCATTGAAAAAAGGGAAAAAAAATTAAAAAATGAACAAAGGCATTTTAGTTGTTATTTGCTCCTATCCGAGAGTTCTGTGTAACATAGCTCAGCAGCAACAGAAATCCCCTTCTCTCTTCAAGTCTCCACCTTTAGCTAGGGTTTCTAATCCTTGCTCAACACCCCTTCAAGATACTCCTATCTGTACCTAGAAGACTAGGCTTTACTTGCAATTAGTCATAGAATAACATGGGCAAGCACAGGAAGCGATCGCTCCGTGAGGATTCATCATCATCCTCCTCATCGAAGGTTGATCCTTACAAGAAGTCCTATTCTTCTTCAGCCTCATACCATTCACGAAATTCAGCTCCTCATCATCAAAAGCACCAAGATTTACAACAACAACAAATGGGTAAGCGTCCAACTTTCCCTTCCTATCTCGAAACCCCCAATTTGCCACCAAAAATGAAATTACTGTGTGAAATCATTGCCAACACTCCTTCTTTGAGTGTCGAGACTGTTCTTGAGGATACCGGTATTCGGGTTTCTCGAGAAGATGTAGAAGAAGTGTTGAAACTGTCTTATGGGTTCCCTGGTCCCGCCGTGAAGTTTTTCCGGTGGTCCGGGCTCCAGCTTAATGATAAGCATAGTCCCTATGCTTGGAACTTAGTGGTTGATTTGTTAGGCAAGAATAGTTTATTTGATGCAATGTGGGACGCAATTAAGTCTATGAAGAAAGAAGGGTTGCTTTCTTTGGCGACATTTGCGTCAGTTTTTAGTAGTTATGTGGAGGCGAATCACATTCAAGAAGCGATCATGACGTTTGAGGTTATGGATCAGTATGGTTGTCCACGGGACATTGTGGCATTGAATTCACTTCTTAGTGCAATCTGTAGTCATGGTAATACTAGGCATGCAAAGGAGTTTTTGGGTATTGCGAAGGATAAGATTAGGCTAGATGCAGATACGTATGCAATTTTGTTGGAGGGCTGGGCGAATGAGGGGAATGTGGATAGTGCTAGGCAGACCTTCACAGAGATGGTGGCAGATATTGGGTGGGATCCTAGAAATGTGTCAGCTTATGATACAGTTTTGACTACTTTTCTTAAGGGTCCTGATGGGATGCATTCAGTAATGAAGTTCTTTGATACAATGAGAGATAGGAGGTGCTATCCTGGGATGAAGTTCTTCAAGGTTGCTCTCGAGGAGTGTTTAAAGAAGGTTGATGTGAAAACTGCCAAGTTTCTTTGGGATGAAATGATTGGGAAAAATTGTTGTAGTCCTGATACTGAGATGTATAATTCGATGATTGCTCTACATTGTTATGTCAAGGACACTAGTTTAGCTATAAGCTTGTTAGATGAAATGGTTTATAATGGGGCATTCCCGGATGTTCAAACTTACAACATATTGTTCCAGTTCTTGATTAAGATTAGAAGGTTGAAAGATGCTTCAACAATGTTTTCCGAGATGATTAAAAACGAGTGTGTACCCAGTCATGCAAATTGCAGTTCAGCTGTTAAGATGTACATGGATGGTGGGGACCCATATATGGCTATAAAGGTTTGGAAATGTATGATTGAGAATTTCCATTCTCAGTTGGAGGATATAAGCAATTTTTTGGTTGTGGAACTCCGTGAGATTAATAAGGTTCCTGAAGCAGTTAAATGTGCTGAGGATATGATTGATCAAGGGATCAAGTTGAGCTCGTCATCATTATCAAAGTTGAAACAGAGCCTAACAAAATCAGGAAAAGCTTTTGTTTATGATGAACTGTTGAGAAAGTGGAAAACTCATTAGGTGGGAGCTTTTCTAAGCCACATTTTCAGCTATATTATTAGATTTAGTGCCCGTTTCGTTCCTTGTTTATGACATTTCAGTTATGCTTTTTCCTAAAAGACAAGTACACTATGTATGCTAAATTGTTGTCTATGATGCCTAATACTGTCTTCTTCTCCATCAACTTCTTGTTTTGCTAATTCTACGACATATGCCTGCAGTTTCAAAACAAGATGAGAAATGAATAGGTCCATTTTATTATTCTTTCATGGCTATTTATTTAGCTCTGCGATATTGTATCTTGTTTCCTATTCCCTTGGCAAATATACATAAATTTAATACAAAAAAATTAAGGGGTTTATAATTTGTCTTTCTTTTTGCAAAATTTAGTGTGACAAGATCTATTTCGCTACACACAAGCAGAAAAATCAAACATTTATGTCATGTGCATGTGTCTTTGGTGATCTTTGTTAACCAACTGAATCTTTGATGTGATTCCGTTAATGGAATGACCCCACAATGAGGTCTTTAGGGGACTTCCCTGGCTGTTTGCATCAGATGTGGAGTTTCAAAAATGATTGGAAATATAGCACAAATTAAGGAGCCGGAGATTAAAAATTAGCTTGTGAAAGGTGAAACATATGCTCCCAAGTCCCTGAGTATCAATCGCCTGGCCAAATGAGATGCAAGATTGAAGGACAGTGTAGGTTCCTAGCTTACAATCGGTGGTCAAGGTAGAACTCTTACCCTGGAAACAGCTTGGCAAAGAAGTGCTGCAAAGATACAGAATGTGTGGTGTAATAACCATCGGTCATTATCATCAAGGAATGAGGACATTGGAATTTATGGCTTGCCCTTTTTTTTGCTACTTCCCATGTTTTAAGCATCCTTTGAAACTTGGAGCTTGCACCCCTCTGGTTTCTGGTTATTCCAGATAAGATGATATCCAAATCAATATTATTATTGAAGATAAGATGATCTGCTAGTCAAACTATATCCTGTGAAATAATCAAAAGCCACCCTTAGGACCAACATTTCATTTCTAGAATAAGGTAGAGGTTTAATAATAGGTTTTGTGAGTTACAGATATTGACGATGGCAATGTGGTGATCATTACTTGCAACCAATGAAGCTTGCCCTTCTTTTATTTTACTAATATTTGCATGGTACTTCTTATGTGCCGTTAATTTCGTTGATGTTTGTGATATAAAATATCATTACGATTGCACTTTATCATGCTCTCCAATTCACTGCATGCGAATCTGTTTGAGCTTTCGGGGGGCCAAATTACCGATATATGAGCACAATGATCAACAAGGTTGACGTTTCATAAGCTCAAGCCAACAGCCGGATTTTATAGGTAAAGCAAGGGAATGGTGTGAGAAAACATTGAATAAAGTTCACTGCTTTCCACCAAAATGATGTTTGTGTTTTGGAGTCCCTTCTATGCCTTCCCAAGGTTTTTCCCTAATCAGATTTGTGATTTTTCCATTTGACCTCTCACAATGATGTCAATGAAGAGATGTCTGCATACCAATTCATTTGCGGATGTTGGGTTGCATGACTTCTTTGAAGTGGAAATTATGGGCGCAGAAGATGCTCAAGGCCACATTTGGACAACGAAGACAAAAAGAAATTGGAGCACACTTTGGCATCTGAATTCAAAAATAGAAACCAAGAAGATCAAATGGGACGACGTCTCTGAGCAGATTATATAGGGATGAATAGATGAATTTGAGAGGAATAGTAGGTGAAAGAAACACATTCTCAAACTTTTTGACAAGGAAGGAGAAGATTTTATACCTGTTGAATTAAATCATCTGCGTGAATGCGCAGGTTGAATTCCATTGATGTTTGGTTGAAAAAATGAAAGATGTAAGCTTTGCCAATTTGAAGGACTTGAGAGATATTTCAGCAACTACAAAAGCAGCACTTTGATAAGAAAATTGATGATTGAATTGCAATGTCCAACCTTCCTTTGAATGGCTTGATGTTGCATCTGTTTCAGATAGGAAGGAGCAACCAGAAACGTGGCACTTCGTTAATTCTCTGGCCAACCAATTTTCAAAGTGAAGCTGGTCAGTGCTGGATGATTTTTTTGAGTAGTACTGCCTTTTTCTTGCTTTTGTTTGATAAATTTATGATGAAGTACTACTATACCAATTAGGAAGGTTTTCTTTATATTATATGTTTGTTGAGGTGTTTTGCTTTGCCATTCTTTTGTCTTGGCATGACCTGCTCACCCTGTCATCCAAAGTAAGCTTTAAGGCTGCATATTGTGGTCATCTGGGGTCCCTCTGAATGTTCTTTTGCTGCCCCTTTTGAGTGCTTCGATGCATATCCAACTATGACTATCAAATATGAGATTGATACCTATCTAGTACTTTACTGTGTTGAGAATTGTAGATAAATTTTTTTAACAAACAATGACAAAAAACCTTCATGTTCTTTTTTCTTATGGTTTCTTCTTGGTTGATTTTGTTTTGGGGGGGAAGAGAAATTGTTATATTGTTCTGTGTACGTATCGAATCAATGCAGCCAACTTGAAGCCAGACTTAGACAATGATATTAGAATAATACTACTGTTGAATTGTGTCCATCGTGTTTAAGGCTGTTTCTCACTCTTCCTTCACTGGAAATGTTAATATTATCTACATATGTATCTTCCTTAGTTACTGTCTTCTTTCTCCTTTAATCTTAACAGTTAAAGAGTTAGTTAAGGAAATAATAACTTAGTTTGCTAATTCTGAATGCATAATATAAATAAGTCAACTTTCAGTGTAACAAACTGTATCCCCCCCCCCCCCCCCTTCCTCCTCCTCCTCTCCTTACTATTCTCCAGTATAGCATTTATGGGTTTTATTACTTGCTAGGATTAGGCAAATTCCTTTTAGGGCATGACTCATTGATTTTCGCGTTTGTAGGAATGCTACCTATATTAATGGACTTTGGTGGTATATTTGCACTCCCGTCGAGTGTGGGTGCATCAGTGCATGATGATTGTCATATTTATCCAATTTCAAAAGTAAAAGATATGGAGGTCTGGCTGAATAGTTTCATCAAAGTGTCAAAGGTTTCTTCACGTCACATAGATGAAATAAGAAATCCTTACACACTACCATGTTAGATTTGAATGCATTTCATGATATCCAAGTGACAGAGCAGAGTGAGAACATACGTCCATAGGAAGTTTAGGAAAGTTATTCCGTTTCCCTTTTTTAGGCTTGCTGCTAGGTGTTTGTCGAAATGGAGACGTAGTGGAGGCATCCTGTGATCATAGGGATGTGCCTACGTTGACTCATGTCTGACTGGGTGCTTCACCATTTTGAAGGTTTCATGTGACATTGTTTGCCATTCATGTGGTTGTATGGAACAGGAATATGGTCAAAGGAGAGGCAAGCTCGACCTGTATTCATCTATGTGAAGAATGTGTTCTCTTTCTTTTGAATTTCTTTCTCCTGTTAAGAAAATTCAATTGCTTAGTTGGCTTTTTCTCCTGCAGGTAACTGCAGATTGATACATTGAATTCTTAGTAGCACAATAGAAACCTTGGAAGCAGGAGGTTTTGGAGGGACTATTACAAATGATCGTGGAGTAAGTTGTAGGGTCAAATCACCAACTCTTGAGTCTCGACCTGGAGTTTCTAATACCATCATTGTTTAGCTTTCATTGTAGATTTGAGTCGGCTATGAGCTGCGACATGTGCTTGAACAAGGAAATTCTAGTTCTGACTCGTTGGCAATCAGAGGAGGAGCAAGAGTTTGAGGTGGTGATACGGGAACACCCAGGGATGTGTCATAGGAGGTAGGAGAGTTTGGACAAGAGGTCAACATACAAGACAAGTTCATGCTTTCTGCTTAGCCTCAGGTGTCAAATGTGATGTACCTGGTCTGTTAAATTAGGAAAAGTCTATGCTACTGAAAAAAGAAAAAATCGATAACTTATTATTGGTTGTCACTTTTTATGGTAAAATTATAACTTTGAAATGAGAAGTTACAATTGTTCAAGGGAGATCATGATCGATCACAGACACCTATGATCGATCATGAACTCTCGGTATCGATCTCAACTTTCGATGATCGATCATGTTTTTAAAGTTGGAACTTACATGTTAAAAAAATTGTAATTTAACCTTAAAAAGTTGTAATTTTTAGTAGTCTCTTTCCCTTTAAATTCATTGAGATTTGTGGAACTAATCATGCCTTTATGAGTGCGCTTGGAGATATAGTTCGGCTGCTGAGGTCACGTTGGGGACTATGAGGAAAGTTTGTGGGTGATGATTAATGGAGAGAAAAACATTCATTCCCATAAGCTATTCCAGTGAAATGGGATACTCACCATTGGCTTTCTTTATTGTGTAGTCAATCTCAAATAGAGCAGGAAATAAAAAGAGGAATAAATTTCTCCTAGTCGGTAAATTGTGCGCCTCCAATGGGCGAACCGGAATGCTAAAACCAACACTGAACGGACATATTTATTGTGGAATAATTTTATTATCAATATCATTAAAAATGACTTTCTTTATATAAATAATCAAAATATTAATGTTAAAGTTAAAACGGATAATATTAATGTCAAAACTTAAACATCGCAGCGTTCAGCACTTCATTGGTTATTGGTACTTTGTTTTGTTTTAGTGTTTGAGAACTTGAGAATGGAGTTGGTTAGATTTTTTTTTTTATCCAATTTTTTTTTTATAGTTGACTCCAAGAAATTCTATGGTCTATATTTTTTTATTCCAATCCATTAATTAAGAGATTTATTTGAGGACCCATCTAGGGACCTAATGATGTACAACTATTAGATTAGTTGTGAGCTCCATCTAACATTAAAACTCACAACTAATCCAGTGGTTGCATTGAAGCCACATCATTATATCCCCAAATTAGGTTCCCAAATAAAGTCCCTATAGCATTGCTCATATATTTTTTATTCCAGTCCATTAGCCAAGAGATTTGTTCTTCGGATGGTTCTGATTTTGTTTATTTTAAGTCATCAAGGTGAACACTGATGGGTCAAGCCCAAATAGCCCAATTTATGTGAAAAGACCCAACATCGATTGAAGAGCCCAACCATGCAAAGACCCACCAAGTCCAAGTTCAAGTCCAATCCAGCTGGGGCCCTCCTCCGAAGGAATTGGAGTACGAGGGAGAGAAATGCGGCGCATGGAGAAACCCTACCAAATTGGTAATTACCAAAACAAGTAGGAAATCCCTCCCTCACGTCACTGCCTCACCTCCAAACCCTAACTCTATAAATGTAAGCTCTCTCATCATCTAGGGCACGCCTCCCAAAAAATCTCCTCTCCTACCTTGCACAACATTGTTGTTCCTCTCTCCCTCAAAGCACTGTAGCTCTCTGGTGTAAACCCTCCGGTGACGATTATTCATTAATAAAGAACAACAAGGCCACCGCTGCCATTTAAAGTGGACGTAGGCCACGGCCGAACCACTATAAACCCCTGTGTTGATCCTTTATTTGCTATTTTGGTCATCGATTGTTTGTTTACTGCACATTGATTATACATATTCACCTTCTTGACTGATAAACTTGCACGAAATGTGCATCATCAAACACAATTGAAGATATTAAAAAAAAATACACAAAAATATATATAAGAAAAAAAATCGGGGTGGGCCCTGTTTCTCTCCGCGCTTGAATGAACAACTGTGAGAGTTTTTTATTTAATATATATAAATGACGGAGATTGATATCAAGCAAGCTGGAATAGCTCAGTTGGCTAGAGCGTGTGGCTGTTAACCACAAGGTCGGAGGTTCAAGCCCTCCTTCTAGCGAAATGAATTTTTTTCGGCTTCAACTCTTTTTATTGGGCCCATAGGCATTCGTATTATTATTATTTTGAGTAAATTTTAGGGTAATTTAGAAGTCGGTACAAAAATTTAGACTTATTTGAGCTAAACTACATTAAAAAAACTTATTTTGCCCTAAGTGCATTTTTTTGAAAAAAGACTAAAAGAGTATTTATTACTCCATTACTCTCTCTTCATTATTCTTTCATTCTCTCTTTCCTATTTTCTCTCTCTCTCTCTCTCTCTCTCTCTCATATTGATAAATTTTTTTTAAATATGTAAAGATTTGATTTAATTTTTCCATCTCTCTCTCCCCTTATTTTTTCTCTCTCTCTCACTCCTTCTCCCCTTATTTCCTTATTCTCTCCCTTTTTCTCTCTCCTTATATCAATGTTACACAACACAATTATACTAATCAGTTACACCAATTAGTTACAATTACCCTATAATACACTAAACAGTTACTCGTGTATTCTAATAAACTAAACAGTTATACTAAACAATTATACAAAATTACAACACCAACTCAATTTGTCATTTTGTTATTTACATAAATCAAAGAGTTACATAATTTAGTATCACGACATGGTTACATCAATTATATACACTAAATTGGGTTTATCATTACACAAAAGATTTTATCATTATACTAAATTTGATATATATGATTGGTGTAACGATGTCGCGATACTAAATAGTGCAACTATTAAGTTTATGTAAACAACTGAATGACAAATTGAGTTAATATTATAAATTTGTGTAATTGTTTGGTGTAACTGTTTGGTTTATTAGAATGCATAAATAACTGTTTGGTGTATTATAAGACAATTGTAACTGATTGGTGTAACTGATTAGTGTAATTATGTTGTTGTAATGTTGATATAAATAAAGAGAGAAAATAGGGAGAGAGCGAAATGGTTATAGAAAATAAGGGGAGAGAGAGAAAATAGGGGAGAGAGATGAAAAAATAAATCAAATATTTACATATTTGAAAATAAAATAAATTATCAATGATAGATATAGAGAGAAAATAGGGGAGATATAGAGAAAGTAAAGGGGAAAGAGAGAGAGAGATGGAGAGAAAATAGGGGAGAGATAGTGAAAGAATCTAATGAAATCTTTACATATTTGATTAGATATATAACTGTCAATTAAGAATGCATAAATTAAGGAAGGGTGTTTAGGTAAAAAAGAATTTAATTAATTTGAATTTTGTACCTAAACACAAAAAGTTTTATAAAAATTGTACTTAATGGAATAAATAACTTATCCATACACTTTTGCCTAAATAAGTCTAAAAAATTGTACCCACACCTAAAAAACCCTAAATTTTATCTAGAAGTTTGTCCAAATAACGTACTTCACTCTACTTTAGTGGTCTAAACGTGAGTCACATAATTCGTGTAATTAGGCCCACACTCTTTCGTTTTGCTAGCAAATTCGTTGATAAAAAAATTATCTATTTGTGAATTAGACTAAGAAAATTTGTGAATTCAATTAATAAAATTCAACGAATTAAACAAACAAAAGTTGCGTATTCAGATTATTAAATCAACGAATTTAAAAATTAATTCACGAGTTATCATTTTTATACCAAACTAATGACCCAAGTAACTCCCTAAAATTATGTTTAAATTAATTAAGTCAACTATCTTTTTAAGTTCGTGAAATTTTTTCGATAAAATAATAAAGTCAATCCTATTTATTGATAGACATTCGAAAAATTAAAAACCCTATTTAATGACCAATTTTTTTTAAGAGCACACTCGTTACTTGGATTTGTTGATGGATCAAGCTCTTGTCCAGAACAGTTTCTTAGAGATGAAATTGGAGCTCAGACCACTATAGTCATTCCAGAGTTTTAGCATGGCCCCTGCGCAAGGATGACATGCACAAATCGAGAAATGGTCTAGTTGATAATTCAAGATCAGGCTCTAATGACTCTGATTAATGCTACCTTGTCTCGAACAGAATTAACTCAAGTTGCAGGCTATACAACTTCTCAACAAGTGTGGGAGGCATTAGAAAAAATGTTCTCGTCTCAATCCAGATCTAATGTATTGCAGTTGAAAACAAATCTTCAGACTATTGTGAAAGGGAAAGATTTCATTGATGTCTATATACAAAAGATCAAAGAGGGTCAAGATAAACTTGCAGCAGTTTCAGTAATAGTTGAAGATGAAGGCATACTTACATACACATTGAATGGCTTGTCTTCTGAATACAGTGCATTCAAAACAGCTATAAGGACTAGAGCTTAGTCTATATCACTTGAAGAGTTGCATGTACTACTCAAAGCAGAAGAACTCTCAGTAAAAAAGGATTCAAAGAATTCTCAGACACAATTTCTTCCCGCAGCTATGAATGTCTCACGGCAAAAGTTTTCTAATCAAAATGGTAGAGGTCGGACAATGAAGATGACGTAGATCTAATAACAGAGGTGAACAATCAAATCAATTTGGGAGAAACAATTCTCAACATTTAGGTGGCCAATATTACTCTCAGAACTCCAATCGTGGTTCCAACACTTCAAGGCAGAATTCTTATTCCTTTACTCAGCCTTTTAATTTGTCAGATTTATAATAAGAGAGGACACACTACAATTGAATATTACCATCGCAAGGACTATGCATTTGAAGGTCGAGGTCCACCTCCTCAACTCTCTGGTATGGCTGCAACGACTGGAAATCCAAATCCAAATCTGTGGTTTACAGATATTGGAGCTTCACACCATGTCACGTCAGATCTAGCCAATTTGCAAATTCGTACTCCTTACTATGATGAAGATAAGATCTTTGTGGGAAATGGACAGGAACTTAACATCACTCATATAGATTATTCTACTCTTGATACTCCTCTTTATTCTTTCAAACTCAAAAATGTTCTTCGCGTTCCCTCTATTGCAACCAATCTTTTATCAGTCAAACAATTTTTGTACTAATAACAATTGTACTTTTTTTGTTTGATTCTAACCACTTTGTAATTCAGGACAAAGCTACGAAGAAAGTCCTTTTTTCAAGGTTCGAGTAGCAATGGACGGTATTCATTTTAGTCCTCTCCCCAATACTTCACCAGTGGCTTATCTAGGAACCAGAATATCTGATCAGATCTGGCATGACAGGCTTTGTAACACCCCAACTCGGGGTACAATATCTGTCACAAATAATGAGGAGAAAACAACAACAACCGCATAGCTTTGATACCTTTATATACATACAAATTATGTTTAAAGAACATAAAAAAAACCCCACGATTACATCTCAATCGACCCTCTAAACTCCACAGTGGACTCCTCTCGTCTTTAGTGTTTTTCCTGAAAAGTCATTGAGACCATTAGTGAGAGCAATGATGCAATCAATAATCATGAGCACAACAAGAGATAAATAAAACATTTTATTTATTTAGGAACAACCTTAACCACGTTGCAATTACCAACATTAAAATTACACTTCACCACTTACACGTTTTTCAAATACATCACATAGACATAACTTATACAAATTACATCGGCAAAATTTATCGCTAAAATAGTTACTTTTCACATAATTAAATTATGCCACACAACGAATACCCTGGGGCATACCCCGGTCACATAGGAAATTTATGCTACACAAATAATTCTCATCACTTAGACGACATATACCACATAAATAATTCTCATCACTTAGATGACTCAAGTCAGATAGATACTTCTCATTCTTGTCACTTAGACGACTTAAATACGTAAATTAATTCCGTCATGTAGATGCCGTTGTTAATCAACTCAAATCACAATGCTAATTTTGGTCAAACAATTAATTCTTGTCTTATAGGTGACTCACAATCACTTAATATTTCCTGTCACATAGACGACACACAACTACTTGGTAATTCCTGTCACATAGACGTTATACAATCATTTAATATTTTCCGTCACGAAGACGACACTCAAACTTACTATTTCTCGTCACGTAGACGTCACACAATCACTTAATATTTCCTGTCACAAAGACGACTCGTATGCTTAATATTTTTCCGTCACGTAGACGACACACAAACTTAGTATTTCCTGTCACGAAGATGTCACACAATCACTTAATATTTCCCGTCACGAAGACAACTCATATACTTAATATTTTCCCGTCACGTAGACATTCACAGCCACTTAATATTTCCAGTCACGAAGACGATACACAAATTTAATATTTTTCTTCACGAAAACGATTCATATGACACTTTTATCGTATGGACAACTCGTGTATTTATAATATTCCCAATCGATTTTATGACCCACGCTCTCATTGCAACTCTCGCCATTTTGATGGCTCACACCCACATTATTATATCATCATAGGAATGCATCATGCTCGCAAATGAATTCAGCTCACAAACAGTCAACTCGAAACGCATGCAAAGATTTCATCACACAATCAACCCAAGCCACGAAGGCTTACTCCGTCATTTAAACCATCTGTCACCCAAAATTACACCACTCAGTTATTAAATCTCAAAAGGGATCATGAAACAACCATTTAAACAAAACTTAAATATGTATCAATAAAGATAATGTAGGATAGCACACCTACCTTGCATGAGATTCTACCTCGTAGACGACCCCTTCCGTCAGAGCTTTGAGTGCGGCATACTTTGACATTTTTGCCTCTGGACCTGTCATGCCCAATACCCATAATCTCACTCGAGCATTAATATAATATAATACTTAAATCCATAATGGTTTACGCAACTCGAATTTTAATACTCAATTCGAGTCAAATAGATAATCCATTTACATCGAGTAAAATTATCTACTCGAATTGATTCAACTAATCTTCTCAAATCCGTTAAATCAATATTTATTTGAACCAATTACATTAAATGAAACCTTTCTCATAAAATTGCAAACATAACAAAAGTATACTTGAATTTGCATAATATCCTACATCTTAAAATTTTACATGTTTTCTTGTAATTACTCATCCATGGATTCATTCAATTTCAAGAACATTTCATAATATTTTTAAATTATCCACTAGACTATTATATCTCTAGATCAAAATTCAACCTACATACAATAATTCTTTTCTTCCTATTTATTTCTTTTTTTCATGCAACAATACCTTATGCTCACACACCCACCTAAACATTATATTAATTTTCCAAGCAATACCCATGATACCACACTTCCATAACAACCTTTACATTAAACCCACATGCAATACACCATTCTTAGATTACATGCAATACCCAATATATATATATATATATATACACTAAGAATTCTTATATATACATTTAAAATTAGAGAATTTAGATTACATGGCTTACCTCTTATACCCACTTCCTACACCACCAAGCAACACCACCAATCTTCCACCTTTAAGCCACCATTAAGCTCCACCTTCAAGCTTCTCTTTTTCCCTTCTTGCTTTAACCGAAATTTCCCAAGTGAGTGAAGAGTCTTGTTTTTCTTTGTTTTCTTCTCTTTCTTTTCTTTCTTATTCTTTCCTCTTCCTCTTCCTCTTCCTCTTCCTCTTCCTTCCTCTTTCCTTCTTGTCTCTTGATCTAGCCGAAATAGCCAAGTGCAATGCCTTTTTTTTTTCCTTTTCTTTTTGCATGCAAGACATGCCTTGCATGTCTTGCATAAGTGGAAACCTTCTGACTCTATATTATATATAGGTTTATACATGTACAATTATATGTATGTACCCACTTTTTTTAAATTTGTATACATATTTATACATAAACATGTATATACATTTATTTAAATTATTGACAATCTATTAAATTTGTCTCCGGACCCTTAACCACTCCTTGTATATACTAATACATTTTATTTCATTATTATTATTTTTTTATAACAATAAATTTATGTCACATGCTTGTCACCCGATTAATTCCTCATGTGCTAATGTACATAACATAATAAAGTCATATCGTATGTCAACATTCTTATTTAATTTTTCACACTTTAAATAAAACAATTCTCCCTGTAATCATTCTCTATAAAATTATCTGTAAATATAAAAATATTCATCGTTCAGCTTTAGGTCTCATATCATTACTCGTAATTAAATACTAATCGTCAATCATACGCATACATGTCACATGTGAATATACTTATGACAAATATTATATAATTGTCATGCGTGTTCAATTCTTACAAGCTTGGCCATCCTGCACCTGCTGTTTTAAGACAAAGAGTCCCTTCATCTCATCATTCTAGTAGTTCTTTGTGTTTGTGAACATTGTTTGTATGGCAAGATGAGTAAACTGCCTTTTCTGTTTCAAAATATGTGTCTTTGTTTCCATTAGAAACTGTGCACAGTGATGTATGGGGTCTTGCTCCTTATGTTTCTATTAATGGTTTCAAATACTATATTTCATTCATTGATGAATGTACACGATTTACTTGGATTTTTCCTATGGTTCAGAAGTTTGAGGTTTCAACCATATTCTATAAAGTTTAAAGCCTATGTTGAGACACATCTTTCCCAAAAAATCGAAACCTTATAGTCAAATGGAGGTGGTGAATACAGCAGCAATGTTTTTAAACAATTTCTTCTTAACTCTGGTATTTAACATATCAAATATTTTCCACACACACCTCAACAGAATGGTCTTGTTGAAAGGAATCATAGACATGTTGTTGAAACAACCCTTACTCTTATGTCTAAATCTTCTGTCCCATCTAGTTTTTCATGCATTCGCTACTAGCACTTATCGTATAAATAGAATGCCTGGCCATAGTCCTTCTTACCAATCTCCTTTTGAGCTTCTTTATCAGCACACACCTGATTATGCTTCTCTGAAGGTTTTTGGTTATGATTGTCACCCTCTGTTAAAACCCTATAATTCAAACAAGTTTCAACCAAAATTAAACAATGTATCTTTCTAGAATATCCTCTAGAGTACAAAGGGTATCTTTGCTATGAACCTGTCACACATAGGTTCTATGTGGTATCCCTCTCCAACTACATCTAATCCTAATTCCATTCTTGGGTCTCCACCTTCCAACACATCTTCTTACTTTGACAGTAATCCATCACATCTCTTATTCCTTTTATTCATTCATCACCATCTCTTGCAGTTTCCCCTTTTCAAGCATGACCCAATCAACATTCAATGTTAACTTATTCCCAAACCTGCTCTCCTTAGATGCTCTTGATTTACCACCTATTCCAATTCCATCTACTACTGTTCCTATTTCTTCTAATTCTCATTCCATGAAAGCAAGATCTATGTCAGGCATTCATAAGAAAAAGGCTCTTGTTTCTTTTGTTTCTCCACCTGAGCCTACCTCTTACACTACATCTTCTAAACTAGCTTAGTGGGGACAAGCAATGGCAGACGAGCTTTTAGCTTTACAAAAACAAGGAACATGGACTCTTGTTCCTCCTCAGTCTCATCCCGATGTTATTGGTTGTAAATGGGTGTACAAACTTAATCATTATGTTGATGGTACTATTGCTAGACACAAGGCCAAATTGGTAGCAAAAGGGTTTCACCAAGAAGCTGGTTTAGATTATCATGAGACATTCAGTCCAGTTATGAGGCAGGCTACAGTCAAACTTGTCTTAGCCTTAGCAATTCAATCTGGTTGTTTTTTGAATGGACATCTTCAAGAAGAAGTCTATATGGTCCAACCTATTTCACTAGATTTTGTGTGGAAATTGCATAAGTCCATCCATGGACTTAAACAAGCCCTAGTGCTTGGTTTAAAAGATTCCTCTCACCTCAAAACCTATGGCTTCATAGCTTTTGCTTATTCTCCACTCTTTGTTAGGTGTTCTGGTCAGTCACTCACCATTTTACTCTTGTATGTGGATGACATTATTCTCACTGGTAATGATCCTTCATTTGTTCAAACTCTGATTCACAATCTAAATACATAATTTGATATGAAAAACCTAGGTCTCCTTCATTCCTTCTGAGGTCTTGAAACAACTCTACTAGACTGTTTCTTTATCAGACTAAGTATGTAGTAAAACTTCAAGCCAAAGCTCAAATGACTGATTGCAGACCTTGTAAAACCCCCAGCAACTCTTTTTCTAGACTCAGTAAAGCTGAAGGTCTCCCTCTTTTAGGTCCTACCACATATAAAAGCCTTGTAGGTGCCTTCCAGTACCTCACTTTCACAAGAGTTGGCATTTTTTTTGTAGTCAATCAAGTCTTTCAATTTTTGCATGCCCTTATTGATGTCCATTTTTCTATTGTTAAGAGGATACTAAGGTATCTTAAGGGTACTCCATCTCTAGGACTCGCCTATCAGCCTAGTACATTGTATCTCTTAGCCTATACAGATATTGACTGGTTTGGGGATCCAGTTGACAAAAGATCCACCACAGGTTTTCTTATATTTCTAGGCACCGACTCTATTCATTGGGCAGCTAAGAAACAACCTACTGGACCTCGATCTTCCACAAAAGATGAGTATAGGGCACTGACATCCACAACAGCTGAGTGAACTTGGTTCAAAATGTTACTAAAGGATCTGCATGTTTTCCTTTGTAACATTCCTGTTCTTAACTATAACAATATCTCTGCAATAGCTCTTGCTTCCAATCCATTGTTTCATGCTCATAAACACATTGAAATAGATTATTATTTCATTAGAGAGCAGTAGTTAAGAAAGGTCTTGAGATCACTACAAAAAAAGACACTTTTTGAGAAGGCATAGTGCTACCGCAAAAAGTATATTTGTCGTCTCAAATAATTTTTGTTGCAGACATGCGGCTACATTGAATAGCCGTATAAAATGGGGCTGCAAAAGTATTTCTGGCAACAAATAGCTGCCACAAAAAATAATTAAGGCTGTCAAAAATTCCATCTCAAAAGGTCCATTTTTTTGTGTAATATTTACAATGATTTATTAACTGTCGCAAATATCTTTTTTTTTTGGCGTGCGGGAACATGCATTTGCGATAGGTCTGGTGCCATCGCAAATAAGGTTATTTTATTTTATTTTTTTAAAAATCTGCTTCATATTCATTAATTAGGTTTATTGTATCATCTACTATCCACATGACTATATGTACATTTCCATCACAAAAATTTAAAATACTAATTATACTCAAATAATCCATTCACATCCATATATACTAAACCAACATATTTTGATATCCTCCAAAAACCATCGTTTAGACAAAAGAGTTTAAAATTCTTGAAGTACATTGTTGATCTAGAAATACAAAAAAAATTATAAAAAAAGACGAAGGTCTTCTTGGAACCACCTACTCGTTTGGTAACACCTGAAAAACAAAAAACAAAAGTTTCATTAGTATATATAGTATCAAAATAAACATATGAATATATGTATGTAAAGAACTAAAAGAAGTTGAACATACATCAAAAGATGGCCAAACAACATTTCATTGAACAACATGCCCAACTGTTTTGACTCTTTGATGAGGTCTCATCAAATATCACTACAACAAAAATCGTTTTTTGCGACGATTTTTTTCGTCGCTAAATTAAAAAAATTCGTCGCAAATTATTTTTCGCGACGTTTTTTTTTCGTCGCGTCTTCGTCGCAATAGCCTCGTCGCAGAAAGTATTTTGCGACGCAAAATTTTTTTTGTCGCAAAAAAAAATTTTTTGCGACGAAAAAAAAACGTCGCAAAAAGTAAAAAAACGTAGCTAAAATCAATTCCACCAGCGTAAAAAAATAAAAAATAATAATTTAATTAATTTTTCGCGACGTAAAAAAATCGTCGCAAATAATTTTTTTACAAAAATAAAAATGTAAAAAAATAATTTAATTAATTTTTAGCGACGTAAAAAAAATCGTCGCTAATAATTTTTTTACAAAAATAAAAATGTAAAAAAAATAATTTAATTAATTTTTAGCGACGTAAAAAAAATCGTCGCTAATAATTTTTTACAAAAAAAAGTAAAAATTAATAATTTAATTAATTTTTAGCGACGTAAAAAAATCGTCGCTAATAGTTTTTTACAAAAATAAAAAATGTAAAAAATAATAATTTAATTAATTTTTAGCGACGTAAAAAAATCGTCGCGAATAATTTTTTACAAAAATAAAAAATGTAAAAAAATAATTAAATAAATAAATTTGCAACGTATAAAAATCGTCGCGAAAAAAATTGTTCCTACAATTTTCGCGACGATTTTAAATTCGTCACCAAAAAGTTCATTTTTTTAAAAAATAATTCATAAAAATTGATATTCCAATAAAAATTTTCACCTGTACACCAATAATATATGTGTTCAATAAAAAACTAAAATAATTAATACATTTCACATCTTTTCCATTCAACATACATTTCACATCTTTAAAAAAAAATACAATTTTATTTCGAAAAAGAATGAATTACAAGAATCAAAGAACAAAAAGTTCTAAAAATTAAAAAAATGGCTTTAATCCTTCAAGAGGATTTAAACCATCTCTAATTACATTTAATGTCTCTTAAACTTGAACAGCTCCAGCAGTCCAGCTTCATGCCTTGAAATACCATCTCCAAGGTCAACAGATCAGCACCAACCCAGACTGAAGTCGGATCAAAAAAATCAGGCCACAGTGCAGGTGCCTGATCCATTCAGCTCCTGACACTTTACAACAGACAACACCCTCTGAACATCATTATTTAACTTGTGATTGGAACAAAATCAAAATTGGTAACTTGTATGTTACAGCTTAGCTTTCATGAATTTATAAGGTGGATGGACTAGTTTCTCCAAGAGAGGGTTTTGGATATTCTCATTTCAACCACTCTCTTTAAGCATTGGATGCTCCCACTTTTGGGCACTCAATGTCCTGAAAGTATCCCGAAGTCCCCAACTCTATCAAGGAAAAACAAACGTAAGTGACAATCTACTTATTGAAGTAATGAAGATTATGTGGTGCAATCTTGTCCATTATTTTTGAATTATTATGAGTTCCAAAACTGAGGCCTAAGGAAACATTGGAAATGATGACTCATTATATGAATTATGGTACAAAATTTATCATAAAAAAAATTATACATTTTAATCATAAGTTTGACAATGTAAGGACTAAGAACTAGATAATAGTTATCAATCCTATCTAGTGTTTAAATAGGTCATTTATTCTAAGTTATTAATGTTGTCATGACAAAAATGCCCTATATCCACTCTAATTCAATACCTAGTTTGGTGCATTATTTTTTAGCAAGTCTAAATCATAAGGACAAAAAACTATAAAAAAATTATTTGCAATGTTTACCATATAAGGCCTATTAGTACGTATTTAAAATAATACTATACATAATACATAGACAAATTTAACTAACAAACACAGTATAAGACATGATTAAACAAATTTTAATCCAATACAATGATTTATTCCCATAATACGGACCAAACAAGTCCTTAGTGTTTCCATAGGAAGTCCTGTTTTTTGTAGACATGTTGTAGGATTTATGCCCCTAAACATTTCATCATCTTGGGACATCCACATTAATGTTTGAAATACACCATCATGTTCCCCCAGCCATGGTAGAGTGCAACTAAAGATAAACCAAAATGAAGATATAAGCTGGCATTGTGGGGCCACCCCAGTACTTGCAATATATACTCAGGGGAACTACTGTCTATATAACTGGACTACTTCCATTAAGCTCCTATAGAAACTGATGAATAATCAGTCAAAAGATTTCGTTTAAACAGGATGTTCAACAGTACCATTAATATGCATAGAACATGGAAGTAGCAGAAATGTTTCGAGACAACCATTCCACTTTTCATGTGTCTCAGCAATGGAATGAAACAACCTGCAGAATGGTAAGTTTCTTTTCCTTGTAGCAGTTTCTTGTGTAATAGAAGTTTTTGACTTTCAACACATTATGCTTTCCCGTACTTATTATGTTTTACATATATAAAACATAGTGATTGATACCTTCGGACATGTTGCTTTTCCTTTAGATGCTTGAATTAGTATGAGGTAAAGAATGAAAGCCTGCATTATAGCTTTCAAAATACTCACCTATTTCCTTTTCTTCTAGCAAACAGGAAAAACCTCCTTCAATCTCCTCATCTGATTCAACGATAGCTCTCCATTCTCTATCCTGCATCAATGAAGTCTCACTTCAGCCATAAAAGCAAGATATAAGATGATATAAGACAGTTTTCTAAAATGCAAGCATAATTATTTCCAGATAAGGGGACCTTAGCATGTTGTACCCTCAGCTTCAACTGCCAATATCGCAGTAGAATGAAAGAAAAATTTCACAATCAGGGTAAGTCTTAGTCTCCTGAACAGTACTCCCCAAACCCAGAAAGGAAAAACAGTACCGAAATACAAAAAAAGAAAGGACACGAAGAAATAGGAACTGAGAGTTACCAGACCAATGGGAGAGACCCTTTTCTGTTTGTGCCCGTTATTGGAATCTCTATTTGTGGAGGTAACTTGCTTATGTTTTACAGAGTTCCAGCTCCCCATTTCTATCTTTGGAACCAAACTAGCTGCTTGTATTTTGGGATAATCATTGTAAGAATTATGATAGTGATTGGACTAGCTATACAATAGACTTTTGGGAATCCAAGACGTAGATAGTAATGCCAAATGCTTTCAAATCAAATGCAGTTCAAGCTTAAGACTACACTGCACAACCCAACAGAGAAGAAAAATCCAATCTACTAAGCTGCAAACTGCTTCATTCCAACTATCACAGGGGAGATCACCACATTTACAAGGTCATGGGTGTTGACAGCAGTTAACAACATCCAAGAAGCTGATTTAGAAGATAAAGGAGTCTTACAACATACTTCTTGAGAGATGGCATTTCCTGTGGACTGGCTCGATAACTAATACCCTACAAATATGCACATGCAAAAAGTTTGAGCAAGCATCTTGTAGTAACTTGGGTTCCTGAAAAATCTAAGAAGTATGTCCAAAGAAAATAAGTACCTTTGGAGAAAGGATGGTGGAAGTTGAATTTTTTTGATTGGTAATCTTCATGCTGCAAGCCATTGCCTGTTAATTAAACTTATAATATGTAAACCATTTCATAAGCTACTAATAGTGGTACAAAAATATAACTAAACACTTCTCAACCTCATCTCAAGGAAATATTTGGAATTTCTGCAAGTGTTCCAGCATTATCAAATTCAAAATTATACATGCCTGCAATTCTTCTGCAAGTGATTAGTTTTGCGGCCATATTCTTCTTCTAGCTCAAGCCTCTCTTTTGTAGCCTACAAATATAACTTCACATAAATAAGAGTTGATGTTGTAGCATGACATTGTTAGCAAGCAAGAACAGTATTGATTCATGTAGCATGACATTGTTAGCAAGCAAGAACAGTATTGATTCATGTACAAGCATAGATCAATATAAGGACATCTGTCAGATACTACACTACTGTTTGAAAAAGAATCATGGATGCAGTTCAAAAACCAAAAAGCAGTAAGGAGACAAGTTTGTGTCCTTTGAACTTGCAACAAGTTGCAATTTGAACATTAGGAGGCAGGATTGACCACCTTGCTCATATAAAAAGGAAAAACAAAAAGAAGAATAAATAAATAAAAAAAGAGAAATACACAAAGGAGCATTAATGGCATCAGTTACACAGGGATATAAATACACTATGCATACTTATTTGTCTCTTGTTGGCATTCTTTAGAAAAATAAGTAATACAATATTGCAAAATCAAGAAATTCATGATTTTCAGTATACCAAGGAAAGACTCTGCTGCAATTCATCCTTCATTCTCCTCACTTCGGATGTCCTTTCCATCATACGTGCAATTTGAGATTTCTTCTTGGTCAGTCGATCCTTCAAGTCCTCCATTTTGCCCTGTCATATAAAAACCAATATACCATAGTATAACAAATTAAATCTACTCACTTTTGCTGTATATATCGGCATTCAGCAATCAGACCAAAGGATTACAAATAGACCCCCAGAAATAGATAATACACCACTTAGTTTCTACATCGCCCCCTTACCACGAGAAAGCATATAGATCAATTAGAGCAACTTATGGCTTTTTTTTTTTTTGATAGAAGAGCAACTTATGAACACAGCAAAAGAACTATTACTGCAACAGAATTTGTGTTCTCAAAGAATCACAACATCGCATGTAAGTCTTAAACTTGGGTACTGATGTGGGTCTCTCTAATTCTAGGCTTATTACACTCAAATGCTCACCACCACCACCCAATTGAAGGACCAAGTCCAATGCCTCACCGGAAACCTCACTGGAGGTGCGAAACCGAAAAAAAGAAGGAAAATAAATACAAAAAGAATTGTATAGATCACTGGACCAAGCCCAACTTCTACTCAAGACTTTACATCATCAAGCCAGTTCAGAAACTTAAGCTCCAAATATTTGAAATTGCAAACAATTTAATATTGCTCCAACACAGATAAAGTTCAGTGCTGGTATCTATTGTGAACCAGAGAAAAAAACAAACCCAAAAACTCAGTCCGTGTGTGTGCGTGTGTGTGAGAGAGAGACAGAGAGAGTGACTCTGAGTGTGAGCCTCTGTGCGTTGAGTGTGAGTGAGAGAGAGAATGGGACCTGATTGGGAGGGAGAAGAGAGAGCTTGGGAGGGAGAGCAGAGAGAAATCTTCTTCTTTCTGCTCCAAATCAAACCACCATCGCCCATACTCACCTGTGTAAAACCCATTCCCACTTTGTACACCCTTCACTATCTCACCCAGAGCCGAGTCCAACCTCTCCGTAAAACCAGTCCCACTCGCCTGAGCAGTTTTTCATCAACCTCTTGTTTGGAAAGCAGTTTTTCAACGCAGATCCACAAAAAATCTAGCTGTCCATAAACAAGACCAATTTTTAGGGCAAATGTCGGTGGAGCCCGAATGTCGGTGAAGCTTCTGGTCCTTCGATGGGGTTGCCGGTGAAGCTTCAGTGAGCCTTCTTCGGCGGAGCCTGCGATTAAGCCTTCTTCGGTCGCTGATCGGCAGAGAGAGGCGAGAGAGGCAGACAGACAGAGGCAGAGAGACAGAGAGAGGCGGGAGAGGCAGAGAGTCTGGCGCGAGGCAGTCTAATATTTCATCTTCCTTCAAAAATAAAAATTAAGTTTTGGCTTCTGCGACGTTTTTTAAAAACGTCGCCAATAATATTTTTGTCTTCCCACTTACAGTTATTTATTTAATTCAAAAATAAAGTTTTGAATTCTGCGACGATTTATAAAAACGTCGCAAATAATATTAAATATTTAAAATTTTGAATTCTGCGACGATTTAAAAAAACGTCGCAAATAATATTCACCTTTAAAATATTTCAGAGCCATTTCTCCCGCGAAATTTTTTTTTTGGAGGGAATCACTTCTGCGACGATTTATAAAAACGTCGCAAATAATCAAATTGACATTCGATATTTGACATCCAATTTCATCAAATTAACCTATAATTTCATAAAATTAACATTTAATTCATCAAATTAACATTTAATTCATCAAATTAACACCAAATTACATCTAATTAACATTCAATTTTTTCTAATAAGCATTTCATTCACTAAATTAACATTCAAACTCAACTAATTAACATTAAACCAATCAAATAAACTTTCAATTTAATTCAATAAACACTCAATTCACCAAATTAACATTCGAATTATCAAATTGACATCAAATATCATCAAATTAACCTATAATTTCATCAAATTAACATTTAATTCATCAAATTAACACCAAATTACATCTAATTAACATTCAATTTTTTCTAATAAGCATTGCACTCACTAAATTAACATTCAAACTCAACTAATTAACATTAAAATCAGTCAAATAAACATTCAATTTAATTCAATAAACACTCAATTTATTAAATTGACATTCAATTTCATCAAATTAACATGTAATTTCATCAAATCGACTTTCAATTTCATTAAATTAACATTCGATTTATCAAATTGAGATTCAATTTCATCAAATTAACATTCAATTTATCAAATTAACATTCAATTAAACATTTAAAGTAATCAAATAAACTTTCAATTTCATTAAATTAACACCCAATTCATTAAATTAACATTCAATTTCATCAAATTAACATGTAATTTCATCAAATCGACTTTCAATTTCATTAAATTAACATTCGATTTATCAAGTTGACATTCAATTTCATCAAATTAACATTCAATTTCATCAAATTAACATTCAATTTATCAAATTGACATTCAATTTCATCAAATTAACATTCAATTTATTAAATTGACATTCAATTTCATCAAATTAACATGTAATTTCATTAAATCGACTTTCAACTTCATTAAATTCGATTTATCAAATTGACTTTCATTTTCATCAAATTAACATTCCATTTATTAAATTGACATTCAATTTCATCAAATTAACATTCAATTTATGAAATGGATATTCAATTTCATCAAGATAACATGTAACTTCATCAAATCGACTTTCAATTTCATTAAATTAACATTCGATTTATCAAGTTGACATTCAATTTCATCAAATTAACATTCAATTTATCAAATTGACATTCAATTTCATCAAATTAACATGTAATTTCATCAAATCGACTTTCAATTTCATTAAATTAACATTCGATTTATCAAATTGACTTTCAATTACATCAAATTAACATTCAATTTATGAAATGGATATTCAATTTCATCAAGAAAACATGTAACTTCATCAAATCGACTTTCAATTTCATTAAATTAACATTCGATTTATCAAATTGACTTTCAATTTCATCAAATTAACATTCCATTTATCAAATTGACATTCAATTTCATCAAATTAACATCCAATTTATGAAATGGATATTCAATTTCATCAAGATAACATGTAACTTCATCAAATCGACTTTCAATTTCATTAAACTAACATTCGATTTATCAAGTTGACATTCAATTTCATCAAATTAACATTCAATTTATCAAATTGACATTCAATTTCATCAAATTAACATGTAATTTCATCAAATCGACTTTCAATTTCACTAAATTAACATTCGATTTATCAAACTGACATTCAATTTCATTAAATTAATATTCAATTTATCAAATTGATATTTAATTTCATCAAATTAACATGTAATTTCATCAAATCGACTTTGAATTTTATTAAATTAACATTCAAATTAAATTGATATTTTTTTTAAAATTTTTAATTGAAGTAAAAAGTTTATTTGCGACGATTTTAAAAAACGTCGCTAAAAATCAATTAAATTGTTATTTTTTAAAATGTAAAATTGAACTAAAAAGTTTATTGCCAACGATTTTAAAAAACGTCGCGAAAAATCAATTTAATTGTTATTTTTTAAATTTTTTAATTGAAGTAAAAAGTTTATTTGCGACGATTTTAAAAAACGTCGCTAAAAATCAATTTAATTGTTACTTTTTAAAAATTTTAATTGAAGTAAAAAGTTTATTGGCGACGTTTCTAAAAAACGTCGCGAAAAATCAATTAAATAGTTATTTTTAAATTTTTTAATTGAAGTAAAAAGTTTATTCCCGACGATTTTAAAAAACGTCGCGAAAAATCAATTTAATTGTTATTTTTTAAATTTTTTAATTGAAGTAAAAAGTTTATTTGCGACGGTTTTTAAAAACGTCGCGAAAAATCAATTAAATTGTTATTTTTAAAAATTTTTAATTGAAGTAAAAAGTTTATTGGCGACGATTTTTAAAAACGTCGCGAAAAATCAATTTAATTGTTATTTTTTAAAAATTTTAATTAAAGTAAAAAGTTTATTGGCGACGATTTTGAAAAACGTCGCGAAAAATCAATTTAATTGTTATTTTTTAAAAATTTTAATTGAAGTAAAAAGTTTATTGGCGACGATGTTGAAAAACGTCGCGAAAAATCAATTAAATTGTTATTTTTAAAAATTTTTAATTGAAGTAAAAAGTTTATTGGCGACGATTTTAAAAAACGTCGCGAAAAATCAATTTAATTGTTATTTATTAAATTTTTTAATTGAAGTAAAAAGTTTATTTGCGACGATTTTTAAAAACGTCGCGAAAAATCAATTAAATTGTTATTTTTTAAAAATTTTAATTGAAGTAAAAAGTTTATTAGCGACGATTTTGAAAAACGTCGCGAAAAATCAATTAAATTGTTATTTTTAAAAATTTTTAATTGAAGTAAAAAGTTTATTGGCGACGATTTTTAAAAACGTCGCGAAAAATCAATTAAATTGTTATTTTTAAAAATTTTTAATTGAAGTAAAAAGTTTATTTGCGACGATTTTTAAAAACGTCGCGAAAAATCAATTAAATTGTTATTTTTTAAAAGTTTTAATTGAAGTAAAAAGTTTATTTGCGACGTTTTTGAAAAACGTCGCGAAAAAATTGCCAAAAATTGAAATTTGCGACAAAATTAGAAAATCGTCGCTAATAGTTAACTTTTTGCGACAAATTTAAAATCGTCGCAAAAAAATCGTCGCAAAAAATGCTTTTTGTTGTAGTGTATGTCGTAGTGTCAATTGATTTTTCAACAAATATTTTTCAAAAATTTGATCCCAACGATATTCCATCCACTTGTGTTGATGGCTCCGTACTAACGACAATACGCTCAGCCAATTTGCATTGTGGACCTTTGGAACTTAACAAATCTACTTTTTATTCCAACCAACAACAATATGGACAATTCTTCAACAAAGAATTATTACAATCATCACTATTTACTTCATTTAATATATACTTCACATTAATTTACACAAGTTGTACTATAAACAAAACAAACATATACATCCAGAGTAATTGTGTCACGTACCCTCTTTCCCTTATTCTTTTTAGCAGTGCAAATCTGTATAAAATATTCATAACATTAAATTATTGTTTCACTAGCAGTAACCCGTACGAGCACGTAAATATATCGTGAATTTAAATGAGACGTATGGTGAAACAATAGGACTCCCATGAATCATGTTTTATACAAATGGTCTTAGTGCACAATCCAAAAATAAGTAGCAACAACTTCACAACAAACTTGAAGACAATAAGTACACGACTGGATTAAAAACAATTTTAAGTGGTTCTTGCACCAAACTCTTAACATTAGGCGTTCAGAAATAACAAAACCACCAAGTCAGACAAACCTTGTGATTGATAGTGTCCTTTGGTTTTGTTTTCTTTGATCGATGGATCTGCATTCCAAATATGAATCACGCCAAATTACTATACAATAAGTGTTAAGAAATTTGTGCATTGATTAAAAAATGGCATAGTGGAATGCTTGTTATATGGTCATTCTGAATTTAATTTCGAACAAAGTCATTCGGATGACCAATCAATGGCATCAAGTTCAGATGATGAGCCTTCAACCAAACAAAAACAATCTTTCTCAAAACTATTTGAGCACAAAATCACCATAGAAAATCTTCCTCAAAACTATTTGAGAACAACATCACTTCAAACCTACACTAGTACAATTTATGATCATTTATCAAAGGCCCAAACCCTTCAAATCTATCCATCTACAACATATGCATATATTAAAGCCCTACTTTAACAATTTGAGAACAATTCAACTCGATCAACTACCAATGCAGGTTAAAAAAATCAAAGAACATCAAAAGAAAGTGATCAATACAAGAAAATAGAACTCACAAGACCTCAAGAATCGATCCAGTGGTCCCGACATCTCTTCACCAAAATGGAGACAAGAACAATTCAAATATTGATGATCAATCAAGAATCACAAAGAATCTGCCAGCGGTGAATGGAGTAAATAAAATTCCAAGGTGGTTAATGGTTGTTTAAATTGAGCAAGATTTGGTCACTGGCAATATGCATACATGCATAACAAATCCAAAGTCTTGCACTTATGACCGAGCACTTTACCATTGGCTCAGATCAAAGACAAGAGAAAGAAATTAAAATCAAAAAGCACGAATTGAGAAACAAAACAAAGAAAGGTTTGAGTCAAATATAAGTCAAATGAAGTAAATAACCACAAAAAACTAACAGTAAATTTTAATCCCAGTAATAGATTCAAAAACCTAGAGTTGTACATGCAACAAAACAATAGTTCTAGTCAATTCAAAGCTCAGAACCATAAGAAAAGAACCAAATCAAGCAAATCAAAAGTTCAAAACCTCACCTTTACTAGTTGCAAAGAGAAAACCCTTCCTCGGGTAGCATCTCAATCGGAGGCGGAAGACTCGATCCATCCGAACTGAAAATTCCCTCATCATCTTCGCCTAAATTGTATGAACCACCATCACCATTCGATACAAGGATCGAAGAATAATCGAACAACGAAGATTGCGAGTAGTTAAGGTTCGTATCTGAAACGAAACCATATGGATCAGGACTATTGACAGAGTGAGAAATGTGATCTACTTGTTGGTTATTTCAACCTTGTTTAGTGAAGGAAGGAAGGACCAGGAAAAACTTAGGAATCAAATCTGAAAAATTCTTTGCAGAAACTAAACCTTTGTAGAAGAGAAATAGACCAACAAATCTAATCTGATTTTTGTATTCAGCTCTCTTGACTGTTCCAGCATATTACACCAAGCTATATATAGCTTTTTCAATACCCAATACAAGATAATTAATTTGCTAACACCTTCCAATAATAATTAAACTTGAGAAGCCTAAAAGACAAATATTAAGCCAACTTAGAAAATATAAGAAATAGTTGGAAGAATAACATCTCATTAATTAACATTCTCCCCCTTAATACGATGTTCTTCAACTCCCACTGCTTCTCAAAAATGCTGGAACTTTTCCTTTGGAAGTGCCTTTGTAAAAATATCAGCCACTTGATCTTTCGACTTGCAAAACTCGACTTGAATCTCTCCTTCTTCAATGACTTCTCGAATAAAGTGATGCTTAATTGCAATATGACGAGTACTACTGTGAAAAAACTGGATTTTTTGCCATAACAATGGTTGATTTGTTGTCATAGAAAACCTTAGTACCTTCTTCTAGCTTTTCACCAATATCTTCAAGAATTCTTCGCAACCAAATAACTTGAGAAGTTACAAGTGCTGCTGAAACGTATTCCGCTTCCGTTGATGATTGAGCAACTGATTGTTGTTTATTGGATGACCAATAAAATGCTCCTGAACCAAAAGAAAACACATAATCTGATGTGCTTTTCATATCATCGACGCAGCCACCCTAATCACTATCACAATACTACTGCACATTTCTTTCGTACTTAACTCCAAAATTTGTTGTACCTTGAAGATAGCGCAACACTCTTTTCGCTGCTCCAAGATGAATTTGACTTGGACAATACATAAACCTTGAAAGTAGACTTGTAGCAAACATGATATACGGCCTTGTTGCTATGAGATAAAAAAAATTTCCAACAATACTTCGATACAAAGTTGCATCCACCTTCTTTGCGCTATCATCATTAAGTATCTTCTCATTAACAACAAGTGGAGTTGCTACGGGTTTGCATTCTTGCATTCCAAACTTCTTGAGAATATTTTCAGCATACTTCTTTTGAACAATAAAAACTCCATCCTCTTCTTGGTAAATTTCAATGCCAAGAAAATGATGTAGAAGTCCCAAGTCACTCATCTCATACTTTTTCAACATATCATTTTGAAGTCTTCAATCATCTTTGAATTGTTTCTGGTAAAAACCAAATTATCAACATAAATTGCAACAATCAAGAAATCAACCAAACCTTGTTTCTTTACATACATGGTAGGCTCACTCTTGCTTCTTAGAAATCCCTTTTTGTTAAAGTATCCATCAATTTGACTATACCATGCTCTCGATGCTTGTTGCAGCCCATACAAAACCTTATTTAGTTTGTACACCTTCTCTTCATCGCCTTGAATAACATACCCTTGGGGTTGTTCGACATAGACTTCTTCTTGCAAATCTCCATTCAAGAACGCTGATTTTACATCAAGTTGATATAACACCCATCATTTATGTGCTGCATATGAAATAAGAGCTCTAATGCTATCAAGTCTTGCAACAGGGGCAAAAGAGTCATTGTAATCAATGTCGGGCTGCTGTGAGTAGCCTTTGGCAACCAACCTTGCTTTGTTCCTTTGTATTGAACCATCCGAGTTGAGTTTCACCTTGTAAATCCACTTCACTCCAATGATTTCTTTGTCTTTAGGTCTGTCCACAAGTTGCCAAGTATTTTTTTTCTCAATCACATCAATTTCTTCATTCATAGCGTGCCTCCAAGCTTTTTCTTTCACAGCTTCTTCAAAGCAATCCGGTTCATCAACACAAAAATTGCACCTCTCATAAATATCAGTCAAACTCCTCATTTTCCTTGGAGTTGAAGTTGGTGAAGAAGAGCTACTTGGTAAACTTGTTGGAGATGATGGTGGAGTTGAACTTGGAGACGAAGGGACTGATTCTTGACCATTATTTCCAACTTCACTTGCTGTTTTTTGTTCCTGAACATCAATAAAAACAACCTTCCTTTGTACCTTTTCCTCCTCCCAATTCCATGTAGCATCTTCATCAAACACCACATCTCGGTTAATGATAACTTTCTTGGTCTTCAAGCTATACAACCGGTAACCTTTGGACTTTGAACTATAACCAACAAAAATGCATTTCTCACTTGCTTCATCAAGCTTGCGTCTTTTCTCCTTTGGAATTTGAGCGTAGCAAACACACCCAAACACCTTGAGATGCCTCACCGATGGCTTCCTCCCATTCCATGCTTCAAATGAAGTTTTATTCCAAACGGCCTTTGTAGGACATCTATTATTCAAATAAACTGCAGCATATACAGCTTTAGCCCAAAAGGATTTTGGTAACCCTTTTGCATGAATCATTGATTTTGCCATCTCCATCACGGTTTGATTCTTCCTTTCGAATACCCCATTTTGTTGTGGAGTAAAACCAACCGTAAATTGTCTTTCCATGCCTTCATCTTCACAAAATTTGTCAAACTCTATTGAAGTGTATTCTTTCCCACGATCACTTCTCACACACTTAATAAAATAGCCACTTTGTTTCTCAATAAGACTCTTGAATTTTTTGAAAATTGTGAAAACTTCATATTTTTGTCTCATGAATTAAACCCATGTCATTCGAGTAAAATCATCAATAAATAGAATGAAATAGTAATTGTTACCATGAGATGGTGTACTCATACATCCGCATACATCAGTGTGAATTAATTCCAACACTTGCTTTGCTCTCCATGCAACTCCTTTTGGAAAAAGGTTGTCAATGATGCTTCCCAAGTGCACATCCTTCGCAAACTTCATTGTTTTCTTCAATAATGGGCAGCCCTTCAACCATTTGCTTTTGGTGAAGTAGTTTGAGATTGTGAAAATTCAAATGCCCAAGTCTTCGATGCCATAGCAAAGTTTTATCATGAATTTGTGTCTTCAAAGCAACATCACCCACATACTTAAAAATAATGTTATCAGAATCGGACCGGTCATCGAACCGACAAAGGTACCGGGTCAATGGTTCACTGGTTCAACCGTTGGGTCAACTGGTCGGACCGTTCATATAATAAAAAAATAAAAAAATATATATAATAATTATAAAACGTAATATTTTAGCTAAAAATATAAAATATGTCTAAAATGCATATAATTTGCCATAAAATTTATGAAGTTAAGTAACAAAGTGGGGGTTATTATATTTTAAAGCAAAGTAAAGAGGTTCATGTAAATTATAAAGAAAAAGAAAGGGTGTCATTTATAATTTATCCAAGAATAAGTTAAAAAAAAAATCAGCTATAAATGTCTCTGCAACTCCTTCCTCTTCTCCATTCAACCTACAAACTGTCTCTTTCATTTCATTTCTCTCTCTCTTGCCATCACTAAATTCTTCTCTAGAATGAGACTGTAATCATTTCCCAGCTTTTGCCTACTATATCATCCCCCAACTTTCGATTAAACTCAATCTACCTGGTGAAGTAGGGATGGCTTCAGCGATTTGTTTGTCGTTGTGCTTCAGCTTTTGGCTTTAGCGATTTGCTTCAACAATTAGCTTCAGCGATTTACTTCAGCGATTTGGGGTTGTGTTGTTTGTCGTTGTGCTTCAGCGATTTAGGGCAAAAAGAATCGATCAGTGTTATCAGACGAAGGGAAGGGGGCTGTGTCCTTACTGCATCAAACCGTATGGTTTTTAAAAACTGTTCGATTCACGGTTTTTTATAAAAATCGGCCGATTTTCCGGTTTTTATCCGGTTCTCTTCCTTATGCGGTTCAACTAGAGAATCGGACCGGTTAAGGTCCCGGGTCATGGTTGAACCGGTCCAACCGGCCGGTCCGGTCCGGATAACACTACTTAAAAGTAAGTGGAAAGCTTCGATTCTTTTCCATTTTTAACTTTGCAACAATCTGCCTTGACCTCCTTTCATCATAAATAATGCAACAATCATCTTTAAAATGGACTGAATATCCATGCTCAACAAGTTGTCCAACACTTAGCAAATTTTGTTCCAAGTCAGGAACTAGAAGCACATCCCGAATGAACTTGGTACCCTTTTTTGTTTCAATTCCAATGGTGCCTTTGCCTTGAGCTTGAACAAGAGCTCCATTACCCATTTTCACTTGAAAATTGATGCTTGTGTCCATGTCAATAAAGATGCTTTTGTTGCTGGTCATATGATTACTACAACCACTATCAAGTAACCACACACCATTCTTCTTTTCGGTAGCGGCTTGACATGCATAGAACAAATTTCCTTCACCTTCATTCTTTTCCGTAAAGCTTGCTTGCTGATTTGTCTTGATTCGACAATCTTTTTGTACATGACCAAATCTCTTGCAATTGTGACATTGCGGCTTTCCTTGAAACCAACAATCCTTCTCAACATGGCTGCTTCTTTTGCAAATGTTACACCTTTGTGAAGACTCTTCATCATTGAATTTCCTTTCACTGGAGTATCTTCCTCTTCCTCTCCAATTTTTACCTCTTCCTCTTCCTTATCTTCCACCTTTAGACGATTCTCCTTTGCTATGTTCTTGAATTGAGGATTTCTTTTCAGCATTTTCGAGGCTGAAATTAAACTTGGATTGAAACGCACTCTCAAGTGACTTTTCAAAGCGACGAATCAATCGTTGTTCATAAGATTTTAAGGAACCCATCAACTCCTGAATACTTAGGTTAGAAATGTCTTTGGTTTCTTCAATAACCGCCACTGTCGCGTCAAACTTCTCCGGTAGGCTTATTAAGATATTCTCAACAATTCTTACATCACTAATGTCTTCCCCATAAGTCTTCATTTAGTTTACAAGTTCTGAAAATCTGGTTGAGAAATCATTTAAAGTTTCATTTTCCTTCATCTTCATGGTTTCAAAATCTCTTCGAAGATTTTGAAGCTTGATGGTTCTCATCTTCAAGTCTCCTTGGTACTCTTGTTGAAGAATCTCCCAAGCTTGCTTGGATCTTGTTGCTCTCATGATTCTTGGGAAAATGGAGTTGGAAACTCCCTCTTGAATTTGGTTAAGGGCCTTGGCATCCCTTTGTATATTCTCCCTCAACACCTTTGCTTCAGCTTCAGATATGTTTTTAGTAGATTCGGGCTCTGTAAAACCTAATGCAACCAAGTCCCATAGATCTTGTGAAATAAAAAAGGTCTTCATTTTGACACACCAAAAATCATAGTTGTCACAATCAAAGACAGGAACATGACAGACACTTGAATTTGTGTTGGCCATGAGAATTTCTTCAAATGAATTTCCTAGCTTTTTTCTTCAACCATTTTCTCTGATACCATGTTGGTTATTTCACCCTTCTTGAGTGAAGGAAGGATCGGGAAAAAGCTTAGGAATCAAATCTGAAAAATTCTCTGCAGAAACTAAATCTTTGTAGAAGAGATAGAAGAGAAATAGACCCACAAATCTAATCTGATTTTTGTATTCAACTCTCTTGACTGTTCAAGCAGATTACACCAAGCTATATATAACTTTTTCAATACCCAATACAAGATAATTAATTTGCTAACAACTTCCAATAATAATTAAACTTGAGAAGCTTAAAAGACAAATACTAAGCCAACATAGAAAATATAAGAAATAGTTGGAAGAATAACATCTCATTAATTAACACTACTGTCACCTCTTCCTCACCCGGGAATCCACCGCTGCTACTGTCGCACGATGATGAAGAATAGGTGTCGTTGGCAGAGGTGAAGTTGGAGTACGAGTCGTAGGTATCATCAAAGGGATGAGATACGTCACGCTTGAAGGAATGTCTAGGGTTTGGAGGAATGTCTTTAAGATCAGAGAAAGAGAGAGATGGATGAAGGTGTAGATTACTCATGGTTGTTGAGGACACTATCTATGTATTTAGCCTGCTCACGGGGGTAGGTTGATGGTTAGTGAAGAGGGAAAGAGAGAGAGGGGGGATGACATGAGGGATTTGAAGGACGGGGAACAAAACAAACAGTGGCGAAAAAGAAATAACATGGCTGAAAATGAAATGCAATTTGCCACAATAAAATTGTTGTCACTAAAATTGTACACCATTAGCTGCTACGATTAACTTATGTCTAAATAGTTTGTTTATCAAAATCATTAGTGGCAACAAATAATTATCACCACTAATATTTTTTCTCTTGAGTGTAAAATAAATTAGTGACAAATTAGTGATGAGTTTTTGCTGCAACATTTAAATTGCCACCTATACATTCACTATCGTATCTTAAGTGACAAAATATTTTTTTTGTCATTAAAGGTATGTCTATAGTGTTAATATTTTTGGCTGCAATATAAATTTAGCAGCTAAAAATGTAATTTCTTGTAGTAACAAGAACCATGTGAGAGACTAGCAACTGGGAAATATAACTAAAAAATGGAAGAAGAAAAATAAAGGAAAAGGGGAAGGTGGGAGGCTGATTTTCTTTTTATTATTTTTGGCAATTAAAAATATTCGTCGCTAAATTATTTTTAAAAATTTTAAATTTTATTAACAACAAAAAACTGTTGTCACCACAAAAATTTTATTTTTTGGCGACAAACTAATATTGTCACCAAATAACACCTCTTAAATCAATTATTAAATAAAATAGTATTTAATTTGTGACGATTATGTTCCTTGTCAAAAAGTAAGTGCCTATTGGTGGCAAAAACAGCCATGGCAGGAATTTTTTTTGCAACCACATGGTGGGAAAACTCTATATTTAAGACAGTCATGGTGGGAAAACTCTATATTTGAGATAACTTTCATTGCTACTATAAAAAATAATTAAAAAAATAACTATTTATAATGGCAAAACAATGTTGCCGCAAATACTCCGCCTCAAAAACCACTTGAGGCAGCCTTCATTGCTGCCTTAGAAAATAATTTAAAAAAATAGCTATTTATAATGGCAAAACAATGCTGTCGCAAATGCTCCATCTCAAAAACCACTTTTTCTTGTAGTGGGTTCACTATGTTACTACTACAGACCAGTTAGCTGACATTTTTACCAAATGCCTGTCTTCTGTCAGATTTATGCAACTTAGAGACAAGCTCAAGCTAGGTTTGCCCCTCATGAGCTTGAAAGGGGGGAAGGGGGGAAGGGGGGGGGGGGGGGGGGGGGGGGGGTATTGGCACAGCGCTGCTCTCCTCCATAAACAATGTAGTGCAGATGAATTCAAGCTCAGCAAGAACACACAACAACAACATCACTACTGTACTGGAGCTACACTGAAACATAGCTCATTGTCTCAGTGTAACAGAAGTGTGAAGACGTCAGGAAGATTCCTCTCACTTGCTAAGTCAGCTCAATTAGTTAGAGTTTGTTCGGATTAACTGACAGAGCTGGATAGATTGATTCTGATTTGATTAAGATTTCACTTTGAGAGTAGCTTCTTTTCTCTCTTTTGTCAGCTGTGTTGAAAAGGAAATAAATGATTCCTTCATTAAACAATACAAAGAGTATCAGTCTTACTTTTCATCATTCTATCTTTTTATCCACTGTACCAAATACATCATACAAGGTTTCCATGCAAACAGAGGTGTATGGTTTAAAAACTTTAGCTGACAATTTGAAAGAAAGAATACATATATATAAAAATATCATATCTCCAGTATACAAAACTCGAGGGTCCGAGAGATATGAGAGACGGTATATGCGAAAAAATAGAGATTACAGTTTAAACTACAATAACAGTTCTGTTACGAGAACAATATGGTAACACCCATGTCCATATTTATTATATAAGTGGACCATTCAGACCGAAAACACTGATCGCAAACAGGCCAGAGTAGACAGAGACTAAAATATCTTAGCAACGTCCTTCATTAGTCCCCTGTTGGCACGGTGAAACTCGGTAAATTCCTGGAATGAAATGAACCCATCGCCATCAGTGTCGATTTCAGTCATCATTCTTTGGATTTCGTTCGCAGTAACGGAACCAAGTGCTTTCAAGGCGTCCCCCAGCTCCTGCGATGAGATTTTGCCATCACCGTTGGCATCGAAGCGCTTGAAGATTCGTTCGCGTTCGGCCTGATCCTCGGGATTATCTGCCATTGTTGATTGTAATGCAATGCTGAAAGTTTTTTTTTGGTGGGGGGTGTGTTTGGTATTGGATATGAGATTGAGGTTGAAGGGTTTGGCTTATAAAGAGATGGTTTTCTAAAAATGGTATGGACAACAGGTTTTCTAGGGATAAGTTTCGGATCAACCACAGACCAACTCTTACCTTTCTTACCATTTTTTTGAGGAAAAGGAAAATCACTTCCTTAACTAGAGGAGATAAAGAATTTTGACACCTCTCAAATATGTGGAAATAATTTACTAATGTGTCTACGATTCCGGGTTTCAAACTAACCTCCTAGTCTGAAGCGATAACTCATTTTGAGGCTTTTTGTATTTTTCTCTATTAAAATTTCTTTGTCTCATTATTTAAGATTTAAATTACTAATTTTATATTGTTAAAAGATTATTGTTTGACTAAGCCATTTTTTTTTAATGACCTATTCAATCTTAGGTAGGGTTTATCCATTTTAATTTTAAAAAATCTTTTTTCCGTAGCAAGTGTTATAAGTATATAATGTCCATATTAAATTATAATCGATGAATGCATTCCAAAAATAATTTGAAAGCCAATGTATTTCAATATCTCAATAAAAAAAAAATGTTATTTAAGTGCTCGAGAGAGAGAGAGAGTCGATGGTTGTTTCTAGTTTTATATTGTTCACACAAAAAAAATACATTTGTCCTAAACTAGTTATACGTGAATTAGTGCCACATGCCATGAGTGACTCCAATTCATTTTTCCTCAAGATAGATGGTATGTGAATTACTGGTGGTTGTGGGCACTAATAATCAGTGTGTATGTCTCGTATGAACTCATGACGGTTTATTTGCTATTCAGAGAAAATAGCTAGATTGGATGAGATCCAATCTTTTTGTTAAGAGGGAAATTAAGGTGGTGTTTTATAAAATTAAGGTGGTGTTATTCGTACTACTACTATCACAATGGTGTTGGTGGTAATGGTGGCACAATGGTGTTGGTGGTAATGGTGGCACAATAGTGATAGTGGTGGTGACAACGGGACAATGGTGGTGGCGATGTTAATGGCACAATGGTGGTGGTAACGACAACACAATGGCAGTGGTGGCGGTAGTGGTATCGGCAACAATGGTGGTGGTGGTGGTGGTAGTGGTAGTGGAAGACGGGCAATAAAAAATTAAGAATGTAAAATGTATTGAGGGTATATCTGTCCATTATAAAGAATTTATAAAATCCTTACTGACTAAAATTTTTAACATTAAGCAATAAGTATGTCGCTTACTACTTAAAATTTTAGCCAATTTTTAAATAATGCTTAAAATATTAAGTGATATGAGTTTTAGTTTATCAAATGAGTTCAATTCATTAAGTGCTTAAAATATTCAGTTTTAAATCTTAAATAGTATTGTCAAAGAGCCCCTAACAATATATGTTTACATTCAAATTTAATCATGATAAATGAGACTCCGAATCTACTGCACAAGAAGGTTCAAAATATGATTAAAATTTTCGTTAATATTTTTTTTTTCTCTATGTTTTTTTTTCACAGTTCATCTATTGTTATTGGGTGAGGGACCCATTTGCATATAATTGGTCCCACTTGAATTCGTTGTAAGTGATCTCTCAAGAAGAAAAATTAAGAGAAAATATATTAGGGATAATCTCACTCTTAAAAATATTAGCTTAAAATCTGGAACCATTATGTAAGATTTGCTTTTTGACATTCAAAATTCCAATGGCTTACTCTGCTAGTGCGTTTGGTGAGAATGATGAAAATATAGAGGAAGAAATTATTATTTTTCTCTTTTTTGTTTGGTATGATGGATAAAAAATTGGAAGGATAAACTTTTTAATATTGTGTGGTATTGGAGGAAAAACAAAGAGGAAAGGAAAATAAATAAAAAATGTAGTATGCTATTATACCCTCTTATAAAAAATATATTTTTCATTACTCACAGTAAAAAAAGGTTTAAAAAAAATATATATATGAGGTGGACTGTTCAAAGTAGTGTTTTAAAACCCGAACCCGGCCCCGGCCCCGACCCAGCGGGTCAACCCGGAAACTCAGCGAACCGGAGCCAAAACCGGGCCGGTTCAATAAAAAGATCGTTTGTGTGTAAAAACCGGGAAAAACCCGTTGAACCGTCCAATTTTTAAGTAAACCGTTCAACCCGAACGAATTTCAACAAACCGGCCGGATTGATGCTAATACTATAAATACAAGTGTTTTGGGGCAAATGAGTATTTTTTGCCCTAAATTGTTTTTGATTTCTCTCTTCTCACGCGAAGACATGAACGACTGAGGTCGACGATGACCTTTTCACTCTTAGACTCTCTCTCTCTCTCTCTCAGTTTTCTTCTCTGTGCTGTAAGCCAGCATCGGTCGAACTTGAAGTAGAAGGTGAAGTTCGAACTTCGAAGCAACAAACATTCGATGTCAAGGCAGGAGCTCCATCATCAACAACGACTCCCATTTTCTTCCCTCAAGTTTGAAACACCAGTAGGCATAAGGTATTATTTCCGATTATCCCCCTTCTCTGTCTAGTCTGGTCTGGTTTGAGTCTCTTTGAATAAATTTTTATTCAGTTATGATTTGATTTTGTTGAATCAGGTTATGATTTTGATTATGTTGCATATTGAATCTGATTATGTTGCATATTGAATCTGATTGTGCTCATGTTCGTTATAGCATAATTTTCTTGCAAGCTTCTATTCATCATAGCAGAAGCTTCTGATTGTTGTGATTTACAAGTTTGTATTGAAAATTGAATAGATTAGATACATGATTGATTATTTTGGGGTTTTTGTTTTATTTAATATATACATGAAGGATGTATATATTATTTAATATATACATGAAGGATGTTATTTTCATAACACTTTTCATAATTATTGTAATTTTTTAACCTATTTATAAATTTTTTAATTTTTTTAATTATATAACCGGTTTAACCAGTGACTCACTGGTTGAACCAGTAACCCATTAACCCGATCTCTTTATCGGGTTGATGTCCGGACCAAATTTTAAAACTACGATTCAAAGGATGGCTAATAGTGACAAAAAAGCTGGTCAACGTAATTTGTCACAAGATAGGCCAAGTGGCATACATGTAGAAAAATCTTGCTCACATGAGATAATACTTTTTAAATGGCATAAAAGTAATTGCAGTAGCGTCAATTGTCTGTCCCACTCTTCTGTCACACTTTCCGCCCAATTTTGGGTAGAAAACAAATTGTGGGCGGGAGGGATTGGCACAATGGCATTCCATCGACTTTTCCATTCCATCCCATCCCATTTTCCATCGGTAACAAATAGAGGAATTTTTTTTTTCTTTCCACTCTATTTTTCATCCTTCTTTCCTCCATACCAAACAAGCCACGAGTGACTATAAACATCATACTTTCTCTTATTCGTATCCTGATCTTATATGAAAAGAACTTTAAGTTTTTGACTTTTGCAACTTTATTTAATTAAATTTTTGAAAAACCCATTCTCCTATGTTTTTACAAGATAATCCTAAACAAGTTCACACAACAATGTCCGGGGAAGAGTCAGAAGCTCATCAGGAACCTAAACAGGAGGGGAGGAAGAAGGAATCAAACGACCCCCTTCCATTATTAGCTTAGAGCAACTCCAACGGGAGTTGCCATCAGGAGTGCCATCCCCATAACCGCTAAAATGACACCCCAACTGCAAAAAATCGAACTCCAACGGAGGTGGCATCAGAGGTGGCAAAATGGCATCTAGGGTTTTGGGGTAGCATATTTGGCAACTTTGGAGGGAGAATTGAGAGGTTGCAAAATAGCCGTTGGTGTTCTCAACGGCTATATTCTACTAAAAATTTTTATAAAAATACAGAGAGAGGAAAAAGGGAAGAAGTTTGCCTGAAAATCCCCAAATTTGTAAACCCTTGCCTTTGAAATCGAAAACCCTAGCTTCCCTGAATCCTTGCCGTTGGTGTACTGCTCCCTGAAACCGTTGGTGTACTGTTCCCCATCAATCCATTGGTGTATTGCTCCTTGCCGTATCAATTTGTTGGTGTATTGCTCCCTTGCCGTTGTAAGTTGCAGAGGGCACAGGGGAAGGGGAGGAAGAGGAAGCAACGATCTGGGGAAGGGAAGGGTAGGCAGCGTTTTATTTAAGGGGAAGGGGTAGGCGTTGTAATTTATAATTACATCTGCCACCCCTATTCTTGTTTTAATTTATAATTTATAATTTAATTTAGAATTTAGAATTTGCCCTGCCACCCCTATTCTTGTTTTAAATTATAATTTGTAATTTAATTTAATTTAATTTATAATTTATAGTTACATCTACCACCACTGTTTATAAATTATGGCAGATTTATTTGTTTTAATTAAGGGTAATTTTATTTATTTTTTAATTAATTATTTTATGCTCATTCTATAAATTGATTATTAAAAACATTGAAATATTAAAATGGCACCCCATTTTGACACCTACCATTGGAGCAAAAACACTGTTCAGGAGTGCCAAAACACTGTTCAAGATTGCAAAATGGCATTTGACACCTCATTTTTGGCAACTCCCCTTGGAGTTGCTCTTAGTATGAAAGGGCATCAGGTTAGGGGAACTTATGCCACCTCTATGCTTGTCAGCCTCGAATTTTATTAACTGCACATTGGTAATCCACTATGCATTGTCTCGTGGGTATTCCTAGACGTTACCTCCGAAGTTCTAGGCCTATTGTCAATTCTCAGCCTATCTCCTCTAAGGATCCTTGCCACTGGAGAGGTGAAGGGAAGATTGGAAAGAAAAGAAAAATGGAGAAGAAGACCGAGAATTTAAAGTACTTACTAAAATCGACGCTCAGGATTTCTTCGGGGGCAAAGGGCCGCTTGGTCTTGCTAAGTGTTTCTAATCTTCAAGGATTCAAATGGGGCCAAAGAGTGGGAAACGCCCTCCTATTTATACCTCCTTTCAAGGCTTCCGTTTATTGGGAGGTACGACGTACTAAATGCAATTTTCAAAAATAAGCAGTAGACATGTGTGTAAAGGTCCCACGAAACAACGTGCAATAATAGCCTCCAATCCCCCTACACAAAGTGGCCCACGCGTGAAAAACTGGAGGCTAATAGCTAACGAGACACGCAATGACGCTCATATCATAGCATGATATGTTGACATTAATAGTGAAATACCAACGCCAATTCAATGATACATATCATGGCCCTAGCTGACGTGGACCGCTTGGGGTTGCCTATTTTTAATGCCCGACGCAAGTTCAACGAATGTTCAGCGCAACTTAATAAATGCCTAGTAGAATTCATTAAATGCGGAGGAGACGTGTAGCAAGTACTGTTGGAAAAAAATGGTTTTAAACTAAATTATTTGAGCAACTTGAGGCTTAAATAAAAGTGGGACTTATACCTCGAAATTAGGGGGACCAAGTTTAAAAGCGTCCTCCTTCGCAAGGAGATTAACATAGCATATTTATGAGCAAAGTGAGCGCCTGCACTGCCTTGGTCACCAAACGCGCGCGCACGTCAAGCTTGAGTTTAGGCCAAAAAGATATAATCTTTTTGGACAAAATTTATTTAGAACGGTACGGGTTATAGGTCAAACCAATCAGATCCGAACGCGAATCATAATTAAAATTCCAATCAAAATTTAAATTCAACCGAATTTTTAAATTTCCTATTCGTTACTTTGAATTTGGCGTCGAAACTAGGTCTGGTTCATTCCAGAAAGACTATTCACTCCAGAGGTGCCTTTGGTGTCTTTTGCTTGTTCAGATTAAAGAGTGTCTCTTTAATTTGAACAATGGCATCTCATACCTCTTTAGGATATCTGAACGGCCACCAAGGTTCTATAAATAAACTGTCCTATTGTCATTTCAATCCATCATAATTCTGGATTCCAGTTTCAGAATTTCTTTTCTTTCTCTCTTTGCATATTGTTGCAGTAATCTTTCTTGTTCGGTTCAAGTATAAACACAAGTTGTGTTCATTGGAGTCTTGAAAATTGAGTTACTTCTTCTTCAAGAACGTAAAATCCGTTCTTTCTTGGGAGGCAGTTGCTCGTCAACCTTGAGCACCGAGCTAGAAAGAGAAAATTTGTCTTAAGAAGATTGTGTTTCATATTGCTCGAATTGAATATTATGTTTTTTTTTAAATTTTATTGTTCGTGCAGATCTGCATCATTCTGAGTGCACTGTTTTTACTTACTATACGTTCTATTTAGATTACTTTGTATATAATAGTATACAAACTGGTTTCAAATTGCTTATATGTATAACATTATATAAATATAACTTGAATTTTGTTTATTGCATAAGTTAGACTTAATACAGTTTAATATAATCTAATTATATATATATTCTCCATAACAAGCACTTAGTCTCGCTAACAAAGTAATCATTGCAAAGCTAGGCCCCAAGGACCCACTATTCCCAAGCTTAGTAATTGCATAGCTCGAGAGGAGAGTAATGACTGGATGGGTCCCCTAGAATGTCATGTCATTACTTCTGAAGGTATAAATAACTCAATGAATTGGGTATCAGATACGTAATCTAAACCATTCTAGCACAGTAAAAATCTCATTCTCCCTTTGAGTACTTATACTCCGTTTGGTATGATGAAAAAAATAGAAGGATGAAAAGTTGAAAGAATAAATAAAACATCATGTTTGGTAAGGATGGAAAATTGGATGGATTAACTTTCCTTCCAACTCATCAAAATCAATCTCTCCAAAATCGGAAGGAAAGTTGATGAAAAGTTAATTATTTGTGTTGAGATGTATCTTATTTATCTATATATCTTTTGATATATACATATATTATGTATATATTAATTTCATATAAAAATACAATGATAAAATATGTATTTATATATATTTTTTAAAAAAATTTAAAAATAAAACTTTTAAATTAAAAAAATATTTTTTCTATCTTATCTAGGGGTGAAAATTTTCGAATCAACAGGATGATACGACTCGAACTCGACACGAATTTTATGACACGAACTTGAAAATGAATTGACACGCGAACAAGAAATATAATTGAAAATATAATATTAGCGTTAAATATTTTATTCCAAAGTTTCTGTTGGTCAACACGAATTCGAACACGAACACGACACAAAAATAAACAGGTCAACTCGATACGACACAATTAATTAAATGAGTTGAGTTAGATTTGACTAATGTTCAACACAAACCCGTAATGATTCAACACGAATCTGACACGATACGACTCGATTATCACTCCTAATCTTAGCCATCACAAAAAAAAAAAAAAATTAGTAATTTTTTATTTTCCATCCATCCTACCAAATACAAAGGAAGGAAAGTGTATCATTCCTACTTTCCGTCCTTGAAGGATAGAAAGTGTATCCCTCTTATTTTCCATCCTTCATACTTTTCATCATTCCTACTGATGGTGTAAATTTCCGTGAATGAGCTACGTGACAGGAATACTTCGCATGAGTGATTTACATGGGGTAGTGTCTTATGTCTGAGTTGCAAGGCTCGTATCTAGTAATACTGGTTGATGTTTTGGGGGATGAAGAAAGGGGCGACAACACAGTGGGGTTATAGTGGTTCACCGGCCTGAGCTCAGCTAGTCCACTCTGCAATGGAGTCTCTAGCTCCTCTCTTTCTTATTGACCGAGTTGAATGTATTACAATTTTTGTATCTGGGGATTGGGGTTCTTCCTCGCTCTCCCCTCCAATGGAGGCTTGCCCTCCTTTTTATAGCCTCCTACTTACCTCTAATACTGATTTTATTCCCTATGATCAAGGGATCTTCCTTCCTTTCTCCTCCCAATCCCGGAATTTCCTCCACTCCCTCTGGCTGGCTTCAAATGGTTTATATCCCGAGATCTTTGCCTTCTACAGGGGGATTCTCCCTAATATTTGGAGAGGATTGAGGTGGGTTGAGAGTTTCGTGCCTTGGTTCTTGCCTTCTAATTATTCTGCCGGTATCCGCTATTGTCTAGCTGTCTTCTTTTCTTCTTTGTTGCGATTTCATCAGTAGGGAGCTCTGGCTTTAGTCCTCTGAGCTACGAACCCTTCGCCTGACCTCCTGAGCTGAGCTCTATGTCTGAGATCATACTTAGGACTTATTTTAGTCATCATCAGTTGCCCCCCAGCCCTTGGCTCAAGCGAGCTTGGGCAGGGGCTGAGCTGTTTTAAACCGAGCTAAAATCTGCTCGTGACTGACCTTGGCTTGTATAAGGGCGCTGCCTTTTTGACGGTTTTCTGACAATCATGGTCTCCTCGATTCCCGCGCATGTTCCAGCCCACGTCCTCTCAAGCCATAAATGTTCAAACGGTTATCAAAACCCTCATTCTCGCTCTGTTCATCTTCTCCATTGCTCTTCGTCTTTATTCTTCTTGCAATTTCAGACCATCAGTTTGAAGTTTCTTGATTTCTCGTTTGAAACCGAATTCCCAGTTCTCGTCTTAAAGATTCGCAGTGCCTCTTTCCTTCGATATTGCTCCGGGCTTCTGTTCGCTGCTATTCCTGAGTTAGGTACGTCCTTTGCCCCCTTTCACTTCCTCCTTTGCTCTGGATCCCTCGAATTCGAGGTGGTTGCTACATTTTTGGGTTTTTCGGTTCTTTTACTTTTGGAATCGTGACCATTGCCTAGCCCCACTTCCCCACTTCGTGGATTGGAGTTCTATAGTTCATATCCTTGCCGTTGGGAGTTACTGTGTCGACCCCAGGGTCATTAGTGAGTGTCTGTCCAGTGTTCCTTCCCTTTATCGCTCTTTTAATCTTCCTTTTTCTCTTCCTACCATGTCAGCCTCTTCTGGAGCCACTCGCTCCTCTGTTTCTCTCTTAGGAGATAGGTCAGCAGAGGAAGAGACTGAATTAGGGGAAGTAGGTGACGAGATAGACAACTTCCCTGGGGTTGATGTCGTTGACTCCGAGGTCAACACCGAGGAGCCCCCCTCATCGTCCTCTCCCCTGCCCCGTAAGTCAGACAAATGCAAGGGTAAAGTCAGTGGAGTTGGGATCTCTGATGTCTCAACGTACTTAGGAGCTGCCTATAAGCTAGCTGAGCAAGTGGGCCCTAGCAAGCTCAACCTTTTTTTGTTAAACGTTTTGCGCACTCGCTATAGGTTCCCTGCTGGCGTCGAGCTCTTGAGCCCAGACAGTTTTACTCCCTTCGTTGCCCAGGTTAACAAGAGGGTCTGTTTTTTTGAGGCCGCCTTCGAGAATGGCTTTCGTTTTCCTATACATCCCTTTTTTAAGACCATTCTGCAGTACTTCAACGTGTGCCCTTCTCAACTTTCTCCTAATTTCTGGGGTGTCTTAGCGGGTCTTCTGGTTATTTTCAAAGATTTAGACCTCGGGGTCCCTACCCTTCCTTTATTCCTAGAGTTCTTCAATGTTAAACCGACCTCTCAGGAAGGCTTCTTGTATGCCTCTAAGCGTGCCAATGTTAGGCAGCTTATTTCTAACATTCCGACCTCCCACAAGCACTGGAAAGAATATTTCTTTTTTGTCGGGGGCACCAACTGGGAATACAATCCTGCTGACAGGTCGGACACTCTTGGTATTCCCAAGGCCTGGACTCGTCCGGACAACTTGGGTGAGCCCTTAATTGGGTTAGTTGTGTTTTTCGTTTCGAGGGCCATGAGCTCCTAACTCTGCTCTGCCTTTGTGTTTTCTAGGTACTCGCCTCAAGCTCAGCACTGAGGAACAAAAGGCGAGAGAGATATTGGCAAAGTGCACCCCAAGAAGGTATTCCAAGCTTATTCTGCCTTGGGTTTTGGTGGACAGAGGGTTCAGCCTCCCTGAGGTAGAGATTGAGGCTCCGCTTCCAATTTCTGTTGTCAGACCTGAAGGAGCTGCTGGTAACCCCCTTTTCTAAGGGTTTCTTTGTCTTACTTTTTATTTCTTTTTATCTAACTGCTTTAGCTCAGATCTTCCAGGATCTTCCACTATGAAGCTTAATCCTGAGGAAATCCAGGCCAAGGTGAACAAGTTGTCAAAGAGTGGGAGAGGTAGCAAGCGAAAGGCTCAGGTCGGATCTGGGAGTAGCTCTGCTCCTCAAGCCAAAGCTCAAAAAGTGGGGGAACCAACCTCTTCTTCAGCTGTCAAAGATCTGGCTCCTCCAGCTAGCTCTTCTGAGATTGTGAAGATCCCTCATTCTCCGATAACCCAGCCTATCTCAGCGGGAGGTCAGACCTCTCCTTCCTCGTCAGAGATTGAGAAGGCTTTGGAAGTGATCCCGCGTGTTCGACCTGGTAGTTTCAGATATAGCTCTTCTGGGAAAGTTATTGAGACAACTCTAGTGGGTCCTGAGAGCAAGAAGGGGACGCTACCCGACGTGAAGGAAGATGAAGATTCCTTTTTTGAAAACATGGAGCTCGCCGCGGGGGCTGTTTCCTCTATCCTTCCTGAGTCTGACGTCAAGAGGGCTGCCACTATGGAGCTTGAAGAGTCCATCGCATCAGCTCTTCAGGGAGCAGCTACTGTAAGTCTTGATATTCTCAGGCATCTGCTTAACCTCATGTCATTGCTGTTTACAACTTACTTATTTACCTTTGCCTCTTTAGATGGCCATCCATGTAAAGGGCCTGCTGAGGAGAGTTCGGTCTTCTGAGTCTTCTGAGTCTTCTGTTAAAGTTCTGAAGGCGTACGAGCTCAAGGTTGCGGAGCAGTCTTTTGAGAATGAGGATCTCAAAAACCAAGTGAAGGACCTAATTGGACAGCTGGAGAAGCAATCCTCTGATCTCAAGGGCTTCAAAGCAGCCAAGTTCAAAGCTGAGGAGGGAGAAAAGAAGGCTCGTGACGAGCTAAGGATTGTGGGGGAAGAGCTGAAGCATAAAACTGAGCTCTGGGCAAAGGCTAACCAGGATGCTTTTAACGCTCGTAACTCTCTCGAGTTCACAAAGAGAGAGTATGACACCACTTGTGAGGCCAATGGGATTCTTCATAAGGAGCTCAAAGAGAAGAGTGATTTAATAGCTGAGCTGACTGATGAAGCCACCACCCAATGGGCCTCTGGATGGCTTGCTTTCCAGCGTAAGGCTTCCAAGAGCTTTCCCGACCTAGATTTCAATTTTCCTATCCCAACAGAAGGGGAGTTGGAAGAAACCGACTCTGATGGTGAGCAAGACACCTCACCTCTTCCTCCTGAAGCCCCACTTCAAGATGTACCTGCTCCTCCGTCGATTGCTCGTGCTGCGTCCTTCTCTGCTGACTTGGTGAGCGAAGCCCTTGAGCAAGGATCATTACCAGATAGGGCGGAGGCTCCTGGGGTCAGCATTCCTGAGAATTCTACTCCTCCAGCTTCGGGATCCTTGCCTCCTGAGCTCCTCGGCTCTGCCTCTCCTGTTGAGGCTGCATCCGCCGAGCTGCAGGATCTTCTGTCCACTTCCCCTCCAGAAACTTAGGACTTTTTAGTTGCAATCTCTCTTCTTTGTAATAAAATTTTTGAGATACAACTTTGCCTTAGGCTAGGACTTGTGTTACTTTGCAATCTTCATCTGTTTTTCCTTTGCTGGCTTAGCACATATATACTTTCGAATTTCGATTTCGAGCTTTACACTTACTTGTTTTGCTTTATATGTGTCTTGCTTTATATACTCCCCTTCCCCCTTTGCTTTGAGGGGTGCTGTGCACTTCTTGAAGCAAGATTACTAGGTAAGAAGAGTATAGAAGACTTGGTGTTATGCTCAATGGCTTCTCCTGAGCTGTTGAGCTCGGTAGCTAGTATCTCCGGGATCCCTCTTCATTCTGAACCATACAGCTTGACGTTGTGAATTGGCGAGTTCCTTCTGAGCTACATGACTCGAGTTTGTGAACTTAGAGGTTTTTGCTGAGCTACATGGCTCGGTTTTACGAATTTAAAAATTCTTACTGAGCCTCATGACTCGTTTGAACTTAGAAATTCTTTCTGAGCTTCAAGGCTCATTTTTGTGAACTTAATAGTTCTTACTGAGCTTCATGGCTCATCTTTGTGAACTTTAAAGTTCTTACTGAGCTTCATGGCTCATCTTTGTGAACTTTAAGGTTCTTGCTGAGCTTCATGGCTCGTTTTTGTGAACTTAAAAGTTCTTACTGAGCTTCATGGCTCGTTTAAACTTAGAAATTCTTTCTGAGCTTCAGGGCTCATTTTTACGAACTTAATAGTTCTTACTGAGCTTCATGACTCATCTTTGTGAACTTTAAAGTTCTTGCTGAGCTTCATGGCTCATTTTTGTGAACTTAATAGTTCTTACTGAGCTTCATGACTCATTTTGATAGACCATTTCTGAAATAAATAACAAATTTCATTGCTTTATTGATAATAATTTTCTTACAAAAAGGGACTTACTGAAAAAATCTTTTGAGATGCTCTGCGTTCCAAGAATGAGGTAAGACCTTTGCTTCCTCTGTTTGTAATTCATAGTTCCCAGGTCTGACCACCCTTGAAATGATATAAGGACCTTCCCAATTTGGTCCCAGCTTCCCATGAGTGGGATCCTTCCTGGCCGGCAAGAGCTTCCTGAGGACCAGATCTCCCACTTTGAAACTTCGGTGTCTGACTTTCCTGTCATAGTACCTTGCTGCCTTCCTCTGGTAAGCTTTGATGCGACGCAGAGCTGTTTCTCTCTTTTCTTCCACGAGGTCTAAGTTCAACAAAAGAGACTCATCATTGTGCTGAGACTCTGCGAATTCGGCCCTAGAGGATGGGATTCCAATTTCCACCGGTGCTACTGCCTCTGTTCCGAAGGCTAGGGCGAATGGGGTCTCTTGAGTCGCTGACCTCGCTGTAGTTCTATAGGCCCATAGTACTTCAGGGAGATGCTCCACCCACTTTCCTTTTAGGGCTTCAAGCTTGGTCTTCAGGGCTGCTTTGATGGTTCTGATGGTGACTTCTGCCTGTCCATTGGATTGTGGATGAGCTGGGGCCGAAAAGTAATTCTTTATTCCCAGGTCAGTACAAAACTTCTTGAATTTGGGATTATCGAACTGTTTTCCATTATCTGAAACGATTGCTCTGGGAATTCCAAACCCGCAAATTATTGATTTCCACCTCAGCCCATTTGGTGAAGTAATCCACCCCAACAATAGCGAACTTACACTGTCCTATGCCAGTAAGCAGAGGTCCTAGTATGTCCAAACCCCACTGCTGGAAAGGCCAAGGGCTTACTACTGCAGTTAAGAGCTCTGGCGGGCAATGAGGGATATTGGCATGCATTTGGCAAATGGTGCATTTTCTGACCAAGTCTACCGTATCTTTGAGTATGGTAGGCCAATAGTAGCCTTGCCTTAACACTTTCCCTGCTAGGGCCCGAGCTCCTATATGGTTGCCGCAAATTCCCTCATGAACCTCTCTGAGTATATAATTGGCGTCTTCATCTCCCACGCATTTAAGAATTGGTGCTGAGAATCCTCGCTTGTACAGGTCTCCCTGCAAAACAGAAAACCTGGCTGACCTGGTCCTTAGTTTCGCCGCTTCTTTGGGATCTGCTGGCAGAGTCCCATTCTATAGGTACCCCATGATGGGGTCCATCCAGCTTGGCTGAACCTCCACGGGCAGTATTTCCCCATCTTTGACGCATACAGATGGTTCCGTTAGGTGTTCCACTGGAATCAGCCTGTCTAAGCTTTCCTGCGAAGCTGTTGTCAATCTAGCTAAGGCGTCAGCTCGGGTGTTTTCGGCTCTGGGGATATGTCTGACTTTAACCCGCACAAATTTCCTCATCAATTCTTATACCTTCCTGAGGTAGAGGACCATTTTTTCTCCTCTTGCCTCGTAAGACTCTTCTATTTGCTTTACTACGAGTTGTGAGTCACTGCAGATCTCCAATTGCTCTGCCTCCATTGAGTGAGCGAGGTTGAGCCCAGCTATGACAGCCTCATACTCAGCCTCATTATTCGAAGCCTTAAATCCAAACCTGAGTGCATACTCGACATCTATACCATCCGGAGAGGTTAGAATCAAGCCTGCGCCACTCCCTTGAGCGTTGGCGGCTCCGTCTACTGAAAGCTTCCATGTAAGGAAGTCTGGCACCAACTGTGTGGCTTCCGCGGGTGTTGTCGTTGCGAATTTTGCGATGAAATCTGCTAGAATTTGCTCCTCGATTGCAGTCCTCGGTTTGTACCTGATATCAAACTCACTGAGCTCTATAACCCACTTAACCAGCCTTCCAGAGGACTCTGGCTTGTGCAACACTTGTTTCATCGGCTGATCTGTCGGTACCTCAATAGTATGAGCCTGAAAGTAGGGCCTAAGTCTTCTGGCAGCGGTGACTAAAACTAAGACGAGTTTTTCCATTTTGGGGTATCTTTCCTCTGCCCCCCTCAGAGCTCTGCTGCAGTAATATACTGGCTGCTGAGCTCTGTCTTGCTCCCTTACTAGCGCTGCACTGGTTGAAAAGTTCGAGACAGCTAGATAAAGTGTGAGTACCTCTCCTTCTAAGGGACTCACCAGCACAGGAGGTGAGCTCAGATAGGTCTTTAGTGTCTAGAATGCCTCTTCGCACCGGGTGTCCCACTGGAACGCCTTCTTCAAGACTTGGAAGAAAGGCTGGCACTTGTGATTGTCACAAAAACGATGTCTTTCCTAACCCCTAATTACTATCCCTCAATGTATGCAATGTATGGACGGGGGAGAAGAGTTTCTTCCCCTAGGGATAGTGTCAAAAGAAAGGGCAATGAGGAAAGGGAAATGGGAAGATGTAAATATGGGATATGTATGCACAAAAATGCTCCCCAATCGAAAGGAGTCTTTTGTGGTCGTGTGTTTTACTTGGAAAATATTCCAAGGTCGTCTCCTCAGGGAAGGAAAGGGAGTTTTGTGAAAGTGATTTTGCAAAAGTGAAAAGAAAATGTATAATCTTTTGTTTGAGTTTTGTGTTTGGTTTGTAAATGAAAATGCAAATAAAGCAAGTGTTGGCTAATCCAAAGGGTTCATTCCAATGGGAATACCAAATCAACTCAAAGCCTTCCTCCGATTGAGCATGAATGAACGATTGATTCGGGGGAAGCTAGGGACGAGATTGGTGAGTATCTAAGCATAAACCGTGACTAGGCCTACGGAATATCAAAGGCTCACCAACTCATCCACTCTCAACCCCGTCAAACCGAACCATTTGACTCTAAAGGGAGGAATGAAGAAGAGTTGAAAATGGTATTCCCAAGAGGAATTTTCCCTTGGATTAACCAACTTAAATCCTAGCTACTCATATTAACAATGCAAGACAAGCATAAAGGAAATGGACATGGAAGGGAAATGGAGCATGGAACTTAACTTACAACAAGAAATCTAAAACTATGAAGGAAAAATATGCAATACCCAATATAAAAGCTTGAAATGAAGAAAACTTAAATAACAATGGTGAAATGAAGAACATGAAAGTAAACTTGCAATAAACTTGAAAGGAATGACATTAAAGACAATAAATGAAGTTTACAAGGTTCTTACATTAAACTACAAGTGAAAGAGTGGAAGAAAAATGCAAAAACGTCACTTTGAGCACTATTCATCATCTTCCCCCTTGGAGCTTTCTATATCTCCCCCCTCTAAAACTATATCCTCTCATACATCATGAATGAATACCCCCCCAAGGAGACTCTTGCTTTCCACCCAAAACGTGCCTGGAGAGAGAGGGAGGTCTACAGAGTTGATCTCCATCACTAGGGGTGCAGCAACATGGGCTGGACAGGGGGTGAGGCAGAGCTGTCTGCCCACCCAGCTTCCTTCTTCTTCTCTCTCTTCATTAATTATCAAGACTCATCCAAATCAATGCAGGGGTGAGGGAGTCTCCAGGATGTGTAAGGGATGTCAGGAAGCATGTAGGAGAAGTGCATGTGGGACCCTCCAAGCCGCAAAGTTGAGTTACAGGCTGTCTGGAGAAAAGTGCAAAAACCTTCCGGAAGGTCGACATACACCTACCGGAAGGTCGCTGAAAGAACAGTTAAATGAAAAGAATCAAATGCAAGAACTTCCGGAAGGTCGACATCAGTAGCAAAAAAAATCTTCCGGAAGGTTCATTCCAGTAGCCAAAACCTTCCGGAAGGTTCATTCCAGAAAACAAAACCTTCCGGAAGATTTTGGCTGTCAAAAAGAAACCCAAGGCAAAACCTTCCGGAAGGTCCATTCCAGAAGACAAGTTCTTCCGGAAGGTTTTACTCCAGTAGCTAAAATCTTCCGGAAGGTTCATTCCAGTGGACAAAACCTTCCGGAAGGTATTAGCTGTGAACAAGGCATCCAGGGTTTTTAGCAAAACCTTCCGGAAGGCCGACATACACCTTCCGGAAGGTTTTCAGACTGTGAGCAAAAATTGGATTTCTTTCCCCTCCAAACCATCCTTAAAGCTACCCCATACATTCCATCAAGGTTGCAATGTCCTAAAATCAATCATTTAAGCTATAAAAGGTTGCAACATCAAAATATCAACATTATAGTTCAAAACGGCTAACTTCTAAGCACTTATATGCAAAAGTTGAGTTGAAATGCTTGCAATGAGGCCATGAAATATGCAAAATTACGCACTCATCAACTTGTCACTTGATCTGGACACAAAGCGGCTCAAGGCTGCTATTCTTCCTGTCAGACGTTGGATTTCCCTTGTGTTGGATGGTGGTTGCATGTCCAATACTGCCTTTATCTTCTCGGGGTTAGCCTCAATTCCTCTACTATTGACTATAAAGCCTAGGAATTTTCCTGCAGATACTCCAAAAGCACACTTGGCAGGGTTGAGCTTCATCTTGTATTCCTTAAGGATTCGGAATGATTCTGCTAAATGCCCGATGTGTAATTCTGCTTTCAACGACTTTACCAACATGTCGTCGATGTAAACTTCCATGGAAGTTCCAACCTGCTTTTGGAACATTCTGTTTACCAGGCGCTGATAGGTAGCTCCAACATTCTTCAACCCAAAGGGCATGACTTGGTAGCAGTACGTTCCTTGCTCAGTCACGAAGGAAGTTTTCTCTTGATCAGCTGGGTCCATCATGATCTGGTTGTAACCCGAGAAAGCATCCATAAAGCTGAGGAGCTCGTGCCTAGCGGTGGCATCCACTATTAGGTCAATTCGAGGTAGAGGAAAGCTATCCTTTGGGCAGGCTCGATTGAGATCCGTGAAATTGATGCAGAGCCGCCATTTCCCATTAGTCTTCTTTACTAGAACCACGTTTGCCAGCCACGTGGGGTAGTCCACCTCCCTAATGGCCTTGGCGTGGAGGAGCTTGTTGACCTCTTCGTTAATCGCCTTCTGTCGTTCTGGAGCGAAACACCTCCTTTTCTGCTTAACAGGCTTACAGGTAGGATTCACACTTAGCTTGTGTGTGATGATTGTAGGGTCAATCCCCCTCATGTCTTCCTGGCGCCAAGCAAATACTCCTATGTTCTCCTTCAGGAACTGAATGAGAAGATCCTTAATACCTCTACTCAGTTTGGATCCGACGTAAACGAGGTGTTCTGGATCTTCATCAAGCTAAACAGGTTCCAGCTATTCCGATGGCATGGGTCTCGCATCTAGCTCATCTCTCATATCCAGCTCGTCCAGCTGAACACTTTCAACTTCTTTCTGCTTTGTAGAGGCCATATAACATTCTCTTGCTACTCGCTGATCTCCACGGACCACTCCAACCCCATTCTCAGTGGGAAACTTCAAAACCATGTGATAAGCCGAGGGGATAGCTTTCATCGCGTTTAGAGACGGCCTGCCTAGCAGCATGTTATATGCGGATGGAGCATCCACCACCAGGAACTTAACGGTGGTGGTGGTCTGGCAAGGTGGGTCACCCATTGTTAACACCAGCTGTATCGAACCAAGGGGTAACACCCTCTCTCCTGAGAATCCTAGCAAGTGTGCACTCACTGGCTCGAGTTTTTCCCTGCCTATGCCCATCTTGTCAAATGTCAGGGCAAAAATGATATCTGCCGAGCTCCCGTTGTCAATCAGAACTCTATGAATAGTTCTGTTGGCCACCACAGCCCTTACTACCAATGGGTCGTCATGGGGATTTTGGTATCCTTCCAGGTCTGCATCTGAAAAAGTGATGGCTGTGTTTAGACGAGGTGCCTTAGATACTGCTTGTACCTCCAGGGCTTCTCTAGCTCTGACTCTGCGCAGGTGAGCCTTTCTGGCTGAGCTGGACTCACCACCTCCTGCGAATCCACCGGATATTACTCTGATTTCCCCTAGGAGCTGTTGGTGTTGTGCGGGACCTTGTTGCTGAGGTGGGGGTTGAGCTCGGTTTCGATCTTCCTGAGCTACGTAGCGTCGCAGATGTCCTCGTTGGATCAGGAACTCTATCTCCCTTTTCAACTGGATACAGTCGTCTGTTTGATTTCCATGATCTCTGTGAAATTCACAGAACTTAGTGGGATCTCTTTTTGTCGGGTCTGCCTTCATCCGGGGTGGCCACTTTAGAAACTTCTCATTCTGCACCTCGTACAAGATTTGGGATACCGTTGCAGTTAGAGGCGTAAGCTGTCGAGGTGGATATCTTGGCTGTAGTTCTGGCTGCGGTGGGCCTAATCGATCTCTGACGTTACCTCTCCTTTTTGGGGAGCGGTCTCTGTCTCTTCTTGGAGATCTATCATGTCCCCTTTCTCTTCTGGGACTTCGATCCCTTTTCTTTTCCTCTTTCCCTTTATCTCTCTGTACGGATGAGCTCCCCACCTTCGAGAGGAGGGCTTCCTCACCGTTTATGTACTTCTCAGCTTTGGCCAATACCTCGGCCATGGTTGCCTGAGGGTTCTTGGATACGGAGAACATCAAATCCTTGGATTGCACTCCCAATCCAGCTATGAAGGCCGTTATGGCAAACTTCTCGTCCGGGATATCTACCTTTAGCGACTCCGAGTTGAACCTCTGGACATAAGACCTCAAGTTCTCTTGAGGTCCCTGTTTCACATTCAGTAGGTGGTAGCTCGGCTTTCTGTATATCCGAGCTCCTATAAAGTGAGATACAAAAGCTATGGAGAGCTCTTTAAAGGATGAGATTGAGGCGGGTGGAAGCCTGTTAAACCAGGCTAGGGCAGAGCCTTTCAATGTGATGGCAAAAGCTCTACAGCGTACAGGGTCCTGGTATCCATGCAGCTCCATCTGGTTCTTGTATGTGTTGAGGTGATCTACGGGGTCTTTTGTTTCGTCGAAGACCTCTATTTGTGGCATCCTGAACTTCGGAGGGAGAGGGAAGTGTAACACTCCAGTGGTGAACGGGGACTCGGTCTGTTGTACTAGAGCGTCCATTGTAACAGAAGCCTTGTTCTTTACTGCCTCCTTCATGTGGCTGAGCTCTTGCTAGATGTCTTTGAAGCGTTGCTCCCAGTGCTGCTCTCTCCTGTCTTGCGGGTAAGGGAAAAAATCGTCCCTCTCACCCCCATCGTTCTGACTTTGCACTTCCTCGTTGTGGCCATCCCTAGGGGGTAGGTAAGGAGCATACCCCCGGGTTTGGTTGCTTTTTCCTCCTTCGTTGACCTCTCTAAGGGGGTCCCAGTGTCGTTGTTCCCTATGAGGGGGATTATTCTGGCCTTCTTGGGCCAGTCGTGCCTCCTGGGGGCGCTGTATGAGCTTTGATAGCTCTGCATTTTCCCTTAGCAAACGTTGTTTGACGAGGCGAAGGGCCTCCATCTCGTTATTAATGGGGGAATTAGCCTCTTGGACGTTCCCGGGTTGTCTGCCGTTGGTGGCTTCCTGCTGATCTTGCATTCGTGGTAGGTTTATTTGACTTCTGCTCATATTTCAAGTTGTTACCATCAGTCACTGAGAGATCAGCTTATTTGTAATAGGAACAGTCGTTTCCCACAGACGGCGCCAAACTGATGGTGTAAATCTCCGTGAATGAGCTACGTGACAGGAATACTTCACATGAGTGATTTATGTAGGGTAGTGTCTAATGTCTGAGTTACAAGGCTCGTATCTAGTAATACTGGTTGATGTTTTGAGGGATGAAGAAAGGGGCGACAACACAATGGGGTTATAGTGGTTCACCGGCCTGAGCTCAGCTAGTCCACTCTGCAATGGAGTCTCTAGCTCCTCTCTTTCTTATTGACCGAGTTGAATGTATTACAATTTTTGTATCTGGGGATTGGGGTTCATCCTCGCTCTCCCCTCCAATGGAGGCTTGCCCTCCTTTTTATAGCCTCCTACTTACCTCTAATACTGATTTTATTCCCTATGATCAAGGGATCTTCCTTCCTTTCTCCTCCCAATCCCGGAATTTCCTCCACTCCCTCTGGCTGGCTTCAAACGGTTTATATCCCGAGATCTTTGCCTTCTACAGGGGGATTCTCCCTAATATTTGGAGAGGATTGAGGTGGGTTGAGAGTTTCGTGCCTTGGTTCTTGCCTTTTAATTATTCTGCCGGTATCCGCTATTGTCTAGCTGTCTTCTTTTCTTCTTTGTTGCGATTTCATCAGTAGGGAGCTCTGACTTTAGTCCTCTGAGCTACGAACCCTTCGCCTGACCTCCTGAGCTGAGCTCTATGTCTGAGATCATACTTAGGACTTATTTTAGTCATCATCACCTACCAAACGGAGCACTAATGAGATAAGCTGAACACGTTTCCGTCTCCCCTTCTAACTTCGTTCCTTGTTGCAAGACACTTGGAAAGCCTCACCTTGATGCCACTATCTCAAATTGTTGCACAAAAAAACACCCGTAATACTGTTGTTTGTTCGATTGTTGTCCTAATTTGTCCTTGCTGCCGCCCTCTTGTATTATTCTGTTAAAGTTATTTATGGACCTTTTCATTTGATTCATTTTCTAATTTTAAGTATCAACTTAGATGTTCTATTGTTGATCTACCTCTTTTAGATTCAGATGTTCGGCTTGTTATTTAGTTACTATCTTTATCAGTTCAACTTTAATAGTTAATTGGTTCTTAGTTATTGATTCGATTATCTTACTCTTGTTGCATAATGGGCATCTTGCTTACCGGGCTTATAGCTCACCCCCATAGTTAAATGAGTTGCAGGTAGCATCTGGAAGAGGATGACAGGAAGGAAAACATATAAGTTGAACATCCGGCATATACCTAGTCTAAGGAACTTGAATTGTTCTTACTGTACAATAGACTATTGAAAGCTTGTGATTGAAGTGGTGACAAGGAGTTGATCAAAAAAAAAAGTGGTGACAAGGAACTACTTTTAATTATTTATTTACAATGGAGACATTTTATTCAATGGTTTGTAGCGTAATAGTTTGTGAATAATACGTTGGGAAGATAAGAACAGTAAAATGAAGTGAGTGAATATGTAGTTATTGTTAGAGATGGATTGTTTAAACACATGTAATGAAACTCCATTATTATAATTGGTTACTCTCGTCATTTGTTTGGTGTCAGATCTTGGTGAATTATTATTCAAGGACAAGGTATTCCGAGGTTTTACCCCAACCCAAGGGGTTTTACAAAATTATACCCAAAAAGGTGTTGGTTTCAAACTATTTCTCAAACCTATGCCATTTTAAAAATGTCAGATGGAATGACGTTTTCATACTTAAAACGTTAGTTGGACCAACGTTTTCCGCTGAAAACGTCGGACCAAGTGACGTTTTTCATACCTAAAAACGTCAGTTGTTCAACTTGTCAACTTCAACTTGTTATGCGCCCTATCCAACCTCATTACCGTGTAAATTTTACTCAACAATTCCAGCAGTTTTGTGCCACTATTAATAACAATTTCACCTTTGGGAGGACAATTGTATGATAAACCCTCCGATGCATATTCCATGTGTCCACCCCAATACAACAAAATGATAACTTGTTTTCTCGCCATTTCAAACAGTTTTCGTCGAGTAATAAATACAGAATTTACAAGAACCTGGGGAGGAACAGAAAGGGTTAATACTAGAGGAAAAACATATCTATAGTAAAGCAAAGTCTCATGAAATTTATCGCATGCGACATACAAGAATTGATTTCATATGAGCTTGAAGCCTTGAAGTGTACAACTAGGAAACTAAGAAAAAAAGTAGCCAGATCGAGCCAAGAACCAGTTTGTTTGGGCTTAGCTTGTTCACAAAATTATTGAATACTATTTGATGGTGTAAATCTATGCGAATGAGTTATGGAACATGATTAACTCATATGAATGATATGCGTGGAGTTCAATGTGGTATCTGGGTTACAAGGCTCGTGTCAAACGATGCAGGTTAATGCTTAGGGGAATTGAGGAAGGGGAAATAACACAATAGAGGTACAGTGGTTCATCGGCCTGAGCTCGGCTAGTCCACTCTGGAATGGAGACTCTTGCTCCTCTATTCTTATTGATTATGCTGAATGTGTTACAATGCAGTATGGGAAGCCTTAGGGTTCCTCGTGGCCCTCTCTTCATTTATAGCCTCTTGCTTACCTCTAATCCCATTTTATTTCCTATAATGGGGGGATTTTCTCCCCCCTCCCGGGGTTACCTAAACTCCTTGTGGCTGGATCAATGGACTATATCCCGAAATCTTAGCCTTCCATCGTGGGATCCTTCCCAATCTTCTGAGAGGATCTCGAACAACTACGAATTCTACGCCCTCAATTCAGCTTGGCTATTGCTCCGGAGGTACTTGTTGTTGTCTTGCTGTCCCCTTGCCATTTCCTATTTCGTTTCCCCTGTGGGGAGCTCTGACTGTAGCTGGATGAGCCCTGCTGGCCTTTCCTGACCTCCCATGTTGAGCTCATTTCCTGAGCTCCGGTCTGGGGCTTTCTTTAGGTATCATCAGTTGCCCACCAGCCCTTGCCTTAAGTTAGCTTAGGCAGGGGCTGAACTGCTTTCTAAACCGAGCTAGATCTGCACGTGGCTACCCTTGGCTTCACACGTGCCTGAAGTCCTTTGACGGTTTGCAGCACTCATGACTCTCCTCGATTCCCGCGCACATTTCAGCCCACGTCCCTCAAGCTTTAAATACCCAAACGGCTACCTGAACCGCTTCTCTCCACTGTTTATCTTATTCCCTTTCGATTTCTGATTGAATCCTTTTGAACCTTGCCCAAAATCGAGTCTTTGTGTTCGAATTAAGGACCTGCGGTGCCTTCTCTCTTCAAATCTACTCCGGATTGTCGCTCGTTTCCCATTCCTAGCTAGGTACGCTTTCCCTATTCTCTTTTCAGCTTTTCTAGTTCTGGATCCTTTGAGTTCGAGGTGGTTATTGCACTTTTGGTCTTTTCGGTTCTTCTATTGCTGGAATCGTGACTGTTGCCTATCCCCTCTCCCTCATTTTGTGGACTGGGGCTCCATTGTGCACATACTTGCTGTAGGTAGCTACTGTGCTGACCCTAGGGTTATTAGGGAGAGTTTGATTAGTGTTCCCCCTCTTTATCGTTCTTTTAATCTTCCCTTTTCTTGCCCAATTATGTCTGCCTCTTCTGGTGCTACTCGTTCCTCTGTTTCCATACTAGGGGATTGGTCTGAGGACACCGATTTAAGAGATGTAGGCGACGAAATTGATAACTTTCCTGGTGTGGAGGCTGTAGAAGCCGAGGTTGGCATCGAGGAACCTCCCTCTACATCATCTCCCATGCCCCCTAGACCTGACAAAGGCAAGGGCAAGGTGAGTGGAGTTGGGATTGAAGAAAAAGCCTCATATTTGGGGCTTGCCTTCAGGCATGCCCAGTCTGTTGGCTATAGTAGAGAGGTCCCTGGGTTAATGAGAGCTTATAAAGCTCGATACGGTTTTCCTCCTGGGGTTGAGCCCTGGTGCCCAGATAAATCCATTTACTATGTAGAACAAGTGCGCCAGAGGGTCTGTTTCTTCCTGGCTGCCTTTGAGAACGGTCTTCGCTTTCCCCTGCATCCTTTTATTAAGGCTGTTCTGCAACACTTTAATGTATGCCATTCCCAGCTTTCCCCCAACTTCTATGGCATTATGGTAGGCCTCTTAGTCATCTTTAAGAAGCATAAACTCGGGGTTCCTAGCATTTCTCTGCTTATGGAGCTTTTCAACGTCAAACTGATCTCTTCCGAAGGTTTTCTATATATTTCTAAGCGAACTAATGCTAGGAAGATTATTACCGACCTCCCATCTTCTCACAAAGCGTGGAAAAAGTATTTCTTTTATATTGGGGGTACCAACTGGGAATACAATCCTGCGGATAAGACAGATACTCTTGGTACCCCTACGACTTGGACTACCCCAGAAAACTTGCGTGAGTCTTCACTCGAGCTGACTGAGCCCTGATCTGGAATTTATGGGCCTCTTGCCTTTCTCTTACTTGCATATTTTTTCTTTTTAGGTGGTAATCCTGAGCTCAGCCCTGAAGATAAGAAGGTGCTAGTGAAGTTGGGGAAAATCAAGCCAGAGAGGTACGCTGATCTTATTGAGTCTCGGAATCTGGTGGAGCTAGGTCTGAGTCCCCCTTCGGCAACCTTAGCTATTCCAATATCTATTATAGGAGCTGAAGAAGGTAATATCACTATTACTTTCTTTCTTTCCCTCTTTCATTTTCTTTTTATACCTCCTGATTTCATTCAGATCTTCCAGGTCCTTCCACCATGAGGTCTACTCCTGAAGAGCTCAAGGCTAAGGTTGAGGAGCTGATGAAATGTGGTAAATCCAGCAAGCGGAAGGCCCAGGCCGGCTCTGGGAGTGGTCCAATCACCAGGGCTAAAATCCCAAGATTGGAGATGCCTTCGCCCTCCTCATCTGCTAAAGAACCGGCTCCCATCAAGGCACCGCCTTCCTCATCCAGCACTCCTCAAACTGCAGTCATCTCTTCCCCTCTAGAGGCCCAGCCTGTGTTGGTGCCAGCTCAAGTGGGAGGTCAGGTATCCCCTTCCTCCTCTGAGGTCGAGAGAGCTTTGAGATTAATCCCCGATCTCCAGCCCAGAACTTTCTCATACAGTGTTTCTGGGAAGATGATGGAGAAAGAGGGGAAATCCGAAGAGGAAGATGAAGACTCTTACTTCGACAACCTGGATCTAGCTGCAGGAGTTGTTTCCTCTATTTTTTCTGAATCCGACGTCTTGAAGGCTGCTTCAGTGCCTCTCTAGGACTCCATCACCTCAGCTCTTCAGGGAGCAGCTGCTGTGAGTACCTTACCAGCTCTATTTACCCTTGCATAATAGCTTTACGTAATTTTGCTGATCTTCCTTTATATCCCAGGCTGCCCTCCATGTGAAAGGTTTATTGCACCGGATCCGGTCTTACGAGCGCTCTGTTAAGGCTATGAAGACGTATGAGGTCAAAGTTTCTGAGTTGTCCCTCGAAAACGAGGATCTCAGGGCTCAGGTGCAAAGCCTTAAGGAGCAAACAGTGAAGCAAGCCTCCGACCTCAAACATACCTTAACCGTCAAGGTCAGAGCTGAGGAAGGGGAAAAGAAAGCTCGAGATGAGCTACGACTAGCTAAGGAGGATCTACAGCTTAAGACTGAGGCGTGGACCAAGGCTAGTCAAGAGGCTTTTGATGCCAAGAACTCCCTTATGCAGTCAAGGCAAGATTACCTCACTCTTAGCGAAGCCAATGGCAAACTCTGCGAAGAGCTCGAAGGGCAGAAAGACCTGGTCAAACAGAGGGATAGTGAGGTAGCCGAGCTAAAAGATGAGGCTACCACCCTGTGGGCTACTGGGTGGCTCGCCTTTAGGCGCAAGGCTATCAAAGCTTTTCCTGACCTCGACTTCAACTTCCCTATCCCCACCGAAGAAGAAATGGAAGAGTCTGACTCTGATAATGACGAGGATGTCTCGGTCCCATCAGCTGAAGCCTTGAGTCAAGACATACCTGTCACTGGGACTTCTGGAGCTCTTGCCGTAATTCCTGAGCTCCCAACTGCGACTCCTGAGCTCCCCACTGCAGCTCCTACTGTTCTTGTCACTACACCGTTTTCAGCTGACTTGGTGACTGAGGCCCTTGCTCAAAATCCGGAATCAGCGGAAGCAGGGACCCATGTGGCAGGCATTTCTGGAAGCTCTTCCCTTGTTTCTGCTGCTGAGGGCTCATCTACCGAGCTGCGAGATCCTTCAATTACTCATTCTTTAGATACTTAGAGCTCTTTCTGTGCTCATGCAATTCTATCTTCTTCTTTTTCCTTTGTATTTCGAACTTGTGTTTTGGAATACAAACTTCATAAAGTAATTTATCGATCTCGTTTTGAATTGTGATGTGTGATGTGTTGTGATTTGAGACATAACTCACATGGTTCCGTTTTTCTGAATTTTCTTATACTTCCCTTGCCCCCCTTGCTTTGAGAAGTGCTTCAGTCCTTTTTGAAGCAAGATTATGGACTTCATGAGCTGCCAAGTTCTTTTAATGAACTAAGGAACCCACCAGGAACTTCATCATTCTGGTTCGAGCAAGGTTCTTGGAACCGTAGGTCTCAAAGACTTGCTATAGAGGTGCTATGCTGTCAACCGGGCTGAGCTTGAATATGAGGAATATTCTGTTTGGGTGGGGTCAGAACTCTCTTTGGTTGTTTTGAGTGCCTTAAGAGGTGTAATCTTGTGCTGATTCCGTTTCCCGCCTTTTTCCCAACCGTTTTCCATAATCGTAACCACCTTTATTAATTAAGAAACCAAAAAGACAGCCGACTCCCTTTTCGCGTGGCTCTTGGTTTCCTAAACACTTACAACCTTCTTTAAGTCTCCTATCATCTGCTGAGTTTCTTTTTCCTCTCTTGCGAAAAATATTCCTGAATTTCTTCTTGATTCTTCGTGGTTACCCTCTGTTTTCTTCGTAAGCTTTAATGGCTGCCTCTGCTTCTTATTTGTTCAAGGAACGCACTTCCTTTGGAATCGAATGGAAGTGGCACTATCGCTACCTATCTCCTTCACTCTTAGAGCCCTCTGATTTGGAAGCCATCAAGAAACGGTTCTTTCCTGATCTTGATTTGCCTTTGTGAGTCCCTGCCCCCGATGAGCCCTGCAACTACCTTCCTCGAGGGGAAGTTTGCTTTTTTGAAAACGCCATGGACATGGGACTTCGCCTTCCCATTCATCCGGCTATAGGGCGAGTTCTTGCCTACTATGGCCTATGCCCCTCTCGTCTTTCCCCACGAGGATGGGCCGCTATGGTGAGCTTCTTCCTGTTCTGGCGCCTACATGGCAGCGGCAGGTTTCCCTTTGTTTCTGAGTTTCTGTACTTCTTCGAGATCGAGGAAGATGATGCCCCCTGCTTCAGCTTCTTTCGTTGGAGGCATTTTAATTTACCTCCTTTGGTTTTAGGCCTTCCCTCCAATCCTGAAGGATGGTCTAAACGTTTCTTTTTTGCTTCTGGGGAGTCTTGGCGGTCCACTGAGGATCGTTGCCGTGAAGCTAAGATTCCACGGTCCTGGAGGAGCTTCTCTCGTATTGGTAGGTTCGAGCTGAGCTCTCTTGAATATATAATTTTCTTGAAGATATATTCTTATTATATTCTTGTTGCTCAGGTCCCCCTGATCTGGATGTGCCTGAGATGATGAACATTAATGAATTGCTGCTTGTTGAGCCTAGGTCTTACTCTGAGTTGATGACGAGTGCAAACCTTTATTTGCTTGGGGCTGAGGCTACTGAATTTGAATTTTCCTCCGTTCCTTACTCTTCCTGGACCTCTTTCTCTGACTCTGACGAGGAAAGGGATTCTGACGAGGATGGGGATACTGGTGCGAGCTCAAAGAGGCGTAGGAGGGATGGCTCTTTCTCCCCTAATTCTATGTCCACTATTTTCCTCACCCCAGTAGGTCAGAAGCTTCTTGAATCACTCTACAAGGCTGAACGAGAAAGAGATGAGCTGAAGGAGGAGAATGCTCGTCTGAAGGAGGAAGTGGCCGAGCTGAAGTTACAGCTTAAGAAGGATTAGGAGTTCTATCTCCTTGTACTCCCTTTCTTTCTTTGAATGATGCCAAACTATGTCTCTCTTTATATTTTCTTGAACGCCTGTACTCTTGGATATTTTTTTTTTGAATATCAGCTCTTCCTTTTTGAATATGCATGTCCATGTATGAGCTGAGGGGGTCATCTCTTATGAGCTAAGGAGCTCATTCTGAATTCTGTAAATTTAGACACTGAGCTCTTCCAGCACATTCTTCGCGTTCAGAACACGAACGTGGATGGAAAACAGAAGGCCATGCTTGCACTGACATCTTCTGTATTAGACATGAAGCTGAGAGATGATATTTATTGTGCGGAGAAGATCAGGAACTACCGTGGTCTCCGTCAGTATTGGGGCCTTTGAGTGCGTGGGCAGCACACGAAGACTACTGTTCGTGGGGGAAAGACTGTTGGTGTCTCCAAGAAGAGACTAGCTTGAATTTTACGAGTTTAGAAGCTTATCGCTTGCATACGAGCTGATGAGCTCACCTCGAATTTTATAAGCTGAGAAGCTTTTGCATATGAGCTGAAGAGCTCATCTTGAATTCTATAAGCTGAGAAGCTTATTGTTTGTATATGAGCTGAAGAGCTCATCTTGAATTCTATAAGCTGAGGAGCTTATCGTTTGTATATGAGCTGAAGAGCTCATCTTGAATTCTATAAGCTGAGAAGCTTATCGTTAACTGCAGAGCTTGTTCCATATGTACTTGTTGCTCATTCCTTTACTTCGGAAATCATATGAGGGTGAATAAAAGACTCGTTCATTTTTATTGAAAATAGCTCTATTACATGGAAAACTTACTGAAAGAACTTCTTAAGGTGCTCGGCATTCCAAGAGTGAGGTAGGATTTTCCCTTCCTCTGTTTGTAGCTCATAGTTCCCTGGTCTGACTACCCTTGATATGATATAGGGTCCTTCCCAGTTGGGTCCCAGCTTCCCATGTGTGGGATCCTTCTTCGCAAGCAGAAGCCTCCTAAGTACCAAGTCTCCAACCTTGAAACTCCTGTGCCTTACCTTCTTGTCGTAGTATCTTGCAGTTTTCCTTTGATAAATTTGGACGCGATACAGAGCTCTGTCTCTTTTTTCATCCAGGAGATCGAGGCTCAATAGGAGAGACTCATCATTGTGCTCGGCATCTGCAAATTCCACCCTTGGTGACTGGAGCCCTACCTCAACAGGGGCTACTGCCTCGGTTCCAAAAGCTAAAGCAAACGGGGTTTCCTGGGTTGCAGATCTGGCGGTGGTTCTGTAGGCCCACAATACTTCAGGAATGTACTCCACTCACTTGCCTTTTAGGTTTTCTAGTTTGGTCTTCAGAGCTGTCTTTATGGTTCTGATTGTGACCTCTGCTTGTCCATTGGATTGAGGATGTGCAGGAGCTGAGAAATAGTTCTTTATCCCGAGCTCAGCACAAAAACTTTTAAATTTTGAGTTGTCAAACTGCTTCCCATTGTCAGACACGATAGCTCTGGAAACCCCAAACCTGCAAACTATCGATTTCCAAACGAAGTTTTGGACTTTCTGCTCGGTGATTGTTGCCAAAGGCTCGACCTCTGGCCATTTGGTGAAGTAATCCACCCATATGATAGCAAACTTGCATTGTCCCATTCCGGTGGGAAGGGGCCCTAGAATGTCCAAACCCCATTGCTGAAAGGGCCATGGGCTTACCACCGAGGTTAGCAGCTCGGGTGGACAATGGGAAATATTGGCATGCTCTTGGCAAGTCTTACATCTCTTAACCAATTCGGTGGCATCTTTAAGCATAGTGGGCCAATAATACCCTTGCCTCAGTACTTTTCCTGCCAAGGCCCGAGCTCCTATGTGATTGCCGCATATTCCTTCATGTACTTCTCTGAGTATATAATTGTCGTCTTCATCTCCTACACATTTAAGGAGAGTGGCTGAAAATCCTCGTTTGTATAGATTTCCTTGCAGCACAAAGAATCTGGCTGACCTAGTTTTGAGTTTAGAGGCTTCCTTAGCATCGCCTGACAAGGTTCCTTTCTGCAGGTATTCTACGATGGGGTCCATCCAGCTCGGCTGAGCTACGATTGGCAGCACGTCCTCCTTTTCAATGCTTACTGAAGGCTCCGGAAGATGCTTCACTGGTATTAGCCTATCTAGGTCCTCTTGTGAGGCAGTTGCTAACCTCGCCAACGCATCTGCTCGTGAATTCTCTGCTCTAGGCACATGTCTGACCTTAACCTGCACAAACTTTTTCATTAGTTCTCGTACCTTTCTGAGGTAGAGGATCATTTTTTCGCCTCTCGCTTCGTAAGATTCTTCTATCTGTCTTATTACCAGTTGAGAGTCACTGCAAATCTCTAGCTGTTCTGCTTCCATAGAATGATTAAGATTAAGCCCAGCGATGAAAGCTTCATATTCCGCCTCGTTATTTGAAGCTTTAAACCCAAATCTAAGGGCATACTCGACATCTATTCCTTCTGGAGAGGTCAAGATCATACCTGCACCGCTTCCCTGAGCGTTGGCAGCTCCATCCACTGAAAGTCTCCATATGGGGAGGTCTGGTACTAAATCTGTGGTCTCCATAGGTGCTGCTGCTGTGAATTCTGCGATGAAATCTGCCAAAATTTGCCCTTTGATGGCAGTTCTTGGCTTATATCTGATATCAAACTCACTGAGCTCTATGGCCCACTTAACCAACCTCCCCGAAGACTCTGGCTTCTGTAGCACTTGTTACAACGGCTGGTCTGTTGGAAATTCGATAGTATGAGCCTGAAAATATGGTCTAAGTCTCCTAGCTGTCGTAACCAAAGCTAAAACGAGTTTCTCCATCTTTGAATATCTCTCCTCTGCCCCCCTCAGAGCTCTGCTGCAGTAGTAGACTGGCTGCTGAGCTCTGTCTCGCTCCCTAACCAGTGCTACGCTTGTTGAAAAATCTAAAACTGTCAGGTAGAGAGTAAGGACCTCCCATTCTAAAGGGCTCACCAAAACAGGAGGATAGCTCATATAATTTTTCAGGGCTTTGAATGCTTTTTCGCATTTGGTATCTCACTGGAATGCTTTCTTCAAGACTTGGAAGAATGATTGGCATTTGTCGCTTGACCTAGACACAAAACGACTCAGGGCAGCTATTCTACCTGTCAGGCGTTGTACCTCCCTTGTGTTGGATGGTGACTGCATATCCAACACCGCCCTAACCTTCCCTGGGTTAGCTTCAATTCCTCGGCTGCTAACTATAAAACCCAGAAAATTTCCTGCTGAGACCCCGAATGCACACTTCGCAGGGTTGAGCTTCATCTTGTATTCCTTTAGAATCTGGAATGATTCAGCTAGGTGCTCGATGTGGAGCCCTGCCTTTAGTGACTTTACTAACATGTCGTCGATGTAGACCTCCATGGATGCACCTATCTGCTTTTGGAACATCCTATTCACCAACCGCTGGTAAGTGGCTCCAGCGTTTTTCAATCCGAAAGGCATGACTTGATAACAGTATGTTCCCTGTTCAGTCACAAATGAGGTCTTTTCTTGGTCGTTGGGATCCATCCTGATCTGGTTATAACCTGAGAAGGCATCCATGAAGCTAAGGAGCTCGTGCCCGGCTGTGGCGTCCACTACTAAGTCGATCCGAGGTAAGGGAAAGCTGTCCTTGGGGCATGCTCGGTTGAGGTCAGTAAAGTCGATGCAGAGTCGCCATTTACCGTTGGTCTTTTTGACGAGAACCACATTTGCCAACCAGGTAGGGTAGTCAACTTCTCTAATGGCCTTGGCATGGAGGAGTTTGCCGACCTCCTCATTTATTTCCCTTTGTCTTTCTGAAGCAAAGCTCCTTCTCTTCTGTTTGACGGGTTTGCAAGTTGGGTTTACGCTTAGCTTATGGGTAATAACCGAAGAGTCAATACCTTCCATGTCTTCTTGCTTCCAAGCAAACACCCCCATATTCTCTTTTAAGAACTGGATAAGGAAACCTTTGAGCTCAACGTTCAGTCTGGAACCTACATAAACGAGGTGCTCTGGCTCCCCATCAAGCTGAATTGGTTCCAGCTCTTCTAATGGCATTGGCCTTGTCTCCATCCCATCTCTCATGTCGAGTTCATCTAATTGGATGTTCTCAACCTCCTTAATCTTCACAGAAGCCATGTAACATTCTCTTGCTACACGCTGGTCTTCTCGGACCGCTCGTATTCCATTCTCTGTAGGGAATTTTACGACCAAGTGATAGGCAGATGGGATTGCCTTCATAGAATTAAGGGATGACCTTCCAAGCAAGATGTTGTATGCAGAAGGTGCATCAACCACTAGGAACTTTACGGTTGTGGTGGCTTGGCAAGGTGGGTCCCCTAGGGTGAGCACGAGTTGGATTGAGCCCAGGGGGAGCACCCTTTCTCCCGAGAACCCCAACAAGTGAGTACTTACAGGTTCGAGTCTTCCCCGCCTTATGTCCATTTTGTCGAATGCAGGTGCAAAAATGATGTCTGCCGAGCTCCCGTTATCGATCAGAACTCGATGAATGGTTTTATTAGCCACCACAGCTCGTACCACCAGTGGATCATCGTGAGGGTACTGGCATCCCTCCAAATCAGAATCTGAAAAAGTGATAGCTGTATCTAAGCGTGGTGCTTTGGATACAGTGTGCACTTCGAGAGCTTCTTCGGCTCTGATTCGTCGGAGGTGTGCTTTCCTGGCTGAGCTGGACTCTCCACCTCCCGCGAATCCTCCGGATATTACTCTAATCTCACCTAAAGGTTGTTGATGTGGCGCAGGTGCCTGCTGTGGAGGTGGCGGAGGTGGAAGAGCTCGGTTCTGGTTGTCATGGGCTACAAAGCGGCGTAACTGTCCTTGCTGGATCAAGAACTCAATTTCCTTCTTTAATTGAATGCAGTCATCAGTGTGGTGACCATGATCTCTGTGGTAATCGTAGTACTTCGTGGGGTCTCTCTTGGCCGGATCTGCCTTCATCCGAGGCGGTCATCTTAAGAACTTCTCGTTTTGGACCTCATACAGAACTTATGACACAGCGGCAGTGAGTGGGGTGAATCGCTGAGGTCCATATCTATGTTGTAGTTCAGGCTGCATGGGGCCCAAGCGGTCTCTGACATTTCCTCTTCTCTTTGGCGAGCGGTCTCTGTCCCTCCTCGGAGACCTTTCTCGCCCTTTTTCCTTCCTGGGACTTCGGTCCCTTCTCTTTTCTTCTTTTTCCTTTTCCTTTCATGAGGATGTACTCCCTACTTTGGAAAGGAGTGCCTCTTCACCATTTATATACTTTTCTGCCTTGGCTAACACCTCAGCCATGCTTGTCTGAGGATTCTTCGATATAGAGAACATTAAGTCCTTTGATTGCACTCCCAATCCCGCAATGAAAGCGGTAATGGTAAATTTTTCGTCTGGGATATCTACCTTCAACGATTCTGAATTGAACCTCTGCACATAGGATCGCAGATTCTCGTCCGGCCTCTGCTTTATGTTCAATAAGTAATAGCTCGGCATCCTATAAATCCGAGCTCCGATGAAGTGTGACACGAAGGAGATGGAGAGTTCTTTGAAAGAAGAAATCGAGGCTGGGGGGAGTCTATTGAACCATGCCAAGGCTGATCCCTTCAAGGTGATAGCGAAGGCTCTGCATCGCACAGGGTCCTGGTATCCGTGCAACTCCATTTGGTTTTTGTAGGTGTTGAGATGATCCACAGGGTCTTTTGTCCCATCAAAGACCTCTATCTGAGGCACTCTGAACTTCGGAGGAAGGGGGAAATGCAACACCCCAGGGGTGAATGGGGATTCAGTTTGCTGCACCAAGGCATCCATTGTTACTGGGGTTTTGACTTTTACTGCCTCTCTCATGTGGCTGAGCTCTTGCTGGATATCTTGGAAGCGGTGTTCCCAATATTGCTCTATTCTTTCCTATTGGAAAGGAAGGAAATCATTCCTTTCCGGTCCCTCGTTATGGCTTTGAGCTTCTTCGTTGATTCCCCTTCTAGGCGGCTGACGGGGTGCTTGGCTGTTTTCTCCTCCTTCGTTTGCTTCCCTGAAGGGGTCAAGGCCCTGTCGTTCCCTAGGAGGAAGGTTGTTTGGGCCTTGTTGAGGTGGTTGCGCCTGCTAAGGACCTTGTAAGAGCTTCAAGGGCTCTTCATTTTGTTGGAGTAAGCGTTGATTGACCAGACGAAGAGCGTTCAGTTCATTGTTGGGGGGAGGATCCATCGTAGGAGGGTCGTTTTCAGCAGTTGGGATGAAATCATGAAGGTCTTCCGGTTGTCTCCCACTGGTGACCTCCTGGGGATTCTGAGGTCTTGGGGGATTCATCTGAATTTTACTCATGTTTCGCGTAGAGACCATCAGTTACTGAAGAATCAGTATATTTGTAACAAGAACTGTGTTCCCACAGATGGCGCCAAACTGATGGTGTAAATCTATGCGAATGAGCTATGGAACAGGATTAACTCATATGAATGATGTGCGTGGAGTTCAATGTGGTATCTAGGTTACAAGGCTCGTGTCAAACGATGCAGGTTGATGCTTAGGGGAATTGAGGAAGGGGAAATAACACAATAGAGGTACAGTGGTTCACCGGCCTGAGCTCGGCTAGTCCACTCTGGAATGGAGACTCTTGCTCCTCTATTCTTATTGATTATGCTGAATGTGTTACAATGCAGTATGGGAAGCCTTAGGGTTCCTCGTGGCCCTCTATTCATTTATAGCCTCTTGCTTACCTCTAATCCCATTTTATTTCCTATAATGGGGAGATTTTCTCCCCCCTCCCGGGGTTACCTAAACTCCTTGTGGCTGGATCAATGGACTATATCCCGAAATCTTAGCCTTCCATCGTGGGATCCTTCCCAATCTTCTGAGAGGATCTCAAACAACTACGAATTCTACGCCCTCAATTCAGCTTGGCTATCGCTATGGAGGTACTTGTTGTTGTCTTGCTGTCCCCTTGCCATTTCCTATTTCGTTTTCCCTGTGGGGAGCTCTGACTGTAGCTGGATGAGCCCTGCTGGCCTTTCCTGACCTCCCATGCTGAGCTCATTTCCTGAGCTCCGGTCTGGGGCTTTCTTTAGGTATCATCACTATTTAAACACATATTGACGAGTCCAACCAATTTAATGGTCCGTCTATATAGAGACTATTTAAACACATATTGAATACCTTAGTTATTAAATTGATAACATTGATACTTTAGGGACTAAAAATACTATTAACCCATATTTTTACTTCCATAATTCATATTTGAAGACAGTTTACCATGTAAATTAAGGTGGTGTTTGATAAAACTGAAAACTGAATATTGAAAACTAAATGTTGAATTTTACGTGCTGAATGTTGAATGTTTTAATTTGAAAATTGTTTGGTATGTACTGAAATTTAAACGCTGAATTGAATCAACATGTTTGATGAACATAAGGAACTGAATTCTGAAAATTAATATCACCCTTTGATATTTGATACCCATATTTGCTTATGTAAAAAGAACCCAAGAATCTCCCAGAAAATCATCAACTTAAGCAACTCTCCAAATATTTGGTAACACAATACCACAGCCTGCCACTATTTACTCGACACAAAATTTTCACCACCCACCATGATACAACCACCATCGTTTTGAAAAACTAAACTAAAAACTAGATCTGAACACACACACACAATAACCAATGCAAACTCATACCAATTCCCACCACATAAGTGCACCAGTCAACAATTATTACATCCCTTGTGTTGACCTTCTATTTCAACGAGTGAGAGTGTCTGGTTTTTGTTTGTTTAGTGGTCTTTCTTCCATTGATTCAGTGAGCAGCAATGACATTGATACATTTTATAAAGTCATGGAGTTTTGAGTTTGGGGAGGGATGAATTTTTTTATGGGTTTTCATGGCTGCCACTGAAAGAACCAAAGGAGTTGTGTATAGGACAGTAATTAGGCGTTGAGGTTAGAAAGAGAGTCGATCATGATATTTAGGGATAGTTTTGTCAACTTTGAATTTTTTTTTTTAAAACGCCTCACTGAGTGTGTTCAATGATAAACATTAAGTAAGGTCCCATTGACTTAAAATTTTAGTTCATTTTTAAATACAACTTATTTCAATAGGTGATATCAGTTGTACATTATCAAATGAATTTAATTCAAAAATCACTGAATTTTTTAGTTTTAAGTGCTGAATTAGGTTATCAAACAGCCCATAAGTTTTTTTTTTGAAACAAGTACGAGAACTACAAACAACCACTTAAAAAGTGGAATTTTGCAGCCTCTATATTAACACACACACACACCCAGAGCTATCCGATGTGGGATAGCCCCAAAACAGCCCATAAGTTAATAAGTTAGTTCTTAAGCCATAGAAATAAAAAAAAAAATTAGTCACCAATATAAGTAAAAAACTTTGTTTTTTGACACTAGTGCACACATCATTCATCAAAACAAAAAATAACAATGCACAAAAAACATACATAACTACAACAATAATCAAACCTAACAGCAGATGAATCAAAAATTGAGAGAATATTGTGTGTGTGAGAGAGAGAGAGAGACAGAGAGAGATTCAGTAACCTACATTGGGGAATCCGGTGGTCTTCAACGAATACAGGAGCTCCGGTGGTCTTTAAACCAGCAACTCCGGTGGTCTTCAACCTAGCAACTCCGATGGCCACAAACATTCAACATTGATGGTTTTGCTGGGGCTGGGACTGGGTATGGGGGTTTTGGATGGTGGTGGTGGTGGGTATAGGGGTTTTGGATAGTGGTGGTGCTTGGGTTGTGGGATAGTGATGGTGGTGTTACTAGTGGTTTCGAATGGTGGTGTTTCTGGGGCTACAGACTAGTCTGATGGTGGTGTTGGTGGTGGTTTTAGATGGTGGTGTTGGGGCTATGGGCTAGTGATGGTGGTGTTGTTGGTGGTTTTGGATGGTGGTGTTGGGGATGTGGGCTACTGATTGTGCAGTTGTTCATATGGAATGGGGATGTTGAATTCGAATTTGGGGAAGAATGAAAACATAAGGGAAAAAAGAAGAGAAAATGAGGTATGTGTAAAATGATAAAAACATTGGTTCAACCAACGTTTTTAAGTGTTAGAGACGTTAGTCAGACCAAGTTTCTGTGAATTTTAAAAAAATTAAAAGTGTTATGAAAACGTTGGTTCAAGTGACGTTTTCATAGAAAACATTAGTCCAAATAACGTCTTTTAGTCTAAAAACGTCATTCTAACTACGTTTTTAAAACTATCTGGGTTTGAGAAATAGTTTGAAAAGAACCCTCTTTTGGGTATAAATTTGAAAAACCCCATGGGTTAGGGTAAAAGCTTAGTTATTCCATTGGAATGTTGGGAAACTAGTCGTTGTTGAGAGGATTAGAAGGTAGTTTCTCTAGCACAATGAATTATTGGATTTTTCTTTATAAAATATTTTGTTTATCTATGATAATTCAATTAATATTTGGAAGTTAAGTAGTCTATATAATTTCTATGAGAGGTGGGTCGGGGTGTTACAGGTTTTTTCTATTCTATCATCGCTGACATGGAAATTAGCCTAGCATATTATTAGTTTTGTATGTGTGTTGGGAAAAAAAATATTTTTTAGAGCATCTTTAATAGGCTCTTTATGTCAACTTAAATCTTTATTTTAGAGAGTCAATTATCAAAAGTCAAGCTCCAATAGACTCTCTATTTAGACTAGCTAAAATAGAGTCTTTTTTGGTTCGTTACATTTGGAAACCTTAATTCACTCTTTATCATATTTTTAATGCATGAAAAAAATAACACATATGCATTCTTCATTAAATGATATTGATTAGAAGCATTGCAATTGTAAAAAATATTTGATTTTCTTTTTTAAAATTTTATCAAAGATGTTCTCTATCTCAAAAAAGGTGAGTAGAGATAATTTCGTATTATGAGTTCCATTTCGTGCAGATGGAGAGGACGATGAGGAAGTCTTGAGGAACCTGTAAGACAAAAGAACACTTAGGTGAACAGATAGCCAGAGACGGTCAAAGGGAATCCGATACTTAAGTCAGATCGCAAATCGAAGAAGATTATGGAGTAAATAGGCTAGGATTAACCCTCTTACCTGGTACCCGGAGGCCTTTTTTTATAACAATAAGGAGATATGTCCCAATGAAACTTGACCTCTAGATTGATTGGCTCAACCTCGTCATCAAGTCGTAGAAGTATGGGATAGAGTTATGTTAGGACTCTTGGTCCTAAGTCTTTATCACCAGCTCCTGGTTGCTTGAGTAGCATTTCACTTGGACTCTAATTCTTTGATGCCTCATCGCTAACTCCTAGATATTTATTGATATTAAACTAGAACTCTAGGTCCTACGTTGATCCTTCACCGAGTAGGATTCGTTTAGAGGAAGTGAGCATGCATTAGGGATTATAGTAACTTGAATGGACGTAAAATAGCTGACCTATAGTAGTTTTGGGTATCAAGCGCGGATGAGTGAGGATTTCTCCTAAGCAAGTATCCACCGGCGGGCACCTACCCAAGTAAATGCTGACCTATAAATAGTGAAGAAGGTAGGTGCCGAACCGCACTTTACACCTCATAAAAGATATTCTTTAAAATAGAGAGTACTGTTAAAAATTTTCGAAACAATAATCAAATAGAAGTGCAATACAAGGACAAGGTTATATCCTCTTTTGTTTATTTTTTACTTTTGAGTAGGTCAATCCAAATGATAGTTTTTAATCTGTATTCAGCTCGAGATTGGCATGCAATCGAATCAACTAGGGTGGTAATTTATGATACAATATAAAAACACGACACGAAATTGATATAAAATTAGTGAGTTAAGACTGGTCATTTTTCGACACAATGACGTATATGACACAACTTGTTAATACGGATAATAAATGGATTGAGTTAATGTCAAATACGAACAACACAAAATTGACACGATTAACATGTTTAAATAGTATTATAAGAATAAAATGTTAAAATTTTCTTATATTTTATGAAATAGTGACCTAATTCTTGCACAAAAGAAAGATATTTTTACTCATTATTACTATTATATTTATTAAATTAATTTTTAATTTATAAAAAAAATATGAGCATAGATTCGATTAATTGATAATAAAATTTTTGACATAAAATTGAGTATTAAATTTTTTGTTCACAAGTTATATGGATCAACATGAAAATAAATAGGTCAACATAACATGACATAATTAATTAAACTTGTTGGATTAGGATTGACTAATCCTCAACACGAACTCGAAATAATATGACACAAACACGACACGACATGATACAATTTGATGGCGTAAACCTGCGCGAATGAGCTATGAGATTGGATTATGTGGTATGAACGATCTGTGTGGGGTTTGATGTGGCATCTGAGCTACAAGGCTCGTGTATCGATGGACGAATGCTCTAATTAACCGATGTGTAGTGCGTGTGAGACAGTAGAAGTATAGTGGTTCACCGGCTAACGAGCTCGGCTAGTCCACTCTCTAATGGAGGCTCTTGCTCCTTTCTCTTTATTGATGAATTGAACGTGTTACAGTAGAATACTCGGGGTCTATATCTTAATGGAGGTTGTCCCTCCCTTTTTATAGCCTCATGCTTACCTCTAATTCGGAATTATATCCTACATTGAAGGGATTGCTCCCTATCTTTATCTATAATCTCGGAGTTACCTAGACTTCCTATAGCTGGCTCCAAATGGCTTGGTTTTTGCCTTTTATCATGGGATCCTCTCCTTGATTGTAGGAGAGGATCCTTGCTGGTAATGTGTTACGCGTCTTGGATTAGCTGAATTCCCATTATGAATATATCTGTTGTCGACTTGCTGTCCTCTTAACATTTATCGCCTTATGTCTTCAGCTGGGAGTACAAGTGTTGACTGGTCGAGCTCAGATCGTGGCTGGATGAGCTCGGTTTATTTTCCCTGTCCTCCAGAGCTGAGCTCTTTTCCTGAGCTCGTGTCTGGGGTTTATTTTAAGTATCATCAGTTGCCTTAGGATCTTAGGCAGGGGCTGACCTGTATTCCAGTCAGAGTTAAATATGCACGTGGCTAGCACGTGACTTGAAGATTTTTGACGGTTAGTAGAAATCATGACTCTCCTCGATTCCCGCGCATGTCTCAGCCCACGTTCCCCAAGCTTTAAATGCCCCAAAACGGCTACCTGAACCATTTCTGCGCACTATTCATCTTCTTCTCCACTCTTCGTCTCTATTCCCCTTGCGATTTCAGACGATCTTACCCGGACTTTCCTGATTTCTTGTTCGAAAACGAATTCCCAACCTTCGTCTTGAAGACTCGCATCGTCTCCTTCCCCCGATTTTGCTCCAAGTTCCTGTTTGTCGCTGTTCCTGAGTTAGGTACGTTCTTCGCCCCTTTCACCTCCTCCTCTGCTCTGGATCCCTCGGATTCGAGGTGGTTGCTACATTTTTGGGCCTTTCGGTTCTTTTACTTTTGGAATCGTGACCATTGCCTAGCCCCACTTCCTCATTTCGTAGATTGGAGCTCTATAGTCCACATTCTTGCCGTCGGGAGTTACTGTGCTGACCCAAGGGTCATTAGGGAGAGTTTGATCAGTCCCCCTTCCCTCTACCGCTCTTTTAGTCTTCCTTTTTCTCTTCCTATTATGTCGGCTTCTTCTGGAGCCACTCGCTCCTCTGTTTCGCTACTAGGGGGTCGATCTGAAGACACCGATTTGGGGGATATTGGCGATGAAATTGACAACTTTCCCGGTGTGGGGGCTGGAGAGGCCGAGGTCGGCACCGAGGAACCCCCCTCCTCCTCTTCTCCTATGCCCCCCAGACCTGATAAAGGCAAAGTTAAGGTGAGTGGAGTCGGGGTTGAAGAAAAGATTTCGTATTTGGGGTCTGCCTTCAGGCATTCCGAGTCTGTGGGCTACAGTAAAGAAGCCCCTGAGCTAATGAAAGTTTATAAGGTTCGGTATGGTTTTCCTCCTGGGGTCGAGCCCTGGTGCCCAGATAAATCCGTCTACTATGTAGAACAAGTACGCAATAGGGTCTGCTTCTTTCTTGCCGCCTTTGATAACGGTCTTCGCTTTCCTCTACACCCCTTCATCAAGGCTGTTCTGCAACATTTTCATGTGTGTCCTTCCCAGATTTCCCCCAACTTCTATGGTGTCATGGTTGGTTTTCTAGTCATCTTCAGGAAGCATAAACTTGGGGTTCCTAGCGTTCCTCTATTTCTAGAGTTCTTTAACGTTAAGCCGACCTCTGAAGGCTTCTTGTATGCCTCTAAGCGTGCCAACGTTAGGCAGCTTATTTCTAACATTCCATCCTCTCATAAGCACTGGAAGGAGCATTTCTTTTTTGTCGGGGGCACCAATTGGGAGTATAATCCTGCTGATAAGACAGACACTCTCGGTATCCCTACATCTTGGGCTGAACCAGACAACTTGCGTGAGTCTTTTCTTGAGTCGACTAAGCTCTGGTCTGGAATTTATAGGCCTCTTGCCTTTTTCTTACTTGCACACTTTCTTCTTTTCAGGTGAACGTTTTGAGCTCAGCCCTGAAGATAAGAAGGTGCTAGCGAAGTTGGCGAAGATCAAGCCGGAGAAGTACGCCGACCTGATTGAGTCAAGATATTTGGTGCAGCTAGGTCTGAGCCTTCCTGTGGTGACTTTAGCGATTCCATTATCTGTTTTAGGGGCTGACGAAGGTAATTTCATCGTCACTTGCTTTCCTCTCTTCATCATCTTTCCTTCTCTTCTTTTTTCCTTTACATTTCCCTACTTTTTCCAGACCTCCCAGGTCCTTCTACCATGAAGGCTACTCCAGAAGAGCTTCAGGCCAAAATTGCAGAGCTGATGGAGGGTGGCAGATCTGGGAAGCGCAAGGCTCGGGTCGGCTCTGGGAGTGGTCCAAACACTCGAGCTAAAATCCCCAGATTGGAAGTGCCTTCTCCCCCTTCTGCTACTACAGAATTGGTTCCTATCAAGGCACCGCCCTCCTCATCCGGCACCCCTCAACATGCAGTCATCTCTCCTCCTCCAGTGGCCCATCCTGGGTCGGGGCCTGCTCAAAAGGGAGATCAGGCTTCCCCTTCCTCCTCTGAGGTTAAGGAAGCTTTGGGAGTGATCCCTGACCTCCAACCCGGAAAGTTCTCATACACTGCTTCTGGGAAGACCGAGAGAAAATCTGAAGGAGATGAGGATTCCTTTTTTGACAACATGGATCTTGCTGCAGGGGCTCTCTCTTCTATTTTCTCTGAGTCTGATGTTCTGAAGGCTGCTTCTATGCCTCTTGAGGAGTCTATTTCTTCAGCTCTTCAGGGAGCAGCTGTTGTAAGCGCTACCACTTCTCCTTCTTCACTTATTTTTGTTTTGTGGATTCATGCGTTCTTTCGCATTTTCAGGCTGTCCTTCATGTGAATGGTCTACTGCATCGGGTTCAGTCCCAAGAGAGCTCTTTTCAGGTCTTGAAGAAGTATAAAATCAAGGTTTCTGAATTGTCTCTTGAGCACGAAGATCTCAGAGCTCGGGTGGAGAGCCTCAAAGAGCAGATGGAGACCCTCAACGAGCAGACGGTGAAGCAAGCCTCCGACCTCAAACACACACTGACAGTCAAGGTCAGAGCTGAGGAGGGGGAGAAGAAAGCTCGAGATGAGCTGAAGTTGGTTAAGGAAGACCTGCAGCTTAAGGTCGATGCGTGGTCCAAGGCTAACCAGGAGGCCTTTGATGCCAAGAAAGAGCTCATCCAGACCAATCAAGATTATCTTGCTCTCAGTGAGGCTAACGGCAAACTCTGTGAGGAGCTCGAGGAGCAGAAAGGTTTGGTCCAACAGAGGGACAAAGAGGTCGCTGAGCTGAGAGATGAGGCCACCACCTTGTGGGCTACTGGATGGCTTGCCTTTAGGCGCAAGGCTATCAAAGCTTTTCCAGACCTTGACTTCAATTTCTCTATCCCCACCGAAGAAGAAACGGAAGAGTCTAGCTCTGACAATGAGGAGGGTGCCTCGGTTCCTTCAGCTGCAGCCTTGAGTCAAGACATACCTGCCCCTGGGACCTCTGGAGCTCTTATCGTACTTTCTGAGCCTCCGACGGTGATTCCTGAGCTCCTAGCTGCAGATCCTGCTGTTCCTGTTTCCCTTGCTTCTGTTGCTGAGGGCTCATCTGCTGAGCTGCGAGATCCTTCATTTACTCCCCATCCAGAAACTTAGCTCTTTTTAATTGTAATTTTTTTTGTAAGGAATTTTTTGAGATGTAACTTTGACTTTGGCTAGGACCTTGTGCTACTTTGTGGTCTTCATCTTGTTTCTCCATTGCTGTTTTACCATATTCATATATACCTCTGATTTTCGCTCGCACACTTACTTGTTTTGCTTTATGCTTTATACACATATCCTCCTTCCCCCTTTGCTTTGAGGGGTGCTGTGTACTTCTTGAAGCAAAATTACTAGATTTGAAGAGTACAGGAGACTTGGTGCTATGCTCAACGGCTTCTCCTGAGCTTTTGAGCTCGGTAGTTGGTCTCTTAGGGATCCAGTCCCTATTCTTCTTTATTCTGAGCCGCTCAGCTTGGTATTCTGAACTGGTGTGCTCCTTCTAAGCTACATAGCTTCGAGTTTGCGAGCCTATGAGCTCTCGCTGAGCTATACAGTTCGTCTTTTGAACCTAAAAGCTCTGACTGAGGTTTTTGGCTCTTTTGTATGAACTTTAAAGGTTCTTTCTGAGCTTCATGGCTCTCTTGTCTGAAATAGATAATAAATTTCAATGCTCCATATTTCTGAGAATAAAAGATTTTCTCCTACGTTTCACATTTCTCTTCCCCCCACCTTGCTTTGAGGAGTGCTTTAGGCCTTCTTTAAGCAAGGCTATGAACTTTTACACGCTGTTAAGTTTCTTTGAGGAATCGAGGAATCCAGCAGGAACTCTTCCTCTCCAACGTGAGTAGGGCCCTTAGAATTGCAGGCCCTCAAGACTTGTTACACAAGTGCTCTTGTTTTTGACTGAGCTGAGCTCAAATATGGAGGACATGTTGCTTGGTGGGGTCAGAATTCTTGTAGGTTGTTTTGAGTGCAAATAGGGAGTGATCTTGTACCAATTTCTTTTCCCGCGTTTTTCTCCCAATCGTTTTCCATAACCGCCACCACTTTCCATAATCGCATCCACTTTCCATAACCGCAACTACCTTTATTAATTAGGAAACTAAACAGGCAACTACTTCCCCCTTTCTTGACTCTTGGTTTCCTGAAAAGCTCCCAACTTTTCCTAAGCTTCTTACCATCTGTTAAATTCCTCTTTCCTTTTCTTGCATGAAATATTCTTGCCTTTCTTCTTGATTTCTTGCGTCTTTTTCCTTACCAGCACTTCCGATGGCTGCTTCTGCTTCTTCTCTGTTCCAGGAACGCACCTCCTTTGGAATCGAATGGAAGTTGCACTGTCGCTACCTGTCTCCTTCAATACTTGGATCTACTGATTTGGTGGATATCAAGAAACGGTTTTTTCCTGATCTTGACTTGCCTTTGCGAGTCCCTACCCCCGACGAGCCCTGCAACTACCTCCCTCGAGGGGAAGTCTGCTTCTTTGAAGGTGCTCTGGACATGGGACTTCGCCTTCCCATTCATCCGGCCGTTGGGCGAGTTCTTGCCTACTATGGCCTGTGTCCTTCTCGCCTTTCTCCACGAGGATGGGCTGTTATGGTAAGTTTTTTTTTGTTTTGCCGCCTGCACGCCCTTGGCAGGTTCCCCTTCGTCTCTGAGTTTCTATACTTCTTCGAGATTGAAGAAGATGATGCCCCCTACTTCAGTTTCTTCCGTTGGAGGAATTTCAGTTTACGTCATTTGGTTCTAGATCTTCCCTCCAATCCTGAAGGGTGGTCTAAGCATTTTTTCTTCGCCTCTGGAGAGTCCTGGAGGTCTCCTGAGGATTACTGCCGTAAAGCTAGGATCCCTCGGTCCTGGAAGAGCTTCTCTCGCATTGGTAAGCTCAAGTCGAGCTCTTTTGAACACTTCCTTTTGAAGGTATGCTCTTACCATGTTTTCGTTGCGCAGGTCCACCTGATCTGGACGTGCCAGGGATGGTGAATATCAACGAGCTGCTGCTTGCTGAGTCCAAGACTTATTCTGAGCTGATGACGAGCGCAAACCTCTATCTTCTTGGGGCTGAGGCTACTGAATTTGAGTTCTCTTCCGTCCCCTATTCTTCCTGGACCTCTTTCTCTGATTCTGATGGGGAAGGGGATTCTGACGAGGACGGGGGTGCTGGAGCTAGCTCAAAGAGGCGCAGGAGGGATGGCTCTTTTTCCCCTGATTCTCTATCCACTATCTTCCTCACCCCAGCAGGTCAAAAGCTCCTTGATTCGCTCCATAAGGCCGAGCAAGAGAGAGATGAGCTGAAGGAAGAGAATGCTCGCCTGAAGGAGGAAATGGCCGAGCTGAAGTCTCAGCTTAAGAAGAACTAAGACCTTTGTTTCCTTGTATCTTTTTTTCTTTTCTTGAATGATACCAGACTATGACTCTTTTTGTATTTTTCCGAACGTTTGGTTACTTTGAATTCTAGGTTTCTCACTCTTGAGTATGCATGTCCATATATGGGCTCTTGGTGTTTGAAACAGAAGATCATGTTTGCACTGACCTTAGTCCCTCACTAGTTCCAGAGATCTGACGGCGAACATTGATGGAAAACAGAAGATCATGTTTGCACTGACCTTAGTCCCTCACTAGTTCCAGAGATCTGACGGCGAACATTGATGGAAAACAGAAGACCATGTTTGCACTGATCTCAATCCCCAGCTGACTTCGTAGGCGTTCTTTGTCGCTCTAGACCTTTTGAGGTCTTTGAGTATGTAGGTAGTGCGCAAGGATCACTAGTCGTGGGGGAAAGACCGTTGGTGTCTCCAAGAAGAGCTCAGCCTTGAATTTGACTGTTGGTGTCTCCAAGAAGAGCTCAGTCTTAAACTTTTTCAGCCTCGAGGCTTACACGAGCTGAGGGGCTGTAGGACTCATCTTGCTTTTTACAAGCTTGGAAGCTTATCATTTGTTTATAAGCTGAAGAGCTCATCTTGCATGTATAAGCTTTGAAGCTCATCCTTGTTTATGAGCTGAAGAGCTCATCTACGTTTATAAGCTTGGAAGCTTATCATTTGTTTATGGGCTGAAGAGCTCATCTCTCATTTATAAGCTTTGAAGCTTATCGAGTATTTATGAGCTGAAGAGCTCATCTTTCATTTATAAGCTTTGAAGCTTATCGAGTATTTATGAGCTGAAGAGCTCATCTTTCATTTATAAGCTTTGAAGCTTATCGAGTATTTATGAGCTGAAGAGCTCATCTCTTTACTTTGGAAGCCATTGAAGGATGAATAAAAGACTTACTCATTCTTATTTAAAAATAGCTCTATTACAAATAACACTTACTGAAAAAACTTCTTAAGGTGCTCGGCATTCCACGAGTGAGGTAGGATCTTTCCCTCCTCTGTTTGCAATTCGTAATTCCCTGGTCGGATTACCCTTGACACGATATAGGGCCCTTCCCAGTTGGGCCCCAATTTTCCGTGCGTGGGATCCTTCCTTGCAAGCAGAAGTCTCCTAAGTACCAAGTCTCCAGCCTTGAAGCTTCGGTGCCTTACCTTCCTGTCGTAATACCTTGCAGTTTTCCTTTGGTAAATGCGGACACGATGCAGAGCTCTGTCCCTTTTTTCATCCAAGAGATCGAGGTTTAATAGGAGAGATTCATCATTGTGCTCGGCATCTGCAAATTCCACCCTTGGTGATTGGAGCCCTATCTCCACAGGGGCTACTGCCTCGGTTCCAAAGGCCAGAGCGAAGGGCGTTTCCTGAGTTGCAGATCTGACGGTGGTCCGGTAGGCCCACAATACCTCAGGGATGTATTCCACCCACTTGCCTTTCAGGTTTTCTAGTTTGGTCTTCAAGGCTAACTTTATGGTTCTGATTGTGACCTCTGCCTGCCCATTGGATTGGGGATGTGCAGGAGCTGAGAAATAGTTCTTGATCCCAAGCTCGGCACAAAAGCTTTTGAATTTTGAATTGTCGAACTGCTTTCCGTTGTCAGACACGACCGCTTTGGGAACCCCAAACCTGCAAACTATCGATTTCCAAACGAAGTTTTGAACTTTTTGCTCAGTGATTGTTGCTAAAGGTTCGACATCTGCCCATTTGGTGAAGTAATCCACTCCTATGATGGCAAACTTGCACTGTCCCACACTGGTGGGGAGGGGTCCCAGAATGTCCAAACCCCACTGCTGAAAAGGCCATGGGCTTACCACCGAGGTTAGGAGCTCGGGAGGACAGTGGGACGCATTGGCATGCTCCTGGCAAGTCTTGCATTTTCTTACTAAGTCGGTGGCACTTTTGAGCATGGTGGGCCAAAAATACCCTTGCCTTAGTACTTTTCCTGCCAAGGCCCGCGCCCCTATGTGATTGCCGCATATACCTTCGTGCACCTCTCTGAGTATATAATTGGCATCCTCATCTCCCACACACTTAAGGAGAGGTGTTGAGAATCCACGCTTGTACAGACCTCCTTGCATCAAGGAAAATCTGGCCGACCTGGCCCTTAGCTTGGATGCTTCCTTAGCATTACTTGGCAAAGTCCCATTCTGCAGGTACCCTATGATGGGGTCCATCCAGCTCGGCTGAGCTTCGACTGATAGCATGTCCTCTTCTTCGATACTGACTGAAGGCTCTGGGAGGTGCTCCACTGGTATTAGTCTATCCAAGTCTTCTTGCGAGGCAGTTGCTAACCTCGCCAACGCATCTGCTCGTGAATTTTCTGCTCTGGGCACATGTATGACCTTAACCTGCACAAATTTTTTCATTTTTTCTCGTACCTTTTTGAGGTAAAGGACCATCTTTTCGCCTCTTGCTTCGTAGGCTTCTTCTATCTGTTTTACCACCAGTTGAGAGTCGCTGCAGATTTCCAGCTGCTCTGCTTCCATAGAACAAGCAAGATTAAGCCCAGCGATGACAGCTTCATACTCTGCCTCGTTATTTGAAGCTTTGAACCCAAATCTGAGGGCATATTCAACGTCTATTCCTTCTGGGGAGGTCAGGATCATTCCTGCACCGCTTCCCTGAGCATTGGCAGCTCCATCTACTGAAAGCTTCCATATAGGGAGGTCTGGTATTAAATCCGTGGTTTCCATAGGCGCTGCTGCTGTGAACTCTGCGATAAAATCCGCCAAAATTTGCCCTTTGATGGCAGTTCTTGGCTTATATCTAATATCAAACTCACTGAGCTCTATGACCCATTTAACCAACCTCCCTGAAGACTCTGGCTTATGCAATACTTGTTTCAACGGCTGATCTGTTGGGACCTCGATAGTATGAGCCTGGAAATAAGGTCTGAGTCTTCTAGCTGTTGTAACCAGGGCTAGAACAAGTTTTTCCATTTTTGGATATCTCTCCTCTGCCCCCCTCAGAGCTCTGCTACAGTAATAGACTGGTTGCTGAGCTCTGTCTCGCTCCCGGACCAGCGCTGCGCTTGTCGAAAAATCTGAAACCGCCAGGTATAGAGTAATGACCTCCCCTTCTAAAGGGCTCACCAGAACAGGAGGAGAACTCATATAATCTTTCAGGGCTTTAAATGCTTCTTCACACTTGGCATCCCACTGGAACGCCTTTTTTAATGTCTGAAAGAAAGGTTGGCATTTATCACTTGATCTAGACACGAAACGGCTCAAGGCAGCTATCCTGCCTGTCAAGCGTTGCACCTCCCTCGTATTGGATGGTGATTGCATCTCCACCATTGCCCTAACCTTCTCTGGGTTAGCTTCAATTCCTCTGCTGCTAACTATAAAACCCAGGAATTTCCCTGCCGAGACCCCAAATGCGCATTTCGCAGGGTTGAGCTTCATTCTGTACTCCTTTAAGATTCGAAACGACTCTACTAAGTGCTCGATGTGGAGCTCTGCTTTTAATGACTTTACTAGCATATCATCGATGTAAACTTCCATGGATGCTCCTATCTATTTTTGGAACATCCTATTTACCAACCTCTGGTAAGTAGCTCCAGCGTTCTTCAACCCGAAGGGCATGACCTGGTAACAGTATGTTCCCTGTTCAGTTACGAAGGAGGTCTTCTCCTGATCGCTGGGATCCATCCTGATCTGGTTGTATCCTGAGAAGGCATCCATGAAGCTAAGGAGCTCATGCCCGGCTGTGGCGTCCACTATTAGGTCAATCCGAGGTAACGGAAAGCTATCCTTGGGGCATGCTCGGTTGAGATCAGTAAAGTCAATGCACAATCGCCATTTGCCATTAGTTTTCTTAACGAGAACCACATTCGCCAACCAGGTAGGGTAGTCAACTTCCCTGATGACCTTGGCATGGAGGAGTTTGCTGACCTCCTCATTAATTGCCTTTTGTCTTTCTGAGGCAAAACTCCTCCTCTTTTGTTTGACTGGTTTGCAAGCTGGATTCACGCTTAGCTTATGGGTAATAACCGAAGGATCAATTCCCTCCATGTCTTCCTGCTTCCAAGCAAACACTCCTACATTCTCTTTTAGGAACTGGATGAGGAGACCTTTGAGCTCTGCGTTTAGTCTGGAACCCACATAAACAAGGTGTTCTGGCTTTTCATCAAGCTGAACTGGTTCCAGCTCTTCCGATGGCATTTGTCTTGTCTCCATTTCATCTCTCATGTTGAGTTCATCCAGTTGGATGTTCTCAACCTCCTTCTTTTTCACAGACGCTATATAGCATTCCCTTGCTACCCGCTGGTCTCCTCGGACTACTCCGATTCCATTATCTGTAGGGAATTTCACGACTAAATGGTAGGCAGACGGGATTGCCTTCATGGAGTTAAGGGATGGCCTCCCAAGTAAGATGTTGTATGCAGAGGGTGCATCGACCACTAGGAACTTTACGGTGGTAGTGGCCTGGCAAGGTGGGTCCCCTAAGGTGAGCACGAGCTGGATCGAGCCTAGGGGGAGCACCCTTTCTCCGGAGAATCCCAGCAAGTGAGTGCTTACTGGCTCAAGTCTTTCCCTTCCTATATCAATCTTGTCAAACGCAGGTGCAAAAATGATATCTGCCGAGCTCCCATTATCGATTAGAACACGATGAACAGTTCTATTAGCCACCACTGCTCGCACCACCAATGGGTCATCATGAGGGTACTGGCATCCCTCCAAATCAGCATCTGAAAAAGTGATAGCCGTATCTACGCGTGGTGCTTTGGATACAGCGTGCACTTCGAGAGCTTCTTCAGCTCTGATCCGGCTGAGGTGTGCTTTCCTGGCCGAGCTAGATTCTCCGCCTCCTGCGAACCCTCCTGATATTACTCTGATCTCCCCTAGAGGCTTCTGGTGCGGTGCCGGTGCCTGCTGTCGGGATGGTGGAGGTGGAAGAGCTCGGTTCTGGTTGTCATTGGCTACAAAACGACGTAACTGACCTCGTTGGATCAAAAACTCGATCTCCTTCTTTAATTGAATGCAGTCATCAGTGTGGTGACCATGGTCTCTATGGTAATCGCAGTACTTGGTGGGGTCTCTTTTGGCTGGATCTGCCTTCATCCGAGGTGGCCATCTTAAGAACTTCTCGTTTTGGACCTCGTACAGAACTTGCGACACAGCGGCGGTGAGTGGGGTGAATCGCTGGGGTCCATATCTGGGCTGCAGTTCAGGCTGCATGGGGCCCAGGCGGTCTCTGACATTTCCTCTTCTCTTTGGCGAGCGGTCCCTATCTCTTCTGGGAGACCTCTCTCGCCCTTTTTCCTTCCTGGGACTCCTGTCTCTTCTCTTCTCTTCTTTTTCCTTCTCCTTTCGTGAGGATGTTCCTCCTACTTTAGAAAGGAGTGCCTCTTCGCCATTTATATACTTCTCTGCCTTGGCTAACACCTCAGCCATGCTTGCCTGAGAGTTCTTTGATATAGAAAACATCAAGTCCTTTGACTGCACTCCCAGTCCTGCAATGAAAGCAGTTATGGCGAATTTTTCGTCTGGGACGTCTACCTTCAATGTCTCCGAGTTAAACCTTTGGACATAAGACCTCAGGTTCTCCTGGGGACCCTGCTTCACGTTCAGCAGGTGGTAGCTTGGTTTTCTGTATATCCGGGCTCCTATACAGTGAGATACGAAAGCAATGGAGAGCTCTTTAAAGGATGAGATCGAGGCTGGTGGGAGCCTGTGAAACCAGGCTAAGGCAGAGCCTTTCAATGTGATGGCAAAAGCTCTGCAGCGTACGGGATCTTGGTATCCATGTAGCTCCATCTGGTTCTTGTAAGTGTTGAGATGATCCACGGGATCTTTTGACCCATCAAAGACCTCTATTTGAGGCATCCTGAACTTCGGTGGGAGAGGGAAGTGTAGCACCCCCGTGGTGAATGGGGACTCGGTTTGCTGAACCAAGACATCCATTGTAACCGGAGCTTTACTCCTTACAGCCTCCTTCATGTGGCTGAGCTCTTGTTGGATGTCTTTGAAGCGTTGCTCCCAGCGCTGCTCTTTCCTGTCCGGTGGATAAGGGAAAGAATCATCCCTATCGCCCCCGTCGTTCTGACTTTGCATCTCGTCGTTATGGCCATTCCTAGGGGGTACATAAGGAGCATGCCCCCTGGTCTGGCTGCTTTCTCCTCCTTCGTCGACCTCTCTGAGGGGGTCCCAGTGTCGCCGTTCCCTGTAAGGGGGGTTAGTCTGGCCTTCTTGGGCCGGTCGTGCCTCCTGTGGGCGTTGTACGAGCTTTGATAGCTCTGCATTTTCCTTTAGTAATCGTTGGTTGACGAGGCGAAGGGCCTCCAATTCGTTATTAATGGGGGAATTTGTCTCCTGGATGTTCCCTGGTTGTCTGTCGTTGGTGGCTTCCTGCTGATCTTACATTCGTGGTAGGTTTGTTTGACTTCTGCTTATATTTCGAATTGTTACCATCAGTCACTGAGGAATCAGCTTACTTGTAACAGGAACAGTCGTTCCCACAGACGGCGCCAAACTGATGGCGTAAACCTGCGCGAATGAGCTATGGGATTGGATTATGTGGTATGAACGATCTGTGTGGGGTTTGATGTGGCATCTGAGCTACAAGGCTCGTGTATCGATGGACGAATGCTCTAATTAACCGATGTGTAGTGCGTGTGAGACAGTAGAAGTATAGTGGTTCACCGGCTAACGAGCTCGGCTAGTCCACTCTCTAATGGAGGCTCTTGCTCCTTTCTCTTTATTGATGAATTGAACGTGTTACAGTAGAATACTCGGGGTCTATATCTTAATGGAGGTTGTCCCTCCCTTTTTATAGCCTCATGCTTACCTCTAATTCGGAATTATATCCTACATTGAAGGGATTGCTCCCTATCTTTATCTATAATCTCGGAGTTACCTAGACTTCCTATAGCTGGCTCTAAATGGCTTGGTTTTTGCCTTTTATCATGGGATCCTCTCCTTGATTGTAGGAGAGGATCCTTGCTGGTAATGTGTTACGCGCCTTGGATTAGCTGAATTCCCATTATGAATATATCTGCTGTCGACTTGCTGTCCTCTTAACATTTATCGCCTTATGTCTTCAGCTGGGAGTACAAGTGTTGACTGGTCGAGCTCAGATCGTGGCTGGATGAGCTCGGTTTATTTTCCCTGTCCTCCAGAGCTGAGCTCTTTTCCTGAGCTCGTGTCTGGGGTTTATTTTAAGTATCATCACAATTGATACCCCCAAATTCAACTTGTTCTATTCTAGAATTGTTAGAATTACAAAAAGGGATCCGAATCTAATTAGACATTTATTCGAATAATGAATAATCTTAAAAGTCGTGCTTAAAACTGCAAATCATAAAATACTTCTTTATACTTTTTTCTAGCCAAAAAAATTATATTCTAACTGATAATGATATGATTTTGGGTATGGACCGACATAATCAAAATCCCAATAAATCCAGGCGGCCTCTATTTATACAGTGACCCAAATGAATCGCTCGCAGCAGCTTGTCCACGACAAGAGTAGAATGGACCACGCAAAAAAGGTAAAGTCCAACAGTAGCAGAAGGCTTGAAGTCTAGCCCAACCCCAATCCAACTCAGCTGGAGGTTAACTCGGGATAAATGAGCTTGGCCCAATGCCAATCCTGAAGTGCCCCCATCGTGCCACGTGTCCTGAGGGCAGGGAGACCACTTCTGACGCTCTTAACAAACGCGCACTCTCTGCCACAGAGAATATTGGTGCGCGTAACTGCTCAAGGACTGTGGGTGCAGTGGCGTCATGTGACAGAGGTTGCTACAGGACAAAAGTAGAAGGGCCCACAAAATCAGCAGAAAGGAAGAAGAAGCCGCAAGAAACCCTAGAAGAATCACTTGTATAAATAGGACACTATTACGCTACAGAGGACAGAATCATCGTCTTCCTTGTAGTACTCTAAGCCATCTACATAGACAAATTTACGTTATCTAAGCATTTTCTTGTAAAGGTCCTAAGTCAGTAATACCATTGTAATCACCTATTTCGAGTAATACACAACCCCCAGGAGCAAGAGACTCTCTTACAGTGGACATAGCCTTAGTCCTTCGGTTAAGGTGAACCACTTACACCGTGTTCTGATTTTTCTCTCACTGCCTTATCCATTTCTAGTCCATATATTTACTCTGCATCTTCTCTGGGCCAACTGGCCTCGATTCTAGATTTAGGCTAATATTTTCGAGCACCATCAATTTGGCGCCGTCCGTGAGAAACGGTTTTCATCGTTTCCTTGAAGTTTTCTTCATACATCTCTGTTAGTTTGATGGTTTCTACCAAGAATATGAGTAAATCTCATGTCAACCCCCAAGTTCATCAAAACCCGCCATAGAACTTCCCCGCCCACGCGGCGGACGTCGAAATTCATCCTCCGGCGGTAGATCCACCTCCACTCAATGAGTTGGAAACCTACCAACGGACCACCATGCAACTTATAAAGTAGAATCAAGATTTGTTAACATGGATTCAGTCTAATCACCTCCAACAGATACCACCAATGCATCACGAGCCTCTTCCACCAGTATAGCATGACGTTCCTCCTCAGGAACGTCAAGTGCCGCCCAATGGAGTCACAAAACTCCATGAGCACAGCCACTCCGGAGAGAATCACCGGAGGAGACATCTGGACGAACGTGCAGAAGATGAAGCCCATAGTCGGGCACGACCCGTTCATCGAGATGACAGAACCTTCCCCCCGCCAAACGTTATGGATCACTTTCTGGAGCAAAGACATCGCGAGATCCAGCAAGAGCTGGGAAATGTGAAAGAAGTGGTTAAGGGGAAAGCCCTCAACACCATGGACGCTCTAGTCCAACAAATTGAATCGCCTCTCGTCCCTGAGATTCTTCATTTTCCTCTCCCTCAAAAATTTTGAATGCCGTTAATAAAGGCTTTTGATGGAACCAAAGACCCAGTGGATCACTTGAACTCATACAAGAACCAAATGGAATTACATGGGTATCCGGATCCCATTTGCTGCCGAGCTTTTGGCATAACCCTCAAAGGGTCGGCGATCACTTGGTTCAACAGGTTGCAGCCGACGTCGATCTCTTCTTTCAGAGAATTGTCTATACAGTTCGTGTTGCATTTCATCGGGGCCAGAACGTATAGGAAACCCTCCTACCATCTTTTGAGTGTTAAATAGGGACCCAATGAGTCACTCCGAAGCTACATACAACGTTTCAATCAGGAATGCTTGAAAGTGGAAAGTGTGGACGACAAGTTCGCACTGACTACATTCATGTCCGGTCTCGGTGTCCAGTCAAAGGACCTTCTCTTCTCAATTGCAAAGAACCCTCAAGCCACTATGGCTGAGGTACTTGCAAAAGCTGAGAAGTACATCAATGGCGAGGAGGCCCTTCGCCTAAAAGGAGGGTCGACATCTGCAGAAGGAGAGAAGAAGAAGAGGGACCGCAGTCCCAGAAAAGAGAAAAAATGTGACTGGTCCCCGCGGAGGGATCGTTCTCCGAGAAGAGAAAGAGAGCCTTCTCCAAAAAGAAGAGGCAATGTCAGAGACCGCCTAGGACTCCCACCATAAGAATTACAGCCCCGATACGCTCCAGCATGCTTCCCGCCCCTGATCACCTCCATTGCACAGGTCCTCCATCATGTCCAGAATGAAAGATTCATCTGATGGCCACCTCAGATGAAATCTGATCCTAGGAGGTGGGACCCCACAAAATATTGTGAGTTTCACAAAGACACTGGCCATGAGACAAATGACTGCATCCAACTCAAGAAAAAAGTAGAGTATTTAATCCAGAGAGGACACTTGCGGCACTACGTGGCAGGAGAAAGGAGAGAAAAAAATGATCAGGGACGAGATGCCCAAGCTGCCGCTCCACCCCCACAACAACATCAGCAGTGTGAAACCCGAGCATACATGCATAATACGTGGATAAAAAAAATATTTTTATAGTGCATGTTTTAATATATATGAAGAAAAATTTTAATTAAAGATTAAATTAATTTTCGGATTGAAGGTATTTAAAGAAATGCCATTGCATGACATTTCTTTCAAACAGCTGCCTAGCAGCAACAGGAGGCTACATGTCTCCCTCCAACACTCTAGAAGGTTTGAGGAGGTGCTGAAGACTTCTTCCATAGCCTGGAATGGATAGAATTCGTTTGCAGAGAGAGAAATATAGGAGAGAATATAGAGAGAAAACCTTCGTTTGAATTTTTGGGTTGCTTTGGAAGCTTATTCAAAATTCAAAGGTATGCCTCTAGCCTAATTTGGATGCTAGGAATTCATTGGTGTTGTTAATTTTTGATTTGGGTAGTGGTTATGCTCGAATTTGAGTTTTAAAGTTTCGGATTTTAGGTTTTCATGAAATGGGTCTCATAGAAAACGAGTCTTTCTTCTTCAATTGAGTCTTGGGTTGTGTTTTTGGGTTGTTGTAGAGTTTTTTGGGAGTTGTTTTACGAGTTGCCGTGGTGTGTGGTGATGGGATGAACAAACCCTCATGGGTTTGAATTTTTAAAAATTTGATTTTTGATAAACTTGATTAAGCTTTGAAAGGGGGTTTGGGTTTAGCTAATTTGGGGTCAAGGAATCCATTTCCGGCCTTGGAATTGGATTTAGAGATCGTTTTGGGGCTGAAACGGGCAGTTGCAGGTCTGCCTTTGTGTTTAAAAATGATTTTTTGGCCAACTTTGACCAATGATTTGAAGATGTTAGAGTTAAAGTCGAAGACTGAGTCTAGGGGGGATTGAAACTAGGTTTTTCAAAGAGTATGTGGGTGTTGAAATCAAAGGAAGAAGTGTACTATAGTGGGAGAACTTTGGGGTCAAAGTGGGGTGGTTGAGCAGAAAATTCTGCACTTAGGGCAAAAGTCAAACTAATCAAATGTTGAAGATGAAGTGGAGTGGGGGACATCATTGGACTCCGAAGGATATTTTGGGCATTTCCAAACTCCGATCAACTTCTGGTTTGTGCCAAAAGTTCTGTAACGTCCGTGCGGAGGTCCCGGTAAAATTTCAAGTCGATCCAACGGTCGGATCAAAATGAAGATTAAAATGACTGTTTTGGTCTCCGAGGCCAATTTGATCCAGTTTTTGGGTGATTTTGGGAAAATAAATTTTATATTCATTCTTAGGTAGGTTATTTGAGTATGTGGATGAAATTTTATTGAAAAATAACGTCGTTTTATTTTTGGCTATTTCGGACCGAAAAGTAGCGCATGAGAGGGTTTCTCAATTCCGGATCAGTCGAAGCTTTTCAAATTCATTTTGAAATCATGTATTACATTATTTATGAAATATTAACATAATCTTAAAATTATGATTGATGATTTTGAATTTGGACTGGGAATCATAGATTTGAATTAGGGTTTTGAGTGCGGTAATACACAGTAGTCCGAAATGATGCATTGATTTGCATTAGTTAAGCTATTTTTGATTCGATACTCATTTTCATTAATCCATGTGTTAACTATTAGGGTCAGAGGCTACTACCTCGGTTACACATAGGGATCAATCGTAAAGAAAGGAAAGGTATATGTTAGCGGTAAAGGTAAAATGTACTGCTTCATAATACTTAGAAATAAAAGTATATAATATATCAAGTTATTCTCTTATATGTGAGAAATCAATTTTGACGAATTGATTTGAGTTGAGTAGCTTATATGTGAGAAATCAAATATGTATTGTTGAAAAGTTGGTGATTTATTGAAAAGCTTGTGATTTGAGTAATATCCACTGTGCTGAGTTGTTGATAGCTTGACATGGTTACATGTTGTTGATTTGGATATTGCGTAGTCGTCGTGAGACAGCTTGACATTGCTTAAATGTTGTTGTTGACTCATAACACATGTGGACTATTTATTATGTTGTTATATTGGCGGAGATGATGAGATTTCAAAGTGAGATGAAAACACTTTGATTTTTGACGTTCTCCTCAGATTATGAACATATTTTTGGTGAAATGATATTGATCCATATTTTTAATCTTTCCATTTATTATGATACGCAGTACACTCAAGAAAATTATTGGTTTCAGGATGTCGAAGTCTAAAGTGAGGTCCACTACTGCACTAGCATGGTAGAGATGGGGGGAAAACTAAAGAATCTAATTATGTACATATTGTACAGGAGTGTCTGTTTTCCCTGTTGTGTGCTGTAAGGGATGAAATCTCTAATCCTTTATTTTGGCAAAAACAACACCGTTGTGTACTCGGTATATAGTTTTCTATTTTGATTGTGGCACTAGGTGGCATTATTAATTTTTAATTGCATTACTGCATTATAAACGCAAGTATCGCCACGTGTTGAGTTACGCTTCTATCTCTGGGAAACCAAAGAAGGTCTCTCAGGATGGGGTGTGACAAGCAGGGCCTTGGAGAAATCAGGGTCATCTCGGGTGGTTTCGCTAGAGGGGGCAAGTCCAGGTCGGCGCGAAATTCGTATGATTTTTTCGAAGTTCATGATGTCCGGGAAGCGCCGCACCGAGATCTAGAAATTATTTTCTCCGATGCTGACCTCGAAGGATGCCAACACCCTTACGACGACACACTGGTCGTAAAGGCTATCATCACAAATAAGACTGTGCATCAGGTGCTCATCGACAATGGCAGTTCAACAGACTTTATCTTCTTGTCAACCTTTGATCAGCTCGGCATAGATAGGTTAAGGCTTGAACCCGTGAGAACCCATCTTCTGGGCTTCTCGGGTGAGATAGTCTTGCCCGTTGGGTCTATTCAGCTCGTCCTCACCATGGGAGACCAACCATGCCAGGTTTCCACCACTGTTCGTTTCTTAGTGGTGGATGCTCCATCTGCCTACAACTTCCTTTTGGGAAGACCATCCCTCAATTCTATCAGAGCAATACCTTCGGCGTTCCACCTGGTGATGAAGTTCCCAACCGAGAACGGAGTCAGCGTGGTCAGGGGAGATCAACGCCTTGCAAGGGAATGTTATGTGGCATTAATGAGAGAGAAGGAGGTGGAATCTGTTCAACTGGAGGACCTGGACATGCGAGATGAGCTGGAGACGCGGTCCACTCCCTCGGAGCAACTGGAGCCTGTGCAGGTTGACGAAGATCCGGGGCATGTAGTTTTCGTCGGCTCTATGTTGCTCCAAGACATTAAATAAAAGCTTGTTTCATTCCTGAGAGAGAATGCCGATGTGTTTGCCTGGAAGTAAGAGGACATGGAAGGAATTGATCCGGCAGTGATCGTACACCGGCTTAGTGTCGATCCGAACTGCAAACTAGTTAGGCAAAAGAGGAGAAGTTTTGCCCTAAAAAGACAAAAAACAATCAATAAAGAGGTGGCCAAGCTCCTGCGCGCAAAGGCCATCAGGGAGGTCGATTATCCAACCTGGTTGGCTAATGTCGTGCTCGTCAAGAAAGTAAATGGAAAGTGGCGCTTGTGCATTGATTTTACCAATCTAAACCGCACATGCCCCAAAGACAGATTCTCCTTGTCCCAGATTGACCTGATAGTCGATGCCACAGTGGGTCATGAACTCCTTAGCTTTATGGATGCCTTTTCAGGCTACAACCAGATCAGGATGGTTCCAAATGATCAAGAGAAAAACTTCATTTTCCACCGAACAAGGAATCTTTTGCTACCAAGTCATGCCCTTCGAGCTGAAAAATGTCGGGGCCACTTATCAGAGGCTGGTCAATAGAATGTTTCGCCAGAAGCTAGGCTCAACGATGGAGGTGTACATCGACGACAAGCTCGTAAAGTTCCTCAAATATGAGCTCCATATTCAGCACCTCAAGGAGGTAATCGAGATTATGCGAGAATACCAGATAAAGTTAAACCCAACCAAGTGCGCTTTTGGGATTTCAGCAGGGAAGTTTTTGGGCTTCATAGACAATTGCAGGGGCATTGAGGCAAACCCTGAAAAGGTGAAGGCCATTCTGGAAATGAAATCCCCCACCAACACTCGAGAGGTACAACGCCTAACCGAAAGGATAGCGATACTCAATCGGGTTGTTTCGCTCTCCAGTGACAAGTGTCAGTCGTTCTTCAAGGTTTTGAAGATAACTTTTCAGTGGGATGAGAAGTGTGAAGAGGCCTTTCAAGCCCTTAAATCCTATCTAGCCACACCACAAGTATTAGTGAACCCCCAGGAAGGAGAAGTGTTAACCCTTTACCTTGCAGTGTTTGACTTTTCAGTCAGTGCTGCCCTCGTAAAAGACAAAGAGAGAGTTCAGCAACCAGTCTATTTTTGTAGCAAGGCTCTTAGGGGGGCCGAGGAGCGATATTCAAAGATGGAGAAACTCGTCCTAGCCCTCCTCGTGGCAGCCCAGAGATTGAGGCCATACTTCTAGGCACATACAATTGAAATTCCTACGGATCAGTCGATGAGACAGGTCCTACACAAGTCAGAGGCCTCAAGGAGATTGGTGAAGTGGGCGATGGAACTCAGTGAATTCGACACTAGATTCAAGCCAAGAATGGCAATCAAGGGGAAAGTGCTAGCCGAATTCACCTCACCGCCAGAAGAGAACTTAGATTACGTATCTGATTTACCGACCTAGAAGTTATACGTGGATGGCGCCTCAAATGCCCAGGGAAGTGGGGCTGGCCTAATCCTGACCCCGTCCGAGGGGTACGACTTGGAATACTCTTTGAGGTATAATTTTCAAGCATCCAATAACGAGGCGAAGTATGAGGCCCTCATAGCGGGCTTAAACTTAGCCTCGTCAATGGATGCACAACATATCGCGATTCACAACGACTCCCAGTTAGTAGTCAGGCAGGTCGAGAAGGAGTACACCACCAGAGATGACAAAAATGGCCCTTTACATGATGAAGGTATGCACTCTGCTAAGAAATTTTGTCATGGCTGAGCTAATCCAAGTGCCTCGAGAGGCAAATGCCCAAGCTGATGCACTCGTCAAGCTAGCCACTACCGCGCACCAAGACTTACCAGGGAGGGTCCCCGTCGAAATCTTATTCGAACCCAGCGTTCGGCCCGATAAGGATCAAGCTATGCCAGTCCATGAGAGTAACTCGTGGATGAACCCTGTCATATCCTTCTTACAGGATGAAGTCCTCCCAAACGACCCGAAAGAAGCGTCAAAGTTGAAATCCAAAGCGGCAAGATTTACACTCATTCAAGGTAATTTATACAACAGGGGTTTTTCATTTCCACTAATGAAGTGTGTGTCTGGGATAGAGGCATATTATATTCTAAGAGAAATTCACGATGACATATGCGGAAACCACATCGGTGCGAGAACCTTAGCAAGCAAGGCACTACGACAAGGGTACTTTTGGCCCACTATGGCCAAAGATGCCAAGGAGATGGTGAAGAAATGCCAAGCCTGCCAGATTCATGGCAATCTGCCACACTACCCGCCAGAACAGCTCACGCTTGTCGTCAACCCCTAGCCCATTCAGCAATGGGGATTAGACATCCTCGGACCCTTGCCAAGTGGCGTTGGGCAATGCAAGTTCGTCATAGTTGCAGTGGACTACTTTACAAAGTGGGCAGAAGTCGAGCTGCTGGCTAAAATCACTGAGCAGAAGGTCAAAAACTTCGCTTAGAAGGCAATAACCTGTCGTTTCGATGTCCCCAGGGCGCTGGCCTCGGACAATGGAAAGCAGTTTGACAATCCAGCATTCATTGGTTTTGGAGTAGAGTTGGGAATCAAAAACTACTTCTCAGCACCCATACACCCACAATCCAATGGACAAGCTGAAGTTACAATCATAACAATCAAGCTCGCGCTGAAGACAAGGCTGGAGGCATCTAAATCACAATGGGTAGATCATCTTCCCACGGTACTATGGGCTTATCGAATAACCGTATGGACAGCAACTGTAAGGACCCCATTCTGCCTGGCCTATGGGATCGAGGCGATGGCCTCAATCGAGGTCGGCTTGCCTTTAGCAAGGGTCGAACTCTTTGACCCCATGCAAAATGAGAGATCCCTGTTGGTCAACCTCGACCTCCTAGACGAGAAAAGGGATGAAGCGCTGCAGCGAATATTCTCATACCAGAGGAACACAACCAGATATTACAACAAACGGGCAAGGAGGAAAAGTTTCCAGCTAGGCGACCTGGTACTGAAGAAGTTCCTTCCAGCCAGAAGGACCCCACCCATGGGAAGCTCAGCCCAAATTGGGAAAGGTCGTACATTGTAAAAAGGATGGTCCGACCTAGAAATTATGAGCTACACACAGAAGAAGGGAAAGACTTGCCACATTCCCGGAATGCAGATCATTTGAAGCGCTATTACCAGTAGGGTTCAAATCCTTGTGATAGAGAGATGAAAAACTATTGTAAACTTCAATTTTCAGAATCAATGAATTTTTTATGATAAAAAATTGACACAGTCAATTCCAGTCAAAGAGCTTTTCAGCTCGGACAAAGCAGCCAGCTCTTCAGCCGCGCATTATGATTAGGCATTTCAGCTCGAGATGAGAGCTTTTCAGCTCGGACAAAGCCGCGAGCTCTTCAGTCGCGCATTACGACTAGGTTTTTTAGCCTAAGAGCTTTTCAGCTTGGGAAGAGAGCTTTTCAACTCGGATAAAGCCGTGAGCTCTTTAGCCGCGCATTACGACTAGGCTTTTAAGCCTAAGAGCTTTTCAGTTTGGACAAAGTCGCGAGCTCTTCAACCGCGCATTATGACTAGGCTTTTCAGCCTAAGAGTTTTTCAGCTCGGGAAGAGAGCTTTTCTGCTCGGACAAAGCCGCGAGCTCTTCAGCCGCGCATTACGACTGCTTTTTAGCCTAGGAGCTTTTCAGCTCGGACAAAGCCGCAATCTCTTCAGCCGCACATTACGACTAGGCTTTTCAGCATAAGAGTTTTTCAGCTCGGGAAGAGAGCTTTTCAGCTCAAGAAATCAATATGGCAATTACAAAGTCATCATCGCAAAACAGTCAAGATTCAAATTATATTCATAAAAACACCGAGATTACAAACAAGAAAAAAAAGGGGGGAAATGTCCTAATTCCCCCCTCCTCGCCCCTTCAGTTTAAAGTTCTCCTTCTCCAGCTGAGCGGTAAGAGCTCGAAGACGGGAGTTCTCTTCCTTCATAGCGTCCTTCTCTCCCTCAGTCTCAGAAAGCAGGTTCTTGAGGAGCTCCACCTCGGTAGACAAGGACTTTCTCTCATGGGAAGAAGAACTTGACGACTGAGATGCCGAGTCGTTCCTCCGACGCTTCCTGGATGAAGCGGCTACGTCTCCCTCTGATTCAGTGGAAGAAGAGTCAGCCTCAGAGAAGGAAGGGGCGAACCTTAGAAAGGCATCCAGAGCAGCTACCGAGCTACCCCCAATCCCGAACCGAATCAAGTTCTATGGGATGACTAGGGCCGAATAGGGGATCGGGTCGACATGCGCAACTCGGCTAACGTTAATCATTTCCTATGGGGTCAGGCTGGGGGTACCTGCATAGCACAGCACAGACACAACTGAAATCAGTACAACACCTGCAAACCAAAATTGGCTAATCAGAGAACGGTAAAATGTCTAACTTCGTACCTCTATCACGAAAGCGCCCCCAAGAGCGAGGAACCCGAGCACGCCAGTACTGCCTCTCGGTAGATTCTCAAGACTCCCCAGAAACAAAGAAGAAAAGCTAGGTCCACTCCTCTGGAGAGTTAGGGATGCCAGGGATCAGTGGGGGGCAATAGAATCGCCTCCAGGTGAAGCGAATAAAGCAAGGGGGAAGTCAAAGAAAAGTTCAAAGAAGTAAAATAACTCGACAAGAGTGCTAAAGTCACTAAAATCTTGTAAATGCCAGAAGATGAAGAAACTGATAAGCGCGCCCCACCCTTCAGGGGAAAGGCAAGAAGGGCATAATCCATGAAAAGATAAAACCCACCCAAAGTCTGGGTAGATAGGCAAGCGAAGACCCATTCCAAATGAGCCTTCGAAGAAGCAAACCTCCCTCTGGATGGAAAGGTTGTAGGGTTCATCAGGAGTGGGGACCCTGACTGTTAAATCATCAGGGAAGTCAAACCGTCTCCTCACTTCCTCCACATCAGAGGCAACAAGCAATGAAGGAAGCAAAAATATTGATTACCAAGAATCGTCAAGCATGGCTCGAGCACGTTGTCTGAACAGCGGAGAAGGAGAAGAATCCATGAAGTTTAGAAAAATGGAAGGCACAGGAAGGTTTCTAAAAGAGAGTAAGAACATGAAGGATTCGAAGCTTAAAAGGGAATAAATAGCATGCGAAGGTGAAGAGGCAACTGTTAAACTTCCGCAATCATGACGGTAATCAATGATAACGACGCAAAGGTAGTTGAAGGTAGGTGGGCCATCAGTCTGTCCATTTAAGAGCTTTCACCTCAATCCGTACACTTCGATTTCAGAACATGCAGTAACAAAAAAAGGTTCCATAATACCGCTTAAGTGTACAACCGAGCAGAGTGTATAGCCGAGCAGACCTGACTAAGCGACTGCACAGCCCAGGATAGAACAACCCAGGATCATGCAAATTAGGTCGGGAACAACATCACTTCATTACAAAAAAAAAAAAAAAATTACTTCATACAGGTCAAGACCTCTTTGGGGTAGAGGGAAAGGGAACATGAGAAGTGATCAACACCACTTCATTACAAAAATGCAACTTCATTGCAGAAAGGAAAAAAAGTCTACAAGTGCTAAAAAGAATTACATTCAAAAAAAAAACTTGATCTTCAAGGATGACTGGATGATGG